>CALNVZ010002100.1:10357621-10384259 GCA_940671915.1 Paracentrotus lividus
CATTTTAGTAAAAAACTTTGTAGCGCTAAATCAGTCGATTTAAATCTGAATGACAGTCTTAATTACATAAAATCGTTATATTTAATTACCATACCAACCAGCATCATCATCATGAAATGTATATTTCTTAATTATTCTGCAATATCGGGAGTATAAAACTCAACCTGAATCCCGGTAACTAAAGACTTGTGGGAGGGAGAGTCATATTGTTGAAATAAACAGATGATTCATTTTCAACGCTTTTGGATGTTATTAAACACCAATTTGATGTTGGTCTGATACTAAACTTGCATATTCTTTCAACAGTTCACCAATGTGCCGGTACCAGACAGGGGCCGCGGAGCCCGGGGGGGGGGGGGGGGCTGCAGCCCCCCCCCCCCACTTTTTCAGCCAACGTGTACAAAAAAATTGAAAATGACCATACATTTGTGATTTTTAGCCTGTTCAGCCCCCCCCCCCCCCCACTTTCGCATAGCCCCTCCACTTTCAAATACGCTCCGCGGCCCCTGCCAGACCGGTGTTATGATAGATTTGACTTTGTGTACTTCACATTCAAATCTTTATTTAATTTGACTAGATACGAAATGAGGATGAATTTCAGCAAAGTGATATATTTCTTTATTTCAAATGACATGGTTCATAATTATTATGAACTTCTGCACGTTCATTTCAGTGCGCCAACATTACGCGCACACATCATGTGTACACATACGTATAGGCCGGAAACTGATGCCAGGTATGCCGGGTACTAGTCAGCGCGCGTAAATCGCTCGCTGTGCGGGCGTCGTAGGATTTTCTCGCAACTGCTTCATAGAATTTGGTAGCGGAGAATTTCGGCTTCAAAACAAGCATAAACTCAAGGAGCTAGGTGAAGTATTGTTGTTTATACGTGTAAAAAAGTGCTTAAGGGGCCGGACACCGGCACCTATACGGTATACCTTTCTGTTTTCTGATACCACTGGTTTCACGCTGGTGCGATCTTCAGGCACTTTTTGAATCAAACCCTCAACTGATTTCACACACTTGGATATATACGGTATACATATATACAAATAAAAAAAAAAGTTATTAAAAAGAGAAACAATTTATAAACCCCAAATTATTATACATATTCCGAAAGGGTAACTCTTCCCGCATCTTTTGGTACCAATTGTGTATGTTATATCTTTACGCTTGGATGATGAACGCGACGCATTGTTTGCGAACATGTCAATTTTGAATTGTGCCAGAATGGGAGTAAAATCAAAACAACAAAAAGCTTAAAAATTTTTTTTTTTTAAAGCAACTTCATCCTGATTAAAATAGCATAACTTTTAAACGCATAATGTCTTCTGCTTGATAACTTGGCACGGGTGTTGTTACGCATATTGACCGCCAGTATATGAGTACGAAAAATATTTCAATATCTGAGTGAGCGCTGCCTATTCTTGTAAAAGACATGAAAATAAGGCTACGCATGCATTATTCTATAATCTATAATGGCATAAATTAGCAAAAATTAGCATATAAAGTATAAAAAAAATAACTAAAAGTCAGAAATAGATATCAATATTATATGTTTAAAAAAGTTATTAGGCCCTATATTTTTTTGTATAACATTGATGTTTATTTATGATATGTTTTCCTCAAAACGTCTTCTTTTTACACAGCAAACTTATACTAAAGTCAATAAAACAAATCCATTTTTATTGGTCATCTCATTCCAACGTAGAAAAATTTTCTACTATAAATTAAAGAACATTGTAACAAGTTTGTATATAGTGCGGTATGGTATGTCATCAAAACAGCTCCCGTGCGACTGAAACGCCCATTTTGATATTTTTGCATTTTTGGGTCAATTAGGATCCAAGCTTTCAGAAATTGATGGGGTTCAAATTTGCAGACCCCTCCTTCATTTCCTGAGGGCCCTTTAAAGCGGGCCATATTGACCCATTAGGAAAATGTCGTGTATTCCTCCAAATCAAATTTTAATTACAATTTTTAATCTAAAGTGACCAGAAATGTCATAGTGGTTCATTATCAGTGACATTTCATCCTAACAGTTGTATTATATTTACCATAATGGGGCTTAATTGAAGAATTATGACAACAAAATAAGAAAACAAAAATGAAAATGTTGAAAATTTTCTTTATTTTGGGCTAAAATTTTGAAATGAAAAGACACTTTGTAAACATTCAGTGGTATAGTTGAAGCACATAATCATACACCATCAACATAACTACATTTGACAAGTTAAAAAATCAGCCCTAATTATCCCTGGAAATCATAATTCAACAGCAGAGGGCGCCATACACATTTAGAAAATAATTTAAAATTCTTTCAAAAATCATTTTTTGGACGCTTTGAATGTACGAACAGAAAGGAGACAAATTAGTTGATGTATAGTACTTTCCACATGATAAATAAGGCAATAGCGTGCATCCTTCTTTGTTACTGTTGTTATGCCTCCCCCCCCCTCCCCCGTCACGCCTGTCGATATCACTACAAGTTGTAAATTTACTTTGTATGGATACTTTGTATGGATAATCTTCTCATGATATTAAATTGTTCATGGAGGACTCTTTCTTCCACGTGTTGACACTTCATACCATGCATATTTGTTTGTTTGTTTGTTTTTTGTTTTTTTGGAGGGGGGGGTGGGCTTAGAACAAACAAAAACTACAAAACAACAAGGAAACTCAATAACAAAAAGCGAGGAGACAAAAAGCTACCATATCTAAAATTAATGAATTCCAAATTATCGAGGGGTTTGGGAATTATTGCTGTATCATTCGTTTCGGTTTCACAAGCATTAGGGTTTTTTTAAGACACAGATTACTTTTAACATCTCGGAAAGGTGATTCGAAATATCAGTTGCATACCCCCTACCCCCCCCCCCCCGTAACCAACACTTCTAACTCGGCTTCTAAGCTTCGTGTAGGCCTACTGCTCAATTTGTAAATTGAATGACAGTACTTTTATCTCCTAATAAATAAATATCTATATATTGAGGGGGCTCAGATGTCTTGAGCCCCCTGTAAATATTTTTGATGCCATATTACAGTAATATCGAAATATATATAATATTGAAACCTTAGATTTTTTTTCTTCTTTTCTTTCCTTTCTTTCTTTCTTTTCTTTTTTGTTTGTTTGTTGTTGTTTTTTGTTGTTGGAGGGAGGGGGAGGGAGTCTCAGATATCATTAAGCCCTTCAATAATATTAGTGAGGGTGGGAAATCAGTGACCCCTCTTCTAATTTCTTTTAATACAGCTCATTTCGCGTCTCTATTGACATAATATCAGGTTTCTGATTTGCACTTGAATTGTATTTTTAAATAGATACCACTGCAGGGGTCGGAGCCCCCTCCCTCGACTATATTGTTGGGGCTGAATAATATGAACCCAATATTTGAAGGTATGGGTATTATTGAGCCGCTCCCCTCCTTGTCCCTCCTGATTTGTTTGAAATATGAGATACATTTCAAATCTCTCAAAAAACATCCATTTTTAGAGTTTTTAGACCACTCTGCGCTTTTGCAAATCTTTAAGTTTAGTTTTTTTTTTTTTAATATAGGAACCAAAGGGTCACTACTATCTCGGTAGGGTATCAGCCTTTGAGCACGTCCGTTGTTTGTGGGGTGGGTCTTCATTATCATTGAGCCTTACCAAGGGCATACTCCTATCGGTTGGGCTCAGCATTGAACCCCCTCTCCCTTTGTAGGAGGCTGTAATATTACTGAGCCCCTTCTCCCTGCTCCAATTTGCTATAAACAACTCACTTTTCCAGGTCTATCATCAAGATCATGCCTTTTATTTTAAGCTCGCCCTGCGTGCTTGAATGCATTTAAGTTATTTTTTTTTTTAATATTAACCAGGGGTTCCTTTCTTTATCGTTGTTGGGCTCAGCTATGTTTCGGGGGCAGGGGCTTCATATCATTGAGCTCTCTTGCTCCCAATTTGTTATAAAAGGTATATATTTTTATGAAATTATTTGCTCGCTCTACGAACTCGCATAATGTCTAAACCGCCCAACTATCTCGGATTTTGGCTTAGCAATAGCCAGGCGCGGATCCAGGGGGCCCAGCGGGCCCGTACCCTAAATAAAAAGGGGTGGAAACAAATATGACTTGCTGACACGATTGACCTACATAACCTTCTTGGTGGCTGAAGGCCGAAAATTAACACCTACCCCCCCCCCCCTCGCTGCTTATCGCACGATCAGCGTGACGTGAAAATAATGATGTATCTCTTTGCTCGCTCGGTGTGATGAAACAAAAATGTTGGGCCCCCTGTAACGAAATCCTGGATCCACCACTGATAGTCAAGGGTGTACTAGTATGCTTTTTTAGGAGCGGGCATGCGCACAAGATGATACAATTATTCTGAACCAGATTCTTGTCCTTCTTTCCGAGTTAACATGCAAGAACTGGCGGATCAAGGATTTAGAAAATACGGGGCTCATCCAGAAAATTTGGAAAAATAGGGAAGCAGCCGAAAATGTTTCAATTTAACATGTACAGTCAGTGAGTGTTTTTGAAATTATAGAGGGGGTGCGCGTCCCATGCGCCCCTCGCCTGGATCTGCCACTGTCGTCGTAGCATCTTAATGAAAGAAATAGTGTCCGCTTCCTTGTATTTTTTATGTGAAATTTCAAGCAGGCGATGAGTGTAGGGGCGGCAACTACCATTTGTAACAAAACAAAACGTGCGATTTTAGTAAACTTTATTTGTAAAAGTACTACAGTTCTAAACTTTCTTTTAATTTTAATTATCCATGCATTTAGAGTGACCAGAAGTTGATATTCAAGAGTATTTTTTTTTTTTTGGAAACTTTATCAAAATATGTTTCTCGCCATCTCTTGTGGAAGTAACGTTTACATCTGATAAAAGACTAAATTTGGGTATATTTTTACCTTATAAAGGGTTGGAATAGCCATCTAAATGGTATGTGACAATTTTTTTTCATTTATTCCAATGTTTAATACCATTTCAACTCATTTTTTTTTGACATCCTAGCCCGAAAAAAATAAAAAAGCCATATTTTCTTAATTATATACTTACGCCTTCATTTTCTCACATCTTTTGTCATTTGTGACCCTAAACTGTAAAGAAAACTAATTTTGATGATGCAATATTATTCAGTATGATTTTTTTTGAAATTCTGGGCAACTTAACAATGAAATGGCGGAAGAATTTTGAATTAGGGAGAGACACAAACTTCATATATTGGGCCAAAATGGCGCCCCAAAAAGGCCCAATAAGAAATGAAGGAGGGGTCTGAAAATTTGAACCCCATCACTTTTGGATGAGTGGGACCCTCTAGAAGCCAAATCCACCATAATATCACTTTGGGAAATTTAGTCCTACGAAATGACATAACAAACCCACTAATATTTATTGTCTAATCCTGAGCTAGATAATGATCATACATAAAGAATACACGTCATCATCATCATCACAAATCAATCATGTCAATGGATATGCTCATTTGACCGAACACAAACATGAATAAAAAAAAAAACCAACAACAAAAAAAAAAAACAAAGCCAAGTTCGGGGCCCCGTAACACAAAGGTTTGCAATCAATTGCAAATTTGAAAGAATGGTTGTAATGGTTACTTATCATTCTTTTGAACAAAAAGCCCATGCAACAACGATTGTGATTGGCTGTTAGTACTTTGCGATTGATTGGTGTTTTTTTTTTTTTTTTTAATATATAATACATTGTATATCGTAATACGATATATTAAGTTTTATATCAGTAAATGAATAACTATTTATTACTGCAATGTGATATAGAAACTTGAACATACAACAGTATTTCTATGTCTAGTCTTGTTTATGGAGGCCTATCGGTTTAGTATAGTTTTCCCGGTCCATTTTCATTGTTTTGTCAGTCAATTTCATGTTAGAGACATTCATTTTCGTAAAAAATACGCTGATGCAATAGAATATTTCATTCAAAATCGTATCCATTCATCAAAATTAACGATTATGGTGACCGATTTCGTATTTGTGCATTCTAGTTCACATAATAAGCATTTATTTTCGGCAATGTTTATTCAAATTCGTGTGCCCTCTCATTCCGTATATTCAAATTCGGTTATAGACAAACAAGTTCATGATAAAAACATTCAAATTAAACATGTAAGTACCAATTGAAAATTACATTGCTCATGCAGTATTTTTAATTGAATGTCAGAACATATACTAATTAAAAAAGTTTATAATAATCATGCCTTGTGTGAACAAGATGTAAAATGAAGCCAATAAAACAAAATTGCGATTATAACGATGAAAATAAAGATTGACAATGAAGAACACTTAAACATAAGAATCATGATAATGGAAATTGATGTTCACAAATGCAATACACTAAAAATGGCGATGATTAATTTTTTTTATCAAATGAATTTGGAGTAAAAGAGAGGCGTTGAAATTAAAAACGAAGACGAAATCACAATAATGATAAAATCAATTTACTGATAAAATGGTCAAGATTACCTACTCCTTATCATAAATATGTTACATGTATAACGGATTTGGATGCTGAATCATGGAAATCGATCGCTTGAAAACGAAATTGAAAGTGTTTTAAAGAGCTTACCCTGCCATCACACTAATGTGAATGCATTAATAATGAAATTGAATGATTATATCCGAATTTGAACTTCGAAAGCATTAATTTGTGTGCCTAAAAATGATTTTGAGAGCATGAACACGAAATTGTTTAACTTATTGTCAGTCTGCGCACCAAACACACGAATTTGAATACACATGATATGAAAAGGATGGTAAATGTATGAAATTGGCCGGGAAAACCTATATTATAATTATGACAATGTTTATTCTGAATTTAGATGAAAAATTAATTTTTCAATCTAGTTAAACTTCAGACATTTAAATGTATAAACTATATATATTAAGAATTTTCATACAAATAACATCCTTCAAGCATTTCAACATATCAGCTGAAATATATCTATAAAAATAGTACTTTACAACACGTTGAACGGTAAACCAAGAACTTTACCACTATAAAGAGCATTAATTTCTCTCCAAGAGCGAAACTCTTGCATAATTAATACACTTTGAAGTATACAATGGTCGTTTATTTGCATAATTATGTGTGAAAGGACTCTTCAATGCAAGACATCACTAAAGAAATTTGTAGCTCGATGTTACACTACAAAACCAGGAAGATTCTCTCTCCCAGACAAAACCATTGTGCACTCTTCTCTATTGAACAGAGTAAATGTTGTAATACCTTGATCCAGCATTTATGCGACGCATCAAGCCACCCCTCCCCCGCAAAAAAAAAAATGGATCCTATAGCACCCACAACAGAAAAATGCTACTCGACAGCACCGCTTATGAATGTGAAAATCTAGACAGGTTATAGAGTGGGTTGGTATAAATCATGATGCGGGAACGGTCTATACCAATCTATACAGGGTCTTCGTCCTGAGTTGCATCGCCCTCCTCACATCAGGAGGTTTGTACTCTCTCAAAAGAGAAACTTAAACAAGAAAATGATCCACCCCCCCTCTCTTCAATGCCTTGCCTACAAATAGCGTTTAAGTCCAGGCATAGTTTTCTTAACTCTACCGTGCCCCTCAACCAGAGTCCCAGTTGGTCAACCCGTCTTGAGTCTGCGCCTCATAATGTCATCAATCGGCCCTAAGGAGTCCCTTCCACCAAGATTCCGTGAATCCTGGCCGTTCTGGCTCTGTCTGAATTGCCTGCGGGCTGGAGTCGGCCGTTGGAAGGTATTGGCTAATGGGGCATTGACACCGAAGGAAGGCCAGTATGCGAATGCGGAGAGGAGGATACCATGAGTAACCTTCTACAATGCCCTCTTCTCCCTATACGCCTGCTCCCAAGCTAATCTTACTACTCTTTCGCCTAATGGGATCGCTGCGTTCAGTACTTAATGGGTAGAGTCTATCAGAGTTGGATCCCCTAAGAAACAATATTATGCAATGTAAACTATGATCTTTAAATGTAATCAGGTATAATTACAAATCAAACAAAAGAATAAGAGAAAGGACTCGGGAAGAAGAAGAAAGGTCTAACAATCATAATTATAGAAAGTAATTTGGTTACAGGTGATAGGGGTTGTTCGTCCGATTCGAAAACCCTGTTTCATTTTCGGACCCTATTTCAGATTAGAGAACCCTATAGCATTTTCGGGTTTACGCACCTTCTGACCATTTATTTTGAAGTTGGGATAAGCGAATCTCCATGACAAGGAATACGACGAACATACCAGGCAGACTAAAAAAATCACAAACCAAATCAATAATCGTTGTTCAAGCAAGCGATTCTACATAGCATTCCTATTTACATCCCAACATTCTTTTGTACCCAGATAGCAAGGTTTCGTTGGCCAACGTCGGCAACGGTCGTGGCTATTACGTTGAGCCAATGTTATTCTTGCGCTGGGCCAACGTTGGCACAACGTTGAACGTTGAGAGCGACCATATGCCGACGTTGGATCAACATAAGTTGTATACAAAAGTGCGACGTCACGCGCACTCAAAATGCGAACGTTGGTCCGACTTGGCATATGGTCGCGCTCAACGTGCAACGTGTGTCCATTGTTCGCCCAGAGGCAATAATAACGTTGGCCCAACGTAACGTTGGCCCAACGTAATAGCCATGACCGACGTAGGCCCAACGAAACCTTGCTAGTGGGTAGTTGTCTGTTAAGGCCACTCCAAAGCTTATAATGTTCATCAGGGTTCAATGGAAGATGGATATAAAGATGTACGTTAACAAAAAGAAAAAAGAAAAAAGAAAAGCCGTTGAAGGAATCTGTCATTGAACTTTATATTTTCGGATGGCCAGGAGCTCCGTCCCTGAATTATGCCTCTGGTTTTATCGGGTCTCAGCAAACGTAATAAAGCGTTGATTGGTAGATGTATTAATTATTCAATCAAAATATACATTATTTTCCTGTCTTTTTTGGCCGTCTCACCTGCTTCACTACAATCCCTTTCTTTTTGGGTACAACATGTGACTTACCATCTTCAATTGTTTGGTTAGCATTTATAACGATTGGACTAACATTGGGACTTGAGTTCACAGAGGACTTTTGTTTGGGTAACTTTTTTGAATCAGTGTTCTTGTTATTCAATTTCACTTCATTTTGATTTGTGTCAGGATGTTTACGTTTAATAATCTTCTTGGTAATTACTTTCCGTGAACTCTTATAGAAACCTGTTTTGTATTGAGGAATTCCCAGTGAGCGCATACGATTACAAGACCTTTCGCTGGAATCGATATCGCTCACAAGAAAATCGGAACACCATTTTGGCGCGTTCTTTACAAGGGTGGCGGGTATGGTTCGTTTGTCCTTAGAACCACTATGGTTGCTCCTAATTATACATTTCTCCACAAATTCTTGGTGTTGTTTGAATATTTTTAAATCCGCTTCAAAATCACCATCATAGTTACGAACTTTCTCCCAAAATGTCCTGTTGAAATAATCATAAAGTTTTGCATCACCGCTATTCCATTGTAAGATTTTCGAACGCAAGTCATCTGTCATATTTCGTCTGAAGCTGGCTGAGCGAATACCACGTGACATATACGTAATGTCGGTCATTTTCCAACATAATAACTTCCGAAGTAAAACTAGAGATTCCTCAAAATACTCGTTGATCATTATCAGAGAGAAATCTTTGTCGAGTTGTTTGATTTTTTGATCAATGACATCCATACGATACATATCCACAGGATTTATTCCTAAATCATAGAGCTGCATGTTATGCATTCGATTTTCTTTACCTGGATATTTCTGTTGCACGTAGTTATAATACTTTATCGGATTCGACATGAAAAGTTCAATTGGGTTCCCGGATTTCGGCAAGAAGCGATTCATTTCAAAATAATACGGTCTGTGTAAAAAAAAAATGGTACAGTCGGGGAAAAAATTATTTAGGTGTGAAATCTTTTAATATAATATGTGTTTGTGGTATCAAATTAAAGCCAATAGATTTTTCTTGCTGATGCGCTTTGTCCTGTTTAATTTGCTTTCGTAAAACAAAAGTTATGCTAAGTTTTGTACGACAAGAAACAAATCGAAATTACGCACGTCTATTGTTCTGGAGCGCCGAATTCACGGTCATTATGCGAAATCATACACAAAGGCATGGGACGGCGTGCGAAAAGTGGATTTTTCTTGATTGTAGAAAATTAGTCATATCTCAAAAAAATACTAAACCAAATGTGATGAAAAAATTGCAGAAGAAAGTCTGATTTTCCTGCTTTATGAAAATACCAAACAATATTAGGTTGTTATTAATCTTCAGACTATAAAAAAATGTTTTCCGACTGTACCATTTTATTTGACACAGACTGTAGAATCTGGATTCGCATTGTGCCACCGGATTTCTAACAACAGTCACATATGTAGCGTTGTGAAAGACTTTATCCATTTCTGTTCGGTTACACCGAATATGGTTAGTAAACATTTGGTAACCAATGCTGAAATTCCACTTTTGAGATGTCGGTTCTCCGATATTTAACAAGTTAAAGGTATCTATTTCGCTAAGAATGTGTTTGTAATCGGGCACTAGAAATGTGAGATTTCGCTTCATACCGAATCTTTGGAGGATTGAAGTTGCTGTGGTAGAACCCGTCTTGTGAGTTTTGAGAAAGACTATACGATGAACTTCATTGCATACAGGACTTTCGAAGAGAGCGGTGTTTTTTAATCTGAAATATAATATACACTACAAAATTAATCTTAGAAATTAAAAGTTTACTTGATATTATCAACAATTTCTATTCTTATCAAATGGTAATAAGGATAATTCAAGGAATATTAAGATCACTCCCTAAATGTTGTTGTTGTTGTTGTTTGTTGGTTTTTAATGGCAACCAGTCATTTTTTTACTATTATCGCCATAGTACTTTGATTTTTGTTTTCTTTCTTTCTTTTAACAATTGATTGTTTTTTTTTTGTTTGTTTGTTTTTGTTTTTTTTGGGGGGGGGATAAATTGTATCTTGCCAGAAACCCCTCCCTGCTCTCTAAAAAACGTACTATCCTGACAAACCTGCTCGAATTACCTTACGAAGGCTTCTCGGGAAAAATTTTCCCTACGTCTCTCAAACACAGAAACAGGGGGCGCTCTTTGGGATACCTCATTTATCTCAGTTAGGTGCACAGCACCTCGAGATTTGCACAAATAAATTAAGTAGAAAAAAAAATTTGAAATTTAAACAAATATTTCATTCAGAAAGTTGCAATAAATAAGTGACATTCATGGGCTGAGTGATTAGTACAGACTAGTGCATTATATTTATATACATACATCATAGTAGTCAATCAAAGTTTATTCCTACTCCCCACCATTGGGGGAGCCCGCCGGGCAAGTCCTGGACCTTTTGTCAAATCTGCTCGTTCTTTTGAAGTACCTAATGAGTGACGATTGGGTATCAATACTTAAGTTTAGGACCTTCTTTTCAGCTTCTGCTAAATCTTCAACATTTAATTCAGCAAACAAAAGAGAACGCTGAATTATAAATCTTGGGCAAACAAACAGATAATGGTAAGGTGTCTCGGGTTCACTCGCACATTCACAAAGAGCTGAGGAGTGCCTGCCCGTCTTATGTTGAAACTGATTGAGTTCTAACCCTCCTAGTCGATGCCTGTGCATCAATTTCTCACTTTGTCTATCTGTGTTGAGATATTTGAAGGAGGTTTTGTCTGATACAATTTTTTGGTACATTTTCAATGCTGAATTTGACTTGTCCCACCTTTCCTGCCATATACTTTTCAACGGTACTATCACTATCTCTTAATTTTCTAGAGTGTTTTAGATGGTTTAGTAATTTCTTAACGGCTGTTTTAAGAGCTTTCTTCGCATATGAATCTGCATTTCATTACCGTCTGATTCCCGCAATGAGATGGAATCCATTCCAAACATATTAATATTCCTCTGTAAACTCAACAGCTAGGGTCCCTTGAAGGAACCCTTGGGTGCCCTTTATGGTCCGCAGGCAAAGCGAAAAGTAAACCAAAAGCATCGCAAGACACTGCAACCTTTTTTATAACGTACACATAACCATTCTGGGGCGTACGAGAGAGTAGAACGGTACATAATTGCCGATTATTTCGGGATAGGATGCAGTGGTGACGTGCTCCCTCATGATTACTAGCGGGCGCGAGGACTTGTGTTCACTTACCCGTAGAAAAGCCCGGAAAAGACTCTACTGCAGTGTTCTCGATTCTCCGGCGTTTTTTCATGAATCGGTAGGCAGTAGACAACCCCGGTAAAAGCCCCGTGGAGTCACTGAGGGCCCGTCACAAGGCACCTGCAGGTCGACCAGGAAGGTGTTCCGCACAGTGTTTCTCTTCAATCTGCAGTTGTAAAAAATAATCTACGGTGCTTGCGATGTTTAAGGTTTCCTGCGGCTATCGACGTGCGGGGAACTGCCAGGCTTCTGTTGTATAAGTTGTTGTCTTTAAGCTCTTTTGAGTATAATTGCATTTTTAAACTTTTCATATGTTTAATTCTTTCTTGGATACAAAATGATTTTCATTGTACATGTATATGGGTTCGCCATTAACTAACAGATCACTGCAGATGTGAATTGCAAATCTATTTTTGGAAAGAGTTTTTACTTGCTTGGTCAGATAAGTTAGTTGTGAAGCTATTGATTAACGATTTGCTGATTTGTCAACTCTATGTGACACCCTCGAATAAAGATTATACAAAGTGGTTTATTTTAGGTCGTGGAAACTTGAGGGTGTTGTACATTTTGTGAATGACATTCTCAAGCAGATGGTTCCTTTTTGTCTTATTTTGCAATTCAGCGTACGTTTGACATACAAACAAATTTTCTCTCTCAGTATTCATGGATCTTTGGTAGCTGCAAATTTAGGTCATGGCTTGTGTAATTTCCAAAATCACATAGGTAACGATCATTCCAGACGCCTTACTCATCTGTTGCAGGCCTGTACTGTGATTTTACGGTGGGGGGGGGGGTTTCGAAATTCTGAAAAAAGTGGACCTTTTTCAAGGATTTTTTTATTCTGACGCGCGAAGCGCTGGAGGCAGAAAATTTTGAGTTTAAACTTTGGAGCATTATATATATGTATTATCATGACTATAAGACTCTATTTGTATGGTAAGAGCTAAAAATTGTGGCAGTGTATAAGCTCCACACTTATAATATCGCTGAGGCGAGAACTGCGAGCTGAAAAGTTTAGGAATCTTAATGGCTTTTTTTTCTTTAATTGTTCAATTTAGTTATGAAATATAATAGGAATGCGAGCGGAAAGGCGCGAGCTCAAAATTTTGAAAACAAAATTTGGAGTTAATTGTGCAATATCAGAGCCTATTTAGTATCGCGCGAGCTGGGAAGTTTTGAGCTAAAGTCGTGCCTTATAGACTCTTTAGGATCGCCATGTTAAAGATACATAATAATCTTGGCTCATTAATAATCTTTGCTATGAATATTTTGTGGGCTGCAGGCATAGGCCTCCCCCAATCTAGCCCAAACACAATTACACCAATCTTTTTTACAAGGTTTGTCTCCAGCAGAGAGCACTGGGTCCAACCTTTTTTAAAAATAAAAAATACTTATTGTTTGTTAATTTTACAGTTCGAGGTCGCATAGTGACCGAGCAGGGAAATTTGGGGTTTTAAAAGACATATGAAGTAAAGAAAGGAGCAATTTTTAGTATTGTAAGTGATACTTTTAAGAAATATTATTTTCCATGGGACTTTTAAAGAGTATGAACGGCTTCTTTGTAGTGCATTTTAGCTAAGAAAACGGGCACTTTTAGAGTGCATAAAAAAATGGGGGCACTGTGCCCCTGCCCCCGGTTCCACAGCCCCTTAGACCCCAATATCTCCAAGCGCGAAGCGCGAGTAGAAAACTTTGAAATCAAAATGTAGTTTATTGTGCATTATCATTATGGACCCTATTTAGTATTCGCGAGCGCGAAGCGCGAGCCGAAAATTAGTGGTTTTTTAAAGACATATGGAGTAACAAGGGCCCCTTTTTAGTATTAAAAGTGCCCCCTTTGTTAACATAAATTGTCCACGGGACTTTTCAAAATCTCTGAAAGGCTTCTTTTTAGTATAAAGATGACACTTTTTTAGCTTAGAAACGGGACACTTTTTAGTCATGAATAAGGGCACTTTTAGGGTGGATGAAAAAGTGGGGGTCACTGTGCCCCTGCCCCCCCCCCCCGGTTCGACCGCCTCTGCCACTAGGCGTTATTTCTGTTATATCATTTCCTAACATTGAAGATAATATTATTTAAAAATACAAAAATAGAACACAAATGCAAACGAAAACATTCCTGCAAAATGTTTTAAATGTAATTCCTGCGTAATTTGTTCTGAAAAAAACATGTTTATCATCCCCAAAATAAAAAGTTGCGAGCGCAAAGCGTGAGCGGAAGATTTTACATGTAGGGGGACTGAAAGCAAAGTGGTTTAATCTTCCTTTCTTGTATTTATATTCAAGTATCTGCTGCATTTCTGCAAAAAGTGGGGTGTTTAATTGTTTTTTTTTTTTTTTTTTGTGTCAACGGGACCCTGCTCGCTGACTGCGGGGGATTCGTTCGAACCCCCGAACCCCCCTGTTACGGCGCCTGTCTGTGGGTGAAAGAACAATCAGGTTGCTCAAACATATTTATCGAGATCCTTTTAAAAAAATAAAGTAAAACAATGTAAACGCGCTAGCAAGTTGGAGAATTATATAGGTTTTCAAGATGATTTTTGGAGGAACTTTGTCTGATTCTTTAATCAACCATGGATTAGTAAAAAGATGGTTTCAATTTAAGATTTTATAATCAGAATACTCTTATATGAAAGACTCGTCTGTTGAAATTTGGAAATAGAACGGTATGAAAATGTTACCTTTTGTAACGATAATGATGAAACTATCATGCGCACATATTTTGCTTATGTAACTTTTCCAACACGATTTGGGGTCCAATTTGAGTCTGGATATTTCAGAATACGCATAAAGAATCATATGTACGAATGTAAATAAATTATTTGGTTTTTGTGTGAGCAATAATAAAGCTCTTAACTGATTAAGATATCATACGAAAATGAAATATTTCATCAAAAATAAAAAAAGACTAACCTTCATATGATAAAATTCTATTAGCGGTAAAAATCTATATGACATGGAAATATATATATATCGATCTAGTTTAAGAGAACAATAAATTCAAAAAGAAATGGTTTCACTTTATGACCTTTTTTGATCAAGTTGATCAATCATTACATATCTGAGGAAGAGTTAATACGTCTGTTCTTACTATTTGAAAAATATTTAAAAAATAAATGTCTTTGTCCTTAATGACATGACTTTGGCTGTGACCAATTTATTGAATGTATATTAATGCAAGTAAATTTTCTCAATTGGTATAATGTATATCATAATATTATTATGTCTTAAAAACTTCAATATTGAATTACTGTCTTGCATGTTTTGTATTAATAATTTGATAAATGTATGCATTGTTTGATTTCTTTGAAAAATAAAAGAACCGCTGTGGAAGGGGAAAATAATAAATAATAATAATTGCATTTAATTATTTACGTTTCAACACAAATACGACATAGAATACTGTAAATATAAATCTAAATAAGGCGTTTTGATCAAAAGACAAATCTTCTATATGAAGTCTGAAAACCATCGACAGTATCACTCAAAGCATATATTTAAAGACATTTAGGTGGGCTTTTTAATATTTTGAAAATCTGAGCCAATATAGAGCACCGGTCCTCAAATAACTATACACTTTGGAAAAATGCTCCCAATAAATAATGTATTAATGTATTCAGAAATGCTCATGATCTTCAGCTATCATTATAGCACTAGCCTAATAATAAATTAATGCTGACAATCTCGAAGAGAAATTTTGACAATATAAAAATGTTATACAATATGATTTGGAAAAACTTGTGCGAAAGACCACATGGAACCCAGTGGGAATCGGTCGTCGGGCGCGTGCGGACGCTCGTACACGGGTCCTCCTGACGTCCCTTGCGGTGCATGTTGCACCCGCCGAAGCCTCCGCTTGTTACAAGAATGACAGAAAAACGGTGCGGCCTACTCGGCCACCGAAAGGAGGATTGGTGCCTCTTTAGACTCCCACGGGCTTTCCAAGGGCTGTAAGACCGTCTACCGATTTGATAAAAACGCCGGGAGAATCGAGAACATGAAATCAATAATCTAGGGCCCGCGCGATCTGTAAAAATAGCACCGGTACCGTAGGATCGTAAGGGACCCGGCAGGAACCTACGAAAGTGACCGAAATGGTCAAAAAATGTAATTTTACACGCCGTACGGCCCCGAAACGGTACTGTGATCCGGCATAAAACAATAGCTGAATTCGGCGCGGTAAGAAGAGTGTATCCTGCATACGTTGCCTTGACCTATTTTCATGCCTGGTACAATAAAAATCGCTCTGGCGTTATCCATTCAAGGGGTCTTTGGAGCCACTCTATGCAATAGCCCACCGTGTAAATATGAAGATTATTTTTCCATTTAGTATTAATCATTTCAACGCGCATAGTTATATTGCATGAAGGTGGTGTCATTTGGATATAAACCCCTTTAATTCCACCGACACCTCAGGCCGACAAAGATGCCACGGTGAAATGGTAACACCATACTTGTTTCTATCTCAAACTTGATTTTGTCTTCCATAACTCTGAGAACCAAAAAGGCATTCTATTTTTTGTCTTTGTTTATTCCTACTGCCAACAATTTGCTAATGACGGTATCAGTGATGTTTTTATTTTTTAATAATCTTGGCTTATAAGTAAAAATTGAGCGCCACTTGTCTTCTCAAATCAAGAGGCATATCCCCTGTGTCAACTGCAATGATTCTAAAAATGTACCTGGCAGAGCTCCAGTAACACACTCTCAAAGCTTGATATTGAATTGTAAGAAGTTGATTCTTAACGTGATTGAAAGCCGAGTCATAAGCTTCACAATTGTAGTCTAACAAGGGTCTTATAACTCTATACAGTGCGTCCCAAAAAGAACTATAAACTTTTGAAATGGCTACCAAATAAAAAATATAAGATTCTTGGATAAAAGTTTGTATGTATATAAGACTCATATCCTCAACTATCATTATGACACCAAAAATTCCGAAAATAATGCATGCTTCAGTGAGTAATGCCCACTTTTGTAAGGACACAAAAATTAGCCTGCGCAGGAATTCACTATTCATTTGCACCTGGTTAGGGACGCCATGAAGAGTCAAAATTAACGATGGAATAAATCAGCCAACGAGTCAAAGATAAACCAAAAGTCAGAAAAAACAATTAATATTATGCAAAAATGTTATTTCACCATTTGTTTTCATATAATTGATTTATGCTTTGACTTCAATTTATTTTTGTCTTTGATGGCTGATTTATTACATCATTAATTTTGACTCCTTCATGGCGTTCCAATAACCAGGTGCAAAATGAATCGTGAATTCCTGCGCAGGCTAATTTTTATGTCCTTTACAAAAGTGGGCATTACTCACTGAAGCATGGGTTATTTTCGAATTTTTGTGTCATAATGATAGTTGAGGATATGAGCTTATATACATATAAATCTTTCCCCCAAGAATCATATATTTTTCTATTTGGTAGCTATTTAAAAAGTGTATAGTTCTTTTTGGGACACACTGTAGAAAGTAAACAGGCTATTGTAATTACCTCCCCAGGAAGTACCCGATAGCCTCTTCATTACATTAGGTTTACTTTTTGCTCTGACAACGATATTATTGATATGTGTTCTCCATGTCAATTTCCTGTCCAAAAGTGTCCCCAGGAATTTGTGTTCTTGTTTCATGGGCAGTATTTCTCCATCTAATACTACCCGGACAGTTTTATTAGAATTAAGGACCGAAACTGACTTTTCGTTTGAAATGAGAAATCCCCACTTTTTAAACAATTCATTTAGGGTATTTAGATATTTCTGCACTTTCTTAGTCAGGAAATCGACATTCTTCCCACATTTCAATATAACGCAATCATCTGCATAAAAGGAAATTTGTATTGAATTATCTATTGGTAAGTCTGACAACATTAAGTTAAACAGAATTGGACTTAGGGAACTACCTTGAGCATGTTGAGGGAGTCCGTTTTCTGTAGTATACACCTTCGAGTAACTCTGATTTGCCCGTACCTGGAGGTGACCCGACATTTGCTCCTGCGACAATTGCTCCGGGCTTTATTTCGTCTAAGATATAGGGTTAGGGTTGTAATAGGGATTTATATTAGGTTTAGGGTAAGGTTTAGGGTAGGGTATAGTGTAAAGTCCCTGGTTGAAGTTAGTCATTCGATTAGTGTATGGAATTTATAGCGGAGCAATTGTCGCGGGAGCAAATGTCATGGATTCGTACCTGGAAGGAACGGTCACTTAGGTAATTCCAAATGAACTTCAAAGGACTTCCTTTGAATCCCATATTATTCAATTTGAATAATATACCTTTCTTCCAGAGTCTATCGTAAGCTTTTTCCATATCCAGAAAAATAGCTAGCACGTGCTCTTTATTACAAATTCTTTTTGGGATGTCATTTTCAAGATGTACTATGTTATCTTTCGTACTTCTTCCTCTTCTAAAACCACTTTGGCATATTGGTAATAGGCTGTTCTTCTCTGTATACCATACTAGTCTATCCTTGATCATTTTTTCCAGAACCTTCATAAAGCAGACTATAAGAGAAACAGGCCTATATGAAGACACCTTCTCTACTTCTTTTGTCTGTTTAGGTATTGGTACAATGATCGAATGTTTACATTGTTTTGGTATATTTCCTGTTGCCCAAATGTCGTTCATTATATTCAACATTACTCCTTTCCCTTTATCTGAAAGGTTTTGATATACAATGTACCCGATGGAGTCTTTTCCTGGGCAAGTGTTTTTACTTGTTTTTAGTGCATGATTCATTTCATACATTGTAAATGGCTCATCAACAACATGAGTACCACCATGACCACTCGTGCATGCTTGAGATAAGGATGCAATGATGTCATCACACTTCATAGCAATCTCCTTTTGTTCGGAGGTAAAAGTATGGGAATGTATGGTGGCCCTGAAGTACGCTGCGCGAGAAGAGACATATATACGGTCAATGCCGTACATTTTGTAACCATTGTATAGCAATGTCCTAAAATATGGAACACCGAGGTGTGAACTTACGGTGAACCTTGACTAAACTCTTCAACCAGCGCATCTACGCCGAAGATTTCACATGTTTGATGCGATCGCACTTTCACGCCCTGAAAGCACGCTATCCGAAAAGAAGCATGTTTGCAAACACCGTACAGTTTTGCGTTCATCGAGATTTATCGGCCCAGAAGTACGGTGCACAAACAGAAGACTTTTCGTGTCTTTGCCGTAGACTTAGTCTGCAAGCACAGACCCTATTTGACAAATTACAGTATCGTGTGAAGCTAATTCAGCACACAAGTGAATTAGTCGCAAATTGTGAACTCCATGCTTTTAAACTCTTGAACACGTGTCGCAAACCTCTGCAGTCATTACAGCAAACAATAAGAACCTTGCAAAAGACTTTGCATATTATATTTCATTGCTGAAAACTTTTCAAATCTTTGAAGCGTAATTGGGAATGAAAAAAGAAAGAAATATATATATATATATATATATATATATATATAGTGACGGATGAGACTGCCAATCTTTTTGGACATGACGACGTTTGTCCAGATGATGTGTTATGAATATATATATATATATATATATATATTATATAATATATATATATATATATTTAATATATTATATATATATATAGATATATATATATATATATATGTATATTTATAAAATGGTAGGGAAGGTATGGTAGATGGTAATAGTGAAAAAGAGGGATAAAAGAATTTTAAAAAGAAGAAATAATAAGAAATGAATATAGGGTATGATGAAAAGATCCAAATAAATACAAAAGGAATTAATCATAAAAGAGGTTCCAAATCTATCTTAAACTTATAAAAGGACCGCCACATTGATCTTAAACCTATTTGGGGTGCAAAAAAGAACGCAAAATTTGTCTTTAAATAACGGGAGGGTAAATTGATTGGAAACATAGGAGCCCCCATTCGGTCTTAAAATTATTTCTCTACATGATCCTCTCGTCCAGCATTCTTAATATAAAACAATATAAAAAAGGCACTCTTTAAACACAAGGACAATTCTAATTTAGAATCAATCTCTTCGAAGAGAGTAATCTTTTTATTATGCTTGATGAGCATTGTTTTGAAAAACAGATTGCTTATAAATATAGCCAGCAAAGTTCTCTCAAAGCAGTGAGTTTTCAAAATCTGCAAAACCTGTATTGCGAATGAAATTTTCAAAGATATTTTGCACTTTCTTGATCATGCCCTCCGAGATTATTGGGATGTTGCCATGCAGGTCAAATGCCTCATTAAAAATTCTCGATAAGTAACCGTAATTAAGTACACAGTATTTAGTTTACTCAGGCAATGCACATAACTTAATTATCGGCATCACCCTTAAATAATTATCTTCAACTGATGTTATTTGAGTCAGATAATATTGAACCCCAAGATGTTTATCTTTTTTTTTCTTTTGGGAGTCAGACATCGTTAAGCCCCACCCCATAATCTTAAGGTGGCTGGGATACCATTGAAGCTCTCAACCATTTTTTTCAATAAAAAGTTCAAGTTCAGGTCTCTATTGACAATTTTTCAGCTCACGTTGCGTCTTGCTGGATGACCTGTCTTTCTGTTTATTTTTTTTTTAAAATATAGAAACAGAGGTTCCTACTATTTTGGTTAGGTTCAAACATTAAGCCCTCCTGAGCTGTGGTGTTTTTAGGGGGTCCCTCCTCAAACCCCCGCCCCCCCCTGTTCCGAAGCCTAGGCCTATGCATAACCCATCGAGATTTTTCAATGAGGCATTTTATCACGCAGCTCCCAATAATATTGGAGGCATGATCAAGAAAGTGCAAAATATCTTGAAAATTTTATTTGCAATACAGGTTTTGCAGATCGCCTTTAAACCACTTCTTTGAGAAACTTTACTGGCTATATTATCATGATTATAAGCAATCTGTTCTTACATACAATGCTCATCAAGCAAAATAAAAGATATACTCTTTCGAGAGGATTGATTCTAAATTAGATTTGTCCTTGTGTTTGAAGCGTTGCCTTTTAATTATTGTTGTATATTAAGAATGCTGGGAGAGGATCATGTAGAGAAATAATTTAAGACAAATGGGGCTCTACGTTTCTATCATATTTACCCTCCCATTATTAAAGACAAATTTTGCGTCTTTTTGCACCAAATGAGGTTTAAGATTACTTTGGCGGTCCTTTTAAGTTTAAGATAGATTTGAACTCTTTTATGATTAATTTTTTGTATTTATTTGGATCTTTTCATCATACCCTATATCATTTCTTATTATTTTCTTCTTTTTTAAATTCTTTTATCCTCTTCTTTCACTACATGTATTTCTTTTCCTCTACCATACCTCCTCTACCATTATGTCATATATTCTTTCTTTTTTCATTCCCAATACGCTTTAAAGATTTGAAAAGTTTTTCAGCAATGAATATAATATGCAAAGTCTTTGGCAAGGTTTTTTGTTTTGCTGTTGACTGCAGAGGTTTGCGACACGGTGTTCAAGAGTTTAAAACATGGAGTTCACAATTTGCGACTAGATTCACTTGTGTGCTGAATTAGCTTCACAGATACTGTAATTTGTCAAATAGGTCTGTGCTTGCAGACTAAGTCTAGGCAAAACACGAAAAGTTTCTGTTTGTGCACCGTACTTTCTGGGCCTGTTAATCTCGATGACGCAAAACTGTAGCGTGTTTGCAAACATGCTTCTTTTCGGATAGCGTGCTTTCGGGCGTGAATGCGATCGCATAAACATGTTAATTTCGGGAGATGCACTTGTAGAAGAGTTTTATTCAAGGTTCACTGTAAGTTCACAGCACGGTGTTCTATATTTTAGGACATTGCTACACAATTGTTACAAAATGTACGGCATTGACCGTATATATGTCTCTTCTTGTGCAGCGTACTTCAGGGCCACCATAGGAATGTAAACTGTCACGAGCTCTTTCAAAATAATCCCCAAATTCATCTACCACTTTCTCGTCAGTGCATGATCACTGTTCCATCCTCCTTTCTCAAAACGATGCTTTTCTTCAAAGTACAACCATTGTTATTGATTCTCTTAATCATTTTCCAAATGTCCGTGAGTGGAGTAAAGCGATTAATTCTTTTACAATACTGCTCCCAGTATTTTCTTTTCGCCTGTCGTAATGTTTTCTGAGCTATAGCTCTTTTCTTCTTGAAATCTTCTAACAAGAATGGGGAAGGCACTAGGCGACCCTTTATCTTGTTCCTTGCTTTGTTATGTTCTTTAAAATTCTTTGCCTGCCAAATTCGACTATAGTCACAATTGTTATTATTAACTATACAATCGTAATAATTCATTTTCTGTGTAATGGCTGGGCCAAAAGATCTGAAATCACTGATAATGCGAGGGCCGGGCCTGAGGTATAATTTCTCCTAGTTAATACTAAGCAAATATTGTTATACTATTTTTAATAATTAAAGCGAAAAGTCTTCTTTTTTATGCTTAAACTTAATGTGGCGGGCAAAGAGTTAAGGAGCACTCTTTATTCCACCATGGAATGGGGTTCTGCATTTTCTTGGACACTCTGTGCCCTACCAGTGTATTCATGTTACCTGTAATCCCTTGGATAAAAGCTTCATAAAGAGGAGTATCATTACAATACTCATTAATCCTTAATAAGTGTTCGTCAGTTAAATGTCTGAATTCGTCCCAGTTTACATTCCTGATAGACCACTTTAGCGTTTCATCCCGATTTTGTAAAGTCTTTTGCTCTATTTTTCGTGGCTTACCGTTTGGAATATTTAAATGACACAAAACCGGGTAATGATCACTTCCAAAACTTACCAAGTTGATCTTATCGCCGTGCAAGGAGGGGCTAGGGACAAATCCAAACATGAAAATGTACCCGTATGATAGTCGACTCGAGTTGCAATTCCATCGTTTAAAATTACAAGATCTTGTTCGTTTACAAATTCTTCAATCACTCTTCCGTTGGCATCTGTTGTATGACTACCCCATAATTCATTGTGGGCATTGAAATCTCCAAGTATAACAGTATGTTTTCTCATCTCTAAGTTTCTTAATAATTCCTGTAATATATTCATGTCAAGTTTATTACATGGATTATAAAAATTTACCACATTCAATATACCATTATTCAGTAACTAGCTGCACCCGGCGCTACGCGCCGGGGCAGCTAGCAGGTCCGCCCCCTACAGTTTGAAAAAGTGTTGCTTTCATTCCCTCGACCCTTCTTTTTAACGCCTTTCGCGAAATTGATAAATGCTTCGGCGACAATTCGGCTCATGCGAAAAATATAAAACCTGCTCCGCCCCCATATGGGCCTGATGAACTTGCTGCTGCTTCTTAGTTCTTTCTTACGTTTTCATTTTTTTTTTTTTCATTTTCTTTTCTTTCCATTTTTATTTTTTATTTATTATTAATTATTATTTATTTTTTATTATTTATTTATTTATTTTATTTTTTTTGGGGGGGGGTGCTGGGGATTTTAGGCCTACCATTACCACCCCCCCCCCACTCCCCAGCAAAGATCTGCTCCTGATTTTATTGGCTATTGAGAGATTTTATTCATTTATATATTGTGGGGGAAGGTGATCCTTTTCATCGTGTCATTTTAATTTTTAATTTTTAATTTATTTTTTAAAATAAAAACACTGAAAAGGGGACCTCTTTTGAAAAAAAAAACCTTTATCTAAAACTGAAAATGGGGCAAATTATTATTATCATTATTATTTTTATTGTTAATGTTTGTTGTTATTTTTATTTATTTTCATTTTTGTTTAGGAGCTTTTTTTTGGGGGGGGGGAGAGGAGGCGAAATTGAAAGGTTTGGTCATTTAATACGCACTCCATTCAATCTAAAAACTTCCTTGCAGCCACTCGGGAGGGCCTATGATAAAGAAATGTGCCCTTTTTTGGGTGGGGACTATCTTTAACATTTAAGAATTCTAAGATGAAAAAAAAAATGAAAAATGCATGGGCTAATATTTATTTTTTGTAAATTTATGTATTATTTATTATTATTAATTCTTTTTTGGGGGAGGGGGGTGGATGGGCAAATGTGTACGTAGGCCTAAATTTTTTTTTTTTTTTTTTTTTAGCGTCCCTCGGAGTATCCTAAAGGTTGTCGCCAGGGGGGGGGGGGGTGGGAGAAGTGTAGTAAAGATTTTTTACCGCGTACCCTTGGCGTAACATAAAAGTTTTCCCGGAGGGGGGGGGGGGGTGGAGCAATAGTGTACGTAATTTTTTTTTCACGTACCCTTGGCGTAACCTAAAAGTATACCGGGGGGGGATGGAGCAGTTTATGTAATTTTTCTTGCGCACCCTTGGCGTAACCTAGAGGTTTGCCCGTGGGTGGGGGACGATGGGCAAACGTGTATGTAATTTTCTTTCTTTCGCGGCCTTGCGTAAATCTAAAAGTATTCGGGGGGGGGAGCAAAAGTGTACGTAAATTTTTTTTCGCGCTCCTTGGCGTAACTCAGGAGGTTTGCCCCCCGTGGAGGGGGACGTACGATGGAAAAAAGTGTACGTAATTTTTTTTGCTCACTTTGGCGTAACCGCGTACCCTTGGCGTAACCTAAAAGTATTCAGGGGGGGGGGGGGTGGGGGGTTGGAGCAATAGAAGTACGTAAATTCTTTTCGCGTACCTTGGCGTAACCTAAAAGTTTTTCCCGGGGGGGGGGGTGTCACGATGTGACATGAAATTCTCTTTAATTCCAATCCCTAAGTAACCAATCCAGGTGTAGATAATAAAGGAATTTGGGTCGCTGACGCTGACTCCAAGTTTAGCTCCAGAGCCAGAGTCAATCAACTTTTGTCTTTTATTAGTGATCAAACCCACTGAAGTGTAATGAATAGAATTCGACTTTGACTTTGACTGCTATCTTAGGTCATGAGCATTAGGTCATTTAACTTTATATCCTTAATTGAGTTAGGTGGGGCTCTCAAATTCTACAGGTGTTTGTTTTTGTGTATGAGAGGAAAAGATTGTTGAGAATGTTGAAGTTGGGAGTTTTGAATAGTGGAATTAAAGCTTGGATGGATAAGTAATTTTAATTGGATATTTTTAGCATGGAACAGTGAGCAAAGGAATATCGAGAATGTTAATGAGGTTGTCTTTGTGAGAGTCAGGATGGAGTGGCGTTTGAGTAAAACCAAATCAGACATCGTTTGATTCTCGGGAGAGGAAGACCCTTCCTTACTAGGTCTTCGCTCAGAGTGTGAGGGTGTGGGTCTCGTAGGCCATTGCTTTGGGTGAATGTTGCAGGCTGTGTAGTGCAGGCACGGCTAAGTCCAAGTCCCCATCGTCGGCAGGCTGGTTCCAGGCAGCACAGGTCCGGTAAAGCCACCACATCTGCCCTCACCTCATCAGGCACGATTGTTTGAAAGAACTGTAAGTTTACTATTTTATTGATATAATTATTTGTAATTTGAAGCAAAACATAGGATTGGTAAGGAATACAAAATTGATTTTGCTTGTTGATTGAATTGATATTGGACTAAAATTGAAAAGATATTACTTGCTTTGCTGTATTCTATAGAAGGAATATTTCACAGATGCAAATTATGTCAAATTATGTGAAACCAAGTAAACATGAAATAATGCTATAAAGATGAAGTAATTAATGGTTGTTAAATAAGTCAACTTATTATGGAAGGATTATCAGTTCATACTTTGCATTATGCTATTTTCAATATTATGAGCTGGTGGATAGTTGTGTGATCTAAACAAGAGTAATAGCCAGGATCAGTTTATTGATATTGTATATGATAGAATTGATGTAAATATTCATTGAACTGAGAAGTGATTATTCTATTGTAAAAGAGATGTTTTCTTTTAAAAGATAATGCATTTCCTTTGGCTATTTATGGATAAAAGATACCGTAGTTTTGTTTACGTAATTAATTTTCCGTAAGTAGTGCAGTGCAGTCAATTCAAGCTAGTATGAGGTATCGTAACTGACTTGTGAAGATTTATAGTGTTATTACTGGACCTTGTCTATTAGGAGATGGTTGTTTTATTTAATCCTTTAGGGACGAGCTGGGCTCTCGTACTTCATCCACGAACTTGGAGTTCGTACTTCATCGATCATCATAGGCGTAGCTTGTGATTCATCGTAGCAGTCTGGGACTGTGTGTTCTCAACCCTCATCATTTCGTCCGCGAATCCGGACTGGTTTTTCGTCAAGGGTTCGCTCACTTACTTCGCGTCGTCGAAGCCACTGCAGCTCGCTCGTCGACGATTATATTCTTCGGACCAACGATAGTCTATGTTGATGTCGCTGGGGTCCTTATTTTGAACTCTTAAATTGTAAACAGATTATATACTACGGTCCAGTGTAGTTATTTTTCTGAGTATAAACCCTCTTTTGGAGAAACTAAATTGTTGGAAGTAATATGCAAAAATATTGTGAAATTTTGGATACCCAAAAAAAGCCTTTATTAAACATAAATAAATAACTCTGATCAGACACAAATTGCAAGATATTCATTACTCATTGATTCATGCTGATTTACA
>CALNVZ010002100.1:10392524-10412210 GCA_940671915.1 Paracentrotus lividus
AGTTTTAGTCAATTTCCTCTTGCTCTCAGCACTTTCCTTCTTCCTCCTGTTGTTCTTGTCTACCATTTTTCAATGTTCGCAAGGAGGTTTCAGATCTTCATTCATGCGTGAAAGTTCGAACCAGCATAGCTCTACTTATACGTATCACACAAAATTCATCTATGCAGCATAAAAAAGGTAATTTCAACAGCTAAGCTGGCATATTTGTTTGAAAGCCAAAATCTTTACTCCCTATGTAAAATATTCAATAAAAGCATGATGTAGGGGGTGACAATACTTATTGCACACGGTATATATAAACCCCTAACAAAAAGTTTCGCAAATCGACTTTTGGCAATGATAACTTTTTAGATATGCTTTAGTTTTCCTGATATTCACACTATTGGAAAGGTAATTTATTCCCCTTTTTATTGATATCCTATTTGTAATGATTGTGTCGTGCTTAAATGCACAAAATATCAGAATATGGATAAAAGTAAACGGTCAATTGTTGCAAAATGCATTTTTATTGATAAAATTGAATTCCAAATCCCGACTTTAGGCCGTGGTAACTTTTGCAGACCTGCCAACAAAAAACGTATTCCGTACTTTTTCTATCCTCTTTCGCTTCTTAAGGGGGTACTAAGATCTATAGATGTCTATGAATGCACATCACCATCATGCCATACTACATCGCACCTGTCTTCATAGAAAACATTTAATTGTCCAATGAATTGTCTATGTCCCTCATTTACCAGAACGAATGCCTTTGGTGCAGGGATGACACACTTGTCAAAATGTTTGGCATATTTACCTTGTTTTCTATTGAAAATAATTGAATAATAAAAGGTTTTCAGGTCGACAGGTGGATGGAGATTGACATTTTTATGATCTGAATAATTATTGACATTTAATGAGTTTGGTACCCCTTATCCAAATGAAAAAGACAAAATACGCTTTTAGGTTGGCAGTACTGCTTTTGGGGTATTTTCTAATTTTTATTGAATTTTATACCATTTTCAAGCTCATTTATTCCACTTTTTGATGATAACCTAATTGTAACAATATTGTTGTTCTTGTATGCACAGATCACCTGAATCTTAGGACAAGTCAGAAGTCAAATGTTGCAAATTAAATGCCTATTGTGAGTGTTATTGTCCGTTGCGAGTTACTGAATTTAAACAATAACAATGCTTTTTGCAACTTTTCACTTTTTACTTTGCTATATATTCATGAAGTATGTGCATTCAAACATGATGTTACCATTGCAAATAGGGTATCAATAAAAAGAAGAATAAATGAACTTTGCAATGCTATAAAAATTGATAGTGATAAATACCCACATCATAATGTATCAAGGTTCAAAGTTGTGTGGCAGAACATTCAAACTGAACATTATCTTTCGCTTTGCCTTGCATTCATGGGGTATTCAGGGGTTCTGTGGACCCGGGCATGACATCACCATGACAAATTAGGTATCAATAAAAAGCAGAGGCGGCGGAACGAATTTGAAAGTGGGGGGTCACCATGGAAAAGGGGCACTTTTTCCTGATATGGGGCACTTGAGACCAGAGGCTTTAAGAGAAAAGTGTTCAGATAAGTAGGGTTGCACAGAAACTTTGCCTTTAATTTTATTAATGATAAACAAAAGGAATGCGAGTGCGAAGCGCGAGCCTAAAATTTTGAGATTATTGTTCATTATAGACCCTATTTAGATATCCGCAGCACGAAGCTCAAGTTGAAAATTATGAGCTTAAAATGGAGTTTATTGTGCATAACAGACCCTATTTAGTATTTGCAAGCGTGAAGAGTGAGCCGAACATGTTGAGCTCAAAATTAGAGTTAATTGTGCATTATAGACCCTATTAAGTATCCGTGAGAGCGAAGCGCGAGTGTGTTGGAAATTATGAGCTTAAAATTTGAGTTTATTGTGCACTATAGACCCTATGTCGTATCCGCGAGCGCGAAGCGCGAGCCGAAAATTTGGATTTTAAAAGACATGTGGAGTAATAACTTTTAATACAAAAAAAGTGCCCCTTTCTAGTAATAAAAGTGCCCCTTTTTACTATAAAAATGGCATTTTATTAGCAAATAAAACGGGCACTTTTTAGTCATGAAAAGGGGCACTTTTAGGGTGGATGAAAAAGTGGGGGGTCACAGTGCCCCCCTTGCCCCCCTGGTTCCGCCGCCTCTGATAAAAAGATAAATAACTAAACTTGACAATGGTCCAAATTCAATAAAAAATATAAATTACCCCAAAAGTTAGTAGGGTTTAAAGTCGAGTTGCGGAACTTCAATGTGATCAATAAAAGTGCAATTTACAACATTTGACGTTTTACTTTTCTCCATATTCTGATATTCTGTGCATTTAAGCATGACACCCTCATTACAAATATGATATCAATAGAAAGGTGAATAAATTATCTTTGCAATGGTACAAAAATCAGGAATAACTTTAGCGCACCCTAAAAGTTATCATGGCCCAAAAATCGATTTGCGAAACTTTTTGGGAGGGGTTTATTTGTTTATTTGGTAGCCATTTCAAAAGTGTATAGTTCTTTTTTGGGACGCACTGTATATCACAAGTATAATAAATATCAAACACCATTACACTACGGTACACGTGCTTGTATTAGAAAACATATTGTCTATATACAGAGTGAGACTGCAAAATCTCAAATGTGCCAATTGGATGGATGAAAATTAAAAACAAATGTTGGAAGAATATTTGCAAACACATACAAACACATCCTCTCACCAGACACATTCAGAAACACAAACACACACACACACCCACACTCACCTATATCATCACATATACACTCACTTAGCACTGGTATTGCAACATAGCTAAATGCGTGCAATTTTTCATATTTACAAGTCTTTTATAAATTGTCATATTTCATTCATGGCCAGAGATTTTCATTTTTTTAAAAATATATTTTGAATGGGGAGACTTGCCCCTTTTCCTTCCTGAGATCAGTAAATACTCAGACAGGGGCACTTTTTTAAACGAAGGGGCTACAGATGAACAAAGGCCCCTAAAAATGAAATTTTAAGAGGTGGGGATTATCAGTGAATAATATTATTAAGGTGGACTCATATTTCTTCGAGAACTGTTAACATGTTTTCATTATGTTTGTGGCAAATTAAAAATAGTCATAAGGAACCATCACAAAGGCTAATGAAAGAATGAACACGCACAAAATTTAGACAAAATTCTGTTACACCGTTGCTAAGGAGGGTGCGTGGCAAAATCAGACGTCATGAATATCCAGCAAAATATTAGTGTGAAAATTTTGATTTCTATCGTAAACGACATTATATTTACTTCAAGAATTCAACAGTAATTTGGGAATTCGGTGGAATAAACTTGCATTAAATCGTTTCTGTAATAAGGGACTAAAATTTTCCTTGGCAACGATATAAATAATTTTATATTCTCCGGGTGTTCCTTCTTTTGTCTTTCATTGTAGTGCTACCTCTTTGGTCATTTTTTTATTTGCCACAAGCATAATGAAAACATGTAAACATTTTTCGGAGAAATATGACCCCTCCTTCATAATTTTATTCACTAATAATCTCCAACTCTTAAAATTTCATTTTTAGGGGTCTTTGTTCATTTGTCGCCCCATTGTTAAAAAAAAGTGCCCGTGTCTGAGTATTTATTAATCTCAGGAATGAAAAGGAATAAGTCACCTCTTTCAGAATATACAAAAAATATCGTAAAATCTCTGGCCATGAATTAAATATGACAATATATAAAAGACTTGAAAATATGAAAAAATACACGCATTCAACTATGTTGCAATACCAGTGCTAAGTGAGTGTATATCATCAAATGCACCCATAAACACTCTTTAACGATTCATCATAACATTTACCTTTTTCTGATTAAGCATTTATCTAAGACCATCACTGTATATTCTGATATTTGGGACATCAGTAATTCCCTAATAACTATTTTGTGAGTGTGAGTTAGGGTGTGTGAGAGAGAGAGAGAAAGAGAGAGAGAGAGGGAGAGAAATAGGGTGGTGTGTGTGTGTATGTGTATGTGTGTGTGTGAGCGTACGGGTCTCTTTCAGTGTGTGTGTGCTGGTGTGGATGAGATAGGATATGTGCGTGTGTATATGTGTGTCGGTGTATAATGTGGATGGGGGCGGTGAGGATGTGGGTGGGGTGGTGAGGGTGAGGGTGTGTTTGTTGTTTGTGTGTGTGAAAATATGGGTATGTGTGGGTGTGCGTTTTTGTACGTAAATATAAGGAATAAATTCTCAATTTGTTTATTCTTCACACAGCCTTTTGGCACAAGTGAGATTTTACCGTCTTCTGAAGATTGTCTATTACTAGTATTCAGTCATGCGTGCAAAGATCCAAAAGAAAATGGTACCAACATAACTATGCTAGGAGGAGTACCTTTCTGTTTTCTGGTACCACCGGTTTCACGCAGGTGCGATCTCCAGGTACTTTTTGGATCAAACCCTCAACTGATTTCACACACTTGGATATATATATATATATATATATATATATATATATATATATATATATACATATATACAAATTAAAAAAAGTTAATAAAAAGAGAACCAATTTATAAACCCCAAATTATTATACATATTCCAAAAGAGTAACTCTTCCCGCATCTTTTGGTACCAATTTTGTCTGTTTTATCTTTACGCTTCGATGAACGCGACGCATTGTTGGTGAACATGTCAATTTCGAATTGTGCCAGAATTGGAGTAAAATCAAAACAACAAAAAGCTATTAAAAAAAAGCAACTTCATCCTGATTAAAATAGCATAACTTTTAAACGCAAATGTCTTCCGCTTAATAACTTGGCAGGGGTGTTGTTACACATATTGACCGCCAGTATATGAGTACGAAAAATATTTCAATACCTGAGTAAGCGCTGCCTATTCTTGTAAAAGACATGAAAATAAGGCTACGCAGGCACTATTCTATAATTAATAATGGCATAAATTAGCAGAAGTTAGCATATAAAATTAAAAATATAAAAAATAACCAAAAGTCAGAAATAGATATCAGTATTATATGTTGAAAAAAGATATTAGGCCCTATATTTTTTTTGTATAACATTGAGGTTTATTCATGATATCTTTTCCTCAAAACGTCTTCTTTTTACACAACAAACTCATACTAAAGTGAATAAAACAAATCCATTTTTATTGGTCGTCTCATTCCAACGTAGAAACATTTTCTACTATAAATTAAAGAACAAAATTGTAACAAGTTTGTATATTTATTAGTCTAATCCTGAGCTAGATAATGATCTAAATGATCATACATAAAGAATACACGTCATCGTCATCATCATAAATCAATCATGTCAATGGGTATGCTTATTTGACCGAACATAAACATGACACACACACAAAAAACAAAAACAAAGAAGAAGCTAAGTTCGGGTGTTTTTTTTTATTTTTTTTAAAATATAATGCATTGTTATCCAAAATGTTTATCGTAATACCATTATATTAAGTTTCTATATCAGTGAATGGGTACTATTTATTTACAGCAAATGTGATATAGAAACTTGAACATACAATAGTATTCTATGTCTAGTCTTGTTAATGGAGGCCTATCGGTTTAGTATTATAATTATGACAATGTTGTATTCTGAATTTAGATGAAAAATTTCAATCTAGTTAAACTTCAAACCATTTAAAGATATAAAATATATAGGATTTCCAAGTCAGTTTCGGAAGTTCGTCACTCCATTTGATGATCGGTTCATTCAAATTAAGACGATTTAGCTTTCAATCGAATTTCCGGAAATCAGTTTCCTTTTTCCAGCAAACAAATATATGTTTCCCTTGTTCAAATTCCGATTAAGTGCACTATATTCGTAAAACAGTTATTCAAGTTAGCAGAGACGTTGTTATGATTGCGCAATACCGCCGTGAGCAGCATTTAAATTCATTCCGGGAATTCAACTTACAGTAATTATCATTCAAATTAAATCAAGGGTTTAAATTTATAGCTGCAGGAAATGTTTTTGTTTTTATCCATATATTACGGAGGTTTTTTTCATCAAACGTTTGCAAATTGCTATGAGCAGTAATTGTCAATGTGAATGAGTATGTACCTTATATCACGGCACATACTTAGGAATGAGATGTATTTCGTCCAGTTATTAATTAGTTCATGAATCAATTTTTTTTTTCTTCCTTTGTTTCTTTTTACTCAAGTAACAATTTATCTTGCATCATTACATAATCAACACACAAGAACTCTTTCACATAACCAAAGATACTTTGACATAACACATGAATTCTGGGGGTTAGGCGCACAGGGAGCGCCAAAATTAGGAGAAAGGGAGAAACGGAAAGAAAAAGAAAAGAAGAGGGGGAAAAAAAGAGAAAGGGAAAAAGAGGGGAAATGGGGAAGAAAGCAAAGGAAAGGAAAAAAGGGGCGCACCAAATTTACCTTAAACTTAGGGGCCCAATATGATCGCCAATGCGATCTTAGATTTAGGGGGCATGGAATCAACTTTAGACTGAGGGGGCGCCAAAATAACAATAACCTTAGGGGCGCAATTATTATACTAATGGCGAGCCACTTCGATCTTAAATTTAGGGGGTGCCAAATTGATCCTGAAGTTAGGGGCGCCATATTAATCTAAAGGAATAGATCTAGAACTTTAGAAAAAGAAATCGCTAAATAATTAAAAAAAAAAAAATCTCAGGCTATATACCAACTTCATTTAAACAATGTCAAAGTTGATTGCCTCAGCGCGGACTTGATTGCGGGAAAGCAGTCGATTTACTAATTTGATTGCTTTTGACGGGGATTTTGATTTGAATGCTTTTAATACCAAAGCGAAGAAACTAAGTAGGAATTTGAAAGACGAATATGACGCTGTCGAAATATTTTGGGAATTTGAATGAACTGATTATCAAATGGAGTGACGAACTTCCGAAACTGACCGGGAAATTTTATACAAAATTACATCCTTCAAGCAATGTCAAAATACCAGCTGAATTATATCCAGAAAAATAGTACTTTACAACACGTTGTACGGTAAGCCAAGAACTTTACCACTATAAAAAGCATTAATTTCTCTCCAAGAAGCGAAACTCTTGCATAATTAATACCCTTTGAAGTATGGTCGTTTATTTTGCATAATTATGTGTGAAAAGACTCTTCGATGCAAGAATTCGCTAAAAGAATATTGTAGCTCGATCATTACACATGAATACAAAACCAGGGAGATTCCATTTCCTATACAAAACCATTTTGCACTCTAATGAACACAGAGTAAATGTCGTAAATACCTTTAAACGCAGCAATTTATGCGACGCATCAAAGCCACCACACCCCCCCCAAAAAGAAAAAAAAAAAAAAAAAAAAATGGATCCTATAAGCACCCACAACAGAAAAATGCTAATCGACAGCACCGTTTATGGATGTGAAAATCTGGACAGGTTATAAAGAGGGTACGGTATAAATCATGATGCGGGACCGGTCTATACCAATCTATACAGGGTCCACGTCCTGACTGGCATCACCCCTCCTCACATCAGGAGGTTTGTACTCTCTCAAAAATAGAAACTTAAACAAGAAAATGATCCACTCCAACCTCTCTTCAATGCCTTGCCTACAACATAGCGTTTAAGGTCCAGGCATAGTTTTCTTAACTCTACCGTGCCCCTCAACCAGAGTCCCAGTTGGTCAACCCGTCTTGAGTTTGCGCCTCATAATGTCATCATCGGCCCTAAGGAGTCCCTTCCACCAGGATTCAGTGAATCCTGGCCGTTCTGGCTCTGTCTGAATTGCCTGCGGGCTGGAGTCGGCCGTTGGAAGGTATTGGCCAAATGGGGCATTGACACCGAAGGAAGGCCAGTATGCGAATGCGGAGAGGAGGATACCATGAGTAACCTTCTACAATGCCCTCTTCTCCCCTACGCCTGCTCCCAAGCTAATCTTACTACTCTTTCGCCTAATGGGATCGCCTGCGTTCAGTACTTAATGGGTAGAGTCTATCAGAGTTGGATTCCCCTAAGAAACAATATTATGCAATGTAAACTATGATCTTTAAATGTAATCAGGTATAATTACAAATCAAACAAAAGAATAAGAGAAAGGACTCGGGAAGAAGAAGAAAGGTCTAACAATCATAATTATAGAAAGTAATTTTGGTTACAGGTGATAGGGGTTTGTTCGTCCGATTCGAAAACCCTGTTTCATTTTCGGACCCTATTTCAGATTAGAGAACCCTACAGCATTTTCGGGTTAACGCACCTTCAGACCATTTATTTTGAAGTTGGGATAAGCGAATCTCCATGACAAGGAAACACGACGAACATTACCAGGCAGACTAAAAAAAAATCGCAAACCAAATCAATAATCGTTGTTCAAGCAAGCGATTCTGCATAGCATTCTTATTTATATTCCCAACATTCTTTTGTACCCAGATAGCAAGGTTTCGTTGGGCCAACGTCGGCAATGGTCGTGGCTATTACGTTGAGCCAACAATATTCTTGCCGCTGGGCCAACGTAGGCACAACGTTGCACGTTGAGCGCGACCATATGCCGACGTTGGATCAACGTTAAGTTGTATACAAAAGTGCGACGTCACGCGCACTCAAAATGCGAACGTTGGTCCGACTTTGGCATATGGTCGCGCTCAACGTGCAACGTTGTGCCATTGTTGGCCCAGAGGCAAGAATAACGTTGGCCCAACGTAATAGCCATGACCTTTGCCGACGTTGTCCCAACGAAACCTTGCTATGTGGGTAGTTGTCTGTTAAGGCCTACTCCAAGCTTATAATGTTCATCGGGGTTCAATGGAAGATGGATATAAAGATGTACGTTAACAAAAAGAAAAAAGAAAAAAAGACAAGCCGTTGATGGAATCTGTCATTGAACTTTATATTTTCGGATGGCCAGGAGCTCCGTCCCTGAATTATGCCTCTGGTTTTATCGGGTCTCAGCAAACGTAATAAAGCGTTGATTGGTAGATGTATTAATTATTCAATCAAAATATACATTATTTTCCTGTCTTTTTTGGCCGTCTCACCTGCTTCACTACAATCACTTTCTTTTTGGGTACAACATGTGACTTACTATCTTCAATTGTTTGGTTAGCATTTATAACGACTGGATTCACATTGGGAATTGAGTTCACAGAGGACTTTTGTGCGGGTAACTTTTTTGAATCAGTGTTCTTGTTATTCAATTTCACTTCATTTTGATTTGTGTCAGGATGTTTAGGTTTAGTAATCTTCTTGGTAATTACTTTCCTTGAACTCTTATACAAACCTGTTTTGTATTGAGGGATTCCCAATGAGCGCATACGATTACAAGACCTTTCGCTGGAATCGACATCGCTCACACGATAATCGGAACACCATTTTGGCGCGTTCTTTACAAGGTTGGCGGGTATAGTTCGTTTGTCCTTAGAACCACTATGGTTGCTCCTAATTATACATTTCTCCACAAATTCTTGGTGTTGTTTGAATATTTTCAAATCCGCTTCAAAATCACCATCATAGTTACGAACTTTCTCCCAAAATGTCCTGTTGAAATAATCATAAAGTTTTGCATCACCGCTATTCCATTGTAAGATTTTCGAACGCAAGTCATCTGTCATATTTCGTCTGAAGCTGGTTGAGCGAATACCACGTGACATATACGTAATGTCGGTCATTTTCCAACATAATAACTTCCGAAGTAAAACAAGAGATTCATCAAAATACTCGTTGATCATTATCAGAGAGAAATCTTTGTCGAGTTGTTTGATTTTTTGATCAATGACATCCATACGATACATATCCACAGGATTCATTCCTAAATCATAGAGCTGCATGTTATGCATTCGATTTTCTTTACCCGGATATTTCTGTTGCACGTAGTTATAATACTTTATCGGATTCGACATGAAAAGTTCAATCGGGTTCCCGGATTTCGGCAAGAAGCGATCCATTTCAAAATAATAGAATCCGGATTCGAATTGTGCCACCGGATTTCTAACAACAGTCACATATGTAGCGTTGTGAAAGACTTTATCCATTTCTGTTCGGTTATACCGAATATGATTCGTTAACATTTGGTAACCAATGCCAAAATTCCACTTTTGAGAGCTCGGTTCTCCGATATTTGACGACTTGAAGGTATCTTTTTCGCTAAGAATGTGTCTGTAATCGGGCACTAGAAATGTGAGATTTCGCTTCATACCAAATCTTTGGAAGATTGAAGCTGCTGTGGTAGAACCCGTCTTGTGAGTTTTTAGAAAGACTACACGATGAACTTCGTTGCATATTGGTCCTTCGAATAAAGCAGCGTTTTTGAATCTGTAAAAAGAATAAAAAATATATAGTCGTATTGTTTCATATAAGGAAAATTGATTAATTAACGCATACACTTTTTAAATATATATCAAGGGTGTTGCATACCCAGCAAACACAGAACGTTTTCAGAACGTTTTCAAAACGTTTTTTCTAGGTCCTGTACGTCTTCGTCCTAAATGAACGTTTTTAAAACGTTTATAAAACGTTAAAGTTTGGACTTCTCATTTATGTCAAAGTTTAGGTTTTTTGAGAACGTTTAAAAAACGTTTATTGGACGTTACAAAATTGAACGTTTTGTATAGAATGTTTACAAAACGTTTGATATAGGACCTTTACAAAACGTTTGTGGACGTTTTGTACATAACGTTTACAGAACGTTTTATATACGTCCACTTCAATAAATCGATCAACTTAGAACTTTTAAAGACAAATACCAGAAGTGATCACTATGTTTTCTACTTGCAACTAAATAAAAACAAATAAAAACACAGATCACTAAAATACTATAGGCGATTTCTATATTGAAAGTGAGATTTGTTTGTTTCATTATATATGGGTATATATAGGATTCATAAAAAAAACAAATACATAACAATAAAATATTTTTAATGATTTTACATACTCAATTTTATTACCGGTAATTTCAAACCATTTCATATACGACGATCTTTACACATCAACGAACGAGGATGCGCGCCGAGGATTGATCGATGACGTCATCCCAGCAAACACAGAACGTTTTCAGAAAATTACAAAATGTAACCTTTTTATCAAAACCTTATAATGAGACTTATTTTATTAAACGTTTTATGAACGTTTTTTATACGTCCAAATGGGACCTTATGCAAATGAGAAGGTGATTAGCATATAATACGTTAGACATATCGAAATAAACGTGTTTATTGAAATTACTTCCATTTAACAGTTATAAATTCCTTCTTTGGTGTTTCATTTTATTGTAATATTGTTCTGAAAGACAAATAAATATAAAAAAAAAAAACTAATTCAGTATTGGAATGTACAAACATGACAAATAAATTAATAACTAACCATCACAAACGATACTTTCAATAAACTATAAATTTTCTGGAGCATCATACAGTGTTAAATCCTAATGATATCCAGTAAAGTCTACTTTAAAGCATGATTTGGATTGGACACATCTCACTCTAAAGTGCCATTCCACAAATGGTGGCCAAGGGTTTGAGGTGCATGAAACATATTTGTATTTACTATATTGTTTTCACAAGTTTTTAAAAGGTTTCCAAAGGTTTTTTAAAGGTTTTCTAGACGTTCTTAAAACGTTTTGTATTACATTTCAAGGTTATAAAAACGTTTCAAGAACGTTCCAGACGTTTCTTAAAGGTTTTCTGCATGTTCTAACAACATCCACAATATATTTAAAACGTTTTCAAAAGGTTTCTTTTACGTCTAGAGCTTCTGAAAGGTTTTTAAAGGTTTTTTATTGGTTCTTTTAACGTTTAAAAAACGTTTTTAAAACGTCTAAAACCTAATACATTTGGACGTCCATAAAACGTTTTACAAAACGTCCAAAAAAACAATTCGAAACGTTTTTAGAACGTTTTCAAAAGGTTTTCTGTACGTCTCCAGCTTCCAAAAGGTTTTTTGGTTCTTTTAACGTTTAAAAAACGTTTTTTAAACGTCCAATAAAACGTTTTTAAAATGTCTAAAACCTACCACATTTTGACGTCCATAAAACGTTTGTTACAGAACGTCCAAAAAACCAATTCGGAACGTTTTAAAAACGTTTATAAAACGTCCGTTTGTTAGTTGGGTAGGCGTACAAAATAATGCGAGCGCGAAGCGCGATCTGCAATTTTTCACAGTGGTCTGAAAATTAAAAGCCTAGGGCTAAATTGAAACATTTTCAATATGATATTCTATGAACAAAATAAAAGCATCTCCCTCCAACCATTACCAGAAAAAAATAGAATAATTCGAGTGAGCGAGAAAAGAATATCCATTAGGCCTAACATGTAATAACCAGCATGTGTAATAATCCCAGCAAACACAGAACGTTTTCAAAACGTTTTTTTAAGGTCCTGTACGTCTTCGTTCTAAATGAACGTTTTTAAAACGTTTATATAACATTAAAGTGTGGACTTCTCATTTATGTCAAAGTTTAGGTTTTTTGAGAACTTTTAAAAAACGTTTTTTGGACGTTACAAATTTAAACGTTTTGTATAGGACGTTTACAAAACGTTTGGTATAGGACGTTTACAGAACGTTTGATATAGGACCTTTACAAAACGTTTGTGGACGTTTTGTACATAACGTTTAAAGAACGTTTTATATACGTCCAGTTCAATAAATCGATCAACTTAGAATTTTTCAAAACAAATACCAGAAGTGATCATTATCTTTTCTACGTGCAACTAAATTAAAAAAAATAAAAACACAGATCACTAAAATACTATAAGCGATTTCTATATTGAAAGCGAGATTTGTTTGTTTCATTATATTAGGGTTGGGCAAATAATGACTTTTTTCTGAAAAGTTATTTCAAACAAGTTATTTCTACAGTCAAATTTGATGTAGAATCCAAAAATGACAATGATTTTTGTGTACGATGATGTCTGACGTCGCTAAAGTGCAAAAAACCAAAACAGTGTATTTTGCCCATTCATCACACACTTTATAGGTATAAACCGGTTTTATTTTGTTTCTTTATGGATTTTGATGGTTTAAAAGCTCAAATCTGACAATTTTATCATGACCAAATGTACCTAGTATGGTTATAGGTGTTAATTAGTGATTTTGATATGAGGTGATTTTTTGCTCGATATTGACTGAAACTAACTACCAAACTACACTAACAGTCAACTTAGGTAGGATTAATCATGTTGGATTAATCATGTTGGGTTCCCTGACACCCAAAAGCCATATGAATACGCAATAAAAGTGGTTTATACGTATAAAAAGTGTGATAATTGGGCATAATACGCTATTTTGGCGGCCATTTTGGTTTTTGCACTTTAGCGACGCAAGACGTCCTCGTATGCAAAAATAACAGTCATTTTCAGTTTCTACGTCGAATTTTACTATAGAAATAACTTGTTTGAAGAAAAAAAGTTGAGATTCTCCCAACCCTAATTATATGTGTAAACGATTCATAAATCAAAAAAAAAAAAAAAAAAAAAAAAAAAAAAAAAAAAAAAAATCAAATCATTTCATATGCGATGATCTTTACACATCAACGAATCGATGACGTCATCCCAGCTAACACAGAACGTTTTCAGAACGTTTTTTCTAGGTCCTGTACGTCTTCGTCCTAAATGAACTTTTTTGAGAACGTTTAAAAAACGTTTTTTGGACGTTACAAAAGTGAACGTTTTGTATAGGACGTTTACAAAACGTTTGATATAGGACCTTTACAAAACGTTTGTGGACGTTTTGTACATAACGTTTACAGAACGTTTTATATACGTCCACTTCAATCGATCAACTTAGAACTTTTAAAAACAAATACCAGAAGTGATCACTATGTTTTCTACGTGCAACTAAATAAAAACAAACAAAAACACAGATCACTAAAATATTATAGGCGATTCCTAAATTTATATTAAAAGCGAGATTTGTTTGTTTCATTATATATGGGTATATATACGATTCATAAAAAAAATAAATACATAACCATAAAATATTTTTAATGATTTTATACACTCAATTTTATTAAGGTAATTTCAAATCATTTCATTTACGTTTAATTTTGTAACGTCCAAAAAACGTTTTTTTAAACGTTCTCAAAAAACCTAAACTTTGACATAAATGAGAAGTCCAGGACCTAAAAAGAACGTTTTGAAAACGTTCTGAAAACGTTCTGTGTTTGCTGGGAAGTCATCAGGTTTGTTGTTAAAAAAATTCGGTGGTCCGGCCGAAGATTCGTAACAATTTGAGTGTTCGTTATTTCAAATTAAAAAGGGTTCGTTAATTCAAAAATAAACCAAAGTTTCGTTTGTGAAAAATGAAACAAAGTTCATCATCCAAGACTGAACGGTACAGTAATCCGAAAATGAAATAATCCCAACACTAGGACCTATTTCATTCCAATTCTAGAATATTTATTTCAATCTCGGATCAATATTGCAGTTTCGAATTTACGAACCCTAAGGCCCGTATCCCATCTAACAAACGGAGGTTTTAAAAACGTTTTTAAAACGTTCCAAGTTGGTTTTTTGGACGTGTTGTGAAAACGTTTTATGGACGTCAAAATGTGGTAGGTTTTAGACGTTTTAAAAACGTTTTATTGGACGTTTTAAAAACGTTTTATTGGACGTTTTAAAAACGTTTTATAGACGTTAAAAGAACCAATAAAAAACCTTTAAAAACCTTTCGGAAGCTCGAGACGTAAAAAAAACCTTTTGAAAATATTCTAAATATATTATGGACGTTGTTAGAACATGCAAGAAACCTTTAAAAACGTTAGGAACGTTCTTAAAACGTTTTTAAAACGTTTTTAAAACCTTGAAATGTAATACAGAACGTTTTAAGAACGTCTAGAAAACCTTTAAAAAACCTTTGGAAACCTCTTAATAACTTGTGAAAACAATATAATAAATACAAATATGTTTCATGCACCTCAAACCCTTGGCCACCATTTGTGGAATGGCACTTTAGAGTGAGGTGTCTCCAATCCAAATCATGCTTAAAAGTAGACTTTACTGGATATCATTAGGATTTAACACTGTATAATGCTCCAGAAAATTTATAGTTTATTGAAAGTATCGTTTGTGATGGTTAGTTATTAATTTATTTGTTATGTTTGTACATTCCAATACTGAATTAGTTTTTTTTTTAAATATTTATGTGTGTTTCAGAACAATATTACAATAAAATGAAACACCAAAGAATGAATTTGTAACTGTTAAATGGAAATAATTTCAATAAACACGTTTATTTCGATATGTCTAACGTATTATTAGGGTTGGGCAAATAATGACTTTTTTCTGAAAAGTTATTTCAAACAAGTTACTTCTATAGTCAAATTTGATGTAGAATCCAAAAATGACAATGATTTTTGTGTACGATGATGTCTGACGTCGCTAAAGTGCAAAAAACCGAAATAGTGTATTTTGCCTATTCATCACACACTTTATAGGTATAAACCGCTTTTATTTTATTTCTTTATAGATTTTGATGGTTTAAAAGCTCAAATCTGACAATTTTATCATGACCAAATGTACCTAGTATGGTTATAGGTGTTAATTATTGATTTTGATCGGATTAAGCATGTTGCGTTCCCCTGACCCCAAAAGCCCATATGAATACGCACATAAAAGATGGTTTAACGTATTAATAAAGTGGATAATTGGGCATAATACGCTATTTTGGCGGCCATTTTGGTTTTTGCACTTTAGCCGACGCAAGACGTTCCTGTATGCAAAAATAACAGTCATTTTCAGTTTCTACGTCGAATTTTACTATGAAAATAACTTGTTTGAAGAAAAAAGATTGAGATTCCCAACCACTAATTATATAGTCGTAAACGATCTTCATAAATCAAAAAAAAAAAAAAAAAAAAAAAAAAAAAATCAAACTCATTTTCATATCGATGATCGGTACACATCAACGAATCGATGACGTCATCCCAGCCCAACACGAACTTTTCTAGAACGTGCTTTTTCTAGTCCTACGTTCTTCGTCCAAATTCGAACTTTTCGAGAACCGTTAAAAACGTTTTTTGGAGTTACAAAAGTGAACGTTTGATGTAGCACGCTTTACAAAACGTTGATACTAGACCTATTACAACAACGTATTTGTGGAGCTTGTTTGTACATAACGTTTACAGAACGTTTTTATATACGATCCACTTTCAATCCGATCAACTTAGAACCTTTTAAAAACAAATACGCAGAAGTGATCACTATGTTTTACTACGTGCAACTAAAATAAAAACAACAAAAACCACAGATCACTAAAATCATATAGCGATCTCCTAAATTTATATTAAAAGCGAGATTGTATTGTATTATTATGGTACATGACTTATACGATCATAAAAAAATAATAAACCAATAACCAATAAATTATTTTTTAATGATTTATACACTCAATTTTTTTAACGGTAGATTTCAATCATTTCACTTTACGCTTTACATTTCTGTAACGTCCAAAAAACGATTTCTTTAACGTTCTCAACAAGCCTAACTTGACAAAAATGAGAGTCCAGGACCTATAAAACAGAACGTTTTGAAAACGCTTCTGAAAACGCTTCTGTGTTGCTGGGAATCATCAGGTTGTGTAAAAAAATTCCGTGGTCCCGGCCGAAGATTTCGTAACAATTTAGAGGTGCCTTCGTCTTAATTTCACAATTAAAAAAGGGTTCGTAATTCATAAAATAAACCAAAGTTTCGTTGTGAAAAATGAAACGAAAGTCATACATTCCAAGACCTGAACGGTAGAGGAGTACGCAGGAAAGTATTATGATCGTCATCAGCGTACAATCCCAGAGCAAACACCAGAACTTACAAATGTAACACCATTTTACACCAAAACGCTTCACAACATAACTGTAGGTATCAATTGTAACACTTTATTAATGCATCATCTATTTAATACAACCTTTATGAAACGATTTTTTTTCCTATATCCTACAAATCGGGACCTTATGCAAATCAGAGAGAATTAGCATAATTAAATACTATATTTGCCGGTATTGAGCCTGACATCTCGTTTTTTTTTCAACACAATACAAGTATGTTATTCATGACAGTCAAATTTCGACGTAGAAACTGAAAATGACCCAATCTTACTGGTCAATTACGATGACAGTTTTTACTGGCCCGCATACAGAAGGTGCAAACAAACCCTATAATGAGGCCCGAGCCCGCAATATGGGATCGCTCTATCATCATCCTCAACAAAACTGGATCATACTTATTATTATAGCGTATATAAAATCACCAACAACTTGTATGGCTAATTAATGCGTGGTTGGATCTAGGCGTAACCCCACGTAAACATAGACGATTCAACATCCAAACATGTTCCAAATCGCTTATCTCTGGAAGTTTTGTTTTGCTTGGAGTGTAGCGTTGGTATTTGTATGGTTGTTTACAAAATTCCGTAATCCGAGCAATTACAATTCCATCCTCATAGCCGCACAAATGCCTATCTAAATATAAACATCTAGTAACGCGATACTAGGTAAGCCTTATTTAGTTCACGGTGCGAGTGTATCTAAATCCGATATATTTGTAGATTTTGTGCTTATTTAACTGGAACGCTCATTTTCAAAAAATTTTATAAACGACAATAGCATCATCTTATAAATATGCGGGGTGACCTGTTGTTAAAAACGTTTTATTACACTAATTAAAACGGTTGAAATGTGCTGAGAAAGGCAAGGAACCAATACATCAAATACGGTTAATCTTGCTTTCTAACATATATACACGAACCTTTCAGACACCCAGTCGTACCACCAAAAATCATTGTACATTTTGAAGGCCTGACTCCGTAGCCATCCCAATTTCTACTATAGAGCGAGGATACTTAAAATTATGAGAAAAATAACTTTCTACGAAAATAAAGTCTTGAAATAATATTTGCCCACAACTTCTAATATATAACCGTAATGACATATCCCCTGAAAAATAAAACGTTGTTTAATTTTGAAATTTAATCCCAATTTGAGAGACCTTACCAAAGAATTAATTGCATTTCCTTTTGTGTTTTCCATTAATGTAATATTGTTCTGAAACCACACATAAAATTAAATTTTTTACAAAATGACCAAGAAAACAATATCAGTCATCTTGTTGAAGTGTACAAACAATAACAGCTTAAGATAAAATCAGTTAACCTTAACCATCACATCAAACGATACTATTCAATAAAGAAATCTATTATATATTTATACTAGGAAGCCCATTATTACGAGTGTTAATATTCCTAAATTAGAATACACCCTCTCGAGTAAAGAGAGATCTATCTGTTTAAGCATGAATATTTCCAGATTATGGCGGAGTGATCACCTCACTTAACTGAAAGTGCCCATTACCACAGAAATTGTTCGTGGCCAAGGTTTGAGGTGGCATGAAACAATTTGTAATATTGTATAACTATATATAGTTTCCCTCACAATTTATATCAAAAAGCCCCTCTGTTCCCAGACAAGAGAGAGTCCTCTTTTAAAGCTTCTTTTCAGACCGTGTGTACTATTAAAACACAGTCTGTCCTTTAGGTGTGTGAGTGAAGCATGTGTTCGAATGGTGTTTAAAAAACGTTTTTTTTAAAACCGGTTTTAAAAGAAACCTTCCAACTTTTGTAATGTGGCCAGTCAAGAAACGCCGCAGACTAGGAGAAGAAGGATGAAGCGGACCGAAAGTATAAATAAATGGTTACACAAAGTACTGTTTCACAAATGGCACCCTCCAAACCCATTCGCGCCCCCATCTTGTGGCTCAATGGCCACTTCCCGCCTAAACAGACGTCGTTAGAGTGACCTGGTTCTCCAATCCAACATCCATGCTAAAACTAGACCTTATACTGGACTCATCATTCTAGGATTTAACCCACTGCTATAACAGTGCCTCCCGCCCAGAAAAATTTATAGTTTATTGAAAGTTATTCCGTTTTGATGAGCTTAGTTATTAATTATGTTACTGTTTTGTACCATTTCCCCAATACATGAATACGGTTTTTTTAAAATATTTATGTGTATTCAGAACAATATACCAATTAAAATGAGAACACCACAGAATTGACATCTGTAACCTGTTAAATGGACAAAATAATGTCCAATAAACACGTTATTTCATATGGTAATCAACGTGCAGCCGGTTCATTAGGCCTTGGGCCAACATAATGATTTTCTTCTGAAAAGTTATTTTTCAAACAAGTACTTCTATAGCAATCTTGCATGTAGAATACCAAAAAAATGACAATGACATTTTTGTGTCACGATGATGTCTGACGTTCGCTAAAGTGCAAAAAAACCCGCAAATTAGTGTATTTGCCTATTCATCACACACTTCTATAGGTTCATTAAACCGTCTTTCTATTTTAATTCTTAAGATTTTGCATGGTTTTAAAAGCTCAATCTGACAATTTATATAACTAGCCACGGTACCTAGATAATGGATGATAGGTGTATAATATATGTTATATGAATATGAGCGAGTGATTTAATAGCTAACATATTGACTGAAAACTAACTTACCCAAACTACAACTAACAGATCAACTTAGTAGGATTAATCATTTGGATTAATCATTGTTGGGTTCCCCGACACCCAAGCACATATAAACGCAATAAAAGTGGTTTATACGCTATAAAAAAGTACTGAAATGGGCATCTTAATAAACGCTATTTTGTCGGCCATTTTGGTTTTTGCACTTTAGCGACGTAAGACGTCATCGTATGCAAAAAT
>CALNVZ010002100.1:10412235-10451537 GCA_940671915.1 Paracentrotus lividus
AATTGTCATTTTCAGTTTCTACGTCGAATTTTACTATAGAAACAACTTGTTTGAAAAAAAAAGTTGAGATTCGCCCAACCCTAGTATTATATGCTAATCACCTCTGATTTGCATAAGGTCCCATTTGGAGGTATAAAAAACGTTCATAAAACGTTTAATAAAATAAGTCTCATTATAAGGTTCAATTAAACAGTTTTGTGAACGTTTTGATTAAAAGGTTACATTTTGTAACGTTCTGTGTTTGCTGGGATGACGTCATCGATCAATCCTCGGCGCTCCTCCTCGTTCGTTGATGTGTAAAGATCGTTGTATATGAAATGATTTGAAATTACCGGTAATAAAATTGAGTATGTAAAATCATTAAAAATATTTTATTGTTTTTTTTTTTTTTTTTTTTAATGAATCCTATATATACCCATATATAATGAAACAAACAAATCTCGCTTTCAATATAGAAATCGCCTATAGTATTTTAGTGATCTGTGTTTTTATTTGTTTTTATTTAGTTGCACGTAGAAAACATAGTGATCAATTCTGGTATTTGTCTTTAAAAGTTATAAGTTGATCGATTTATTGAACAGGACGTATATAAAACGTTCTAACGTTATGTACAAAACGTCCACAAACGTTTTGTAAAGGTCCTATATTAAACGTTTTGTAAACGTCCTATACAAAACATTCAATTTTGTAACGTCCAAAAAACGTTTTTTAAACGTTCTCAAAAAACCTAAACTTTGACATAAATGAAAGTCCAAACTTTAACGTTTTATAAACGTTTGAAAAACGTTCATTTAGGACGAAGACGTACAGGACCTAGAAAAAACGTTTTGAAAACGTTTTGAAAACGTTCTGTGTTTGCTGGGATTCTACTATGGAGTTTAGAGTTGTACGGCAATAAACAATAGGATCGAACAATATAGCACCGTACGAGAAAAAACTCCCAGCACAAGATAAAACCGGAAATCCATTGAAATAATGACGCAACAATCTTTTTGTTTGTAGCCGCTTTATCCTAAATTTGACTACCGAGTGTTGTGCATTGTCGCTTGTCATGCACTTTTAAATATCACGTCCTATTCATTTACAATTCAGTGGCCTGGAATAGGAAAAATTAACAGGCTTGGAAATTTTCAGCTGAAAAAGGACAATGGTATTTATTCCATCTGAATAAATTATTTACCTTAAAGGCACATAATGATCCCTACGGGTGGTATCCCACTTTGCGGGGACACATACGGGCTTAATTGACTATAATTATGATCCGGATCGTTACTCCCCTAATAATGATACGACCAGGCTTTTTTTAATCGTTTGTTTGTTTGTGGTTTTTTTTTCTCGGGGGGGGGGGGGGGTTGTTTTTGTTTGTTCGTTTTGTTTGGTTGTTTTTGTTTTTGTTTTGTTTTGTTTTTGTATTTTTCTGATCGAAACTTGCTCTGATCAGAAAAGCATTGCCATAATTTTAAGTGGTTGACCTGCTGCTGCAGTTTACTTTTTTTCTAACAATATAAAACATAAAAGATAGATATATAATATATAATAAATTGTCTGTTCGTAGTTTTATTCTTTTCTCCTAAATAGCTCCACGGATTTTTTCTTTCACAAATGTGAAGTGCCCATATTTGGCCAAAAGCAATGAAATGTTGAATTTGATTCCGACATCACGCTACATGCATGCGCAAAATTTTCTCACGTTAGGTGCATGCGCATCAATCTTTTTCTTAATACTATTTTTTTATTTTTTTATTTTTTTATTTTTTATTTTTATTTATTATTATTATTTTTTTTGGGGGGGGGAGGGCAATAGTTGTAATATTATGGGAAGGGGTAAAATATAAATTTCCCACTATTTAATTATTTCAACTGTTTACAGAGCCATACACGTTAACAATAAAACTTCAATGTTCATTAACAATATCCACTCCTCGAAATCCCTACATCTTTCAAATAATTATAAATAATATAGACCTTTGAAGAATGGGGGAATTTGTTTCCATTCTTTTTGTGTGTATTTGTACATGTTGTATGTATGTATGCTCGCTATATTTGACATCGAGCAGGAAAGTCTTTTATTGTAAATAAAAGGTAATCAATGTATATTAATAAGGTATATTATCAAAGCACGGATTATGTTTTCTTTGAGAAGCTTAGCGGTTCCGGGTTAGGGTGCTATCTCACTTCGCGGAGACGTCTCCGCGACAGAATAAAAATCCGTCTCCGCGACGGATAAAAAATATTAGAGACGTCTCCGAGACGTCTCAGCGACAGTTTATGAAAAAAGTCTGAAGTAGTCCCAAATCCGTCTCCGCAAATCAGGAGACGTCTCTGAGACGTCTCCGAGACGTCTCCGCGACAATACTATATAAAAAAATAAATCTGAAGTAGTCTCAAATCCGTCTCCGATATTCAGGAGACTTCCCCGAGACGTCTCCGAGACGTCTCCGCGACAATTGATGGGAAAAAAAAAAAATCTGAAGTAGTCCCAAATCCGTTTCGGAGACGTCTCCTGATTTTCGGAGACGGATTTGGGACTAGGGGAGACCGGGGATGGAAGATACACGGGTCAGTTGTTACAGTTCTCAGTGTTCTAAGTTGGAACAAGAGAGTTCGTGCTAACTTGCATCTAAACCCCTCAAAAAATGTCTTGCAATTCAACTTTGAGCCCTCATATCTTTTTATTTGATTGTTTATGATGGTTAAATTTGATATCATTGGAAAGTTGATTTATTCCTTGTCACATTGATACCCCATTTGTGATGGTTATGTTATGCTTGAATGCACAGTATTCCCGAATACAAATCAAAGTCAGAAAAGGAAAGTTGCCAAATGAATGGCTATTGCTTACATCGAGTTCTTAACTGTATAAAAGGTTTTTGTGTTTCTTTGTGTTTGTTTGGTTTGTGCGTTAGGCGCTCAATACAATGTTGGATACTCTTGGTTGAATGTCAAATAATCTTTCAGGTAATTTAAGGTAGTATTTGTTGTTAATTTGTTTGTAAAAAGAACTGTTTTAATAACCAGCGAGAGGTTTGAGCATTACTTGTGTATTGGTTACATACAGGTTATTGCAAGTTTCCAGCATAACAAATTCGCTACTCATCTCTTTTTCATCCATCTCCAACAAACAAGGCACATTTCATCTTCCAAACAATAAGTGAAAACATTGAGGAATAATGCATGACCCATTGAATGATACTCAATAGAAACTCTGCCTTTCAACAATAGCCATTCATTTGGCAACTTTCCACTTCTGACTTTGATTTGTATTCGGGAATACTGTGCATTCAAGCATTGCACAACCTTTACAAATGGGGTATCAGTGTAAAAAGGAATAAATGAACTTTCCAATGGTATAAAATTAATGAATTATAGACAATTAACAAAAAAGCTGCGAGGACTCAAAGTTGAATTGCAAGACATTTTTTGAGGGGTTTATATAGAGCCTACACATAGCTGTGATGAACTGCCGGTTGTGAGGTTTCTCCGTTGTTTTATTAAAAAGTAAATCAACAAAAAGCATTTTTTACAGTTCCAAATGATTTTTTGACCAAAATAGTTCTTACAACTAAAGGCACATGATGATAGTCTGGTATTGTGAACATAGTACATGTATGTCACTAATATACCCTTGAGCCATGCCCTGTAATTCTGCCTAATGGCTGTGCTACAGTTGATTTTATGTGTAAAATCACCCATGGGGTAGGTTGTTACAACAGCCTACCCCATGTCGATGTAACAACCTACCCCAATTACATTACACATGTAAAGTAATTTTGTTTCAATTTTCAAGTGTTAATATTTTTATATTTCTATTATTTCTTTAGTCTATTCTAGAGCTCTACTTGATCTATTGTTAACGATACCACGAAACTGGAAAGTTGAAACAAAAGTATGGTATAAGAGATTTACACATTGTAACAAATTACCCCGTATGGTGTAACAACCTACCCCGTATACGGGGTAGGTTCTTACAAAAAAAATGTCTTCATTAATTAAGCTGTAGTTAATTAGTGTTTACATGTTTTCCAGTTTTATGTGCCTCAGGTTTTAGCCAACATAATACTAGGCTAACTACAGACCCAAAATGGAGTGTGTGAGTACTTTCAATAGAATTATCTGGCCCAGAATGTGAATTTTGTAACGTCCATCCCCGGTCTCCCCTACTTCAGACTTTTTTCATAAATTGTCGGGGAGTCGTCTCGGAGACGTCTCGGAGATGTCTCTACTACTTTTTATCCGTCGCGGAGACGGATTTTTATTCTGTCGCGGAGACGTCTCCGCGAAGTGAGATAGCACCCTTATGGCTGACATAGTACAATGACAACGGACAAAGGTCTCAGATTCAGGGCGGAACCAGTTGCCTGAATGAACTACTCGTTTAGTATTTTGAATCCAATTTGCATAACTAGTTGTTGCTATGACTGACAAACACGTTCCTTGTCTCACATAGCAACACACTAAATATGCAAAAAGGGAGTCGAGTTGGCCTATTTTATGTCAAGTGCCATTAATAATTCAGTAGTCTTGAAAGAAAACATTAGTTTACATTCTCAGTTGAAAATGATAATGGTGTGTTTCTCCTCTGTAGAAATTATGGACTTATGGGTGGTATCTGACGTCGCGGAGATGTCTCTGAGACTCGAACCCTCGGAGACGTCTCGGATAATTGTTTTATGTCTCATCAGAGACGTCTCCGGGACAGAAAAAAAAAACCACACATTCGTTAGCATGCTTCTTATTTTCCCCTACTCATGAGATTGTCGCGAAACATCTCTGAGACGTCTGCGCGACACAAAAAAAAACAAAAACAGAAAAAAAAAAAAAAACACACCTATCATTCTCGTTGAAACTTAATGGGAAAGGGCGCTATCACTCTGCGCAAGCGAACGCAGCCATAGACATTGATGTATTTTGACAGTTTTCACTTTGTTTCTGATTATGGCGGCAACTACCTTTTCAAAGAATTATCAACTTGAATAAGTAGCTAAGTGTCTGAATTTTTCAAATAGGAATAACTTTTGCAAAGGGAAAAAAGGGTCCTGTCACTTTGTTCAATTCGAAATCCCAGTCAGATCAAATTCCTGTACAATATAGGCCTCATTTTTGCTCTCAAATTAGCTCATACGCTGCATAGTCATCTTCCTCGATTATTTATTACACCTTATGATCAAGCAGTATTTTTAAAAGCTTGAATCTCAGCTTTCAAATATGGTACATTCATTTCGATTGGTTTAAAAAAGTCTGTCACTTTGTAACATTATCAACAAATCGAATCTTTACTCGATGGTCAATATTTCCGCATCACATGCATATCGCTGGACGGCGTCTTCGCAAGATGTGACAAGATCACTATTTATATCAATAATCGTTAGGAACATCAATCTATGTGAAATAAAGATTCTGATTACAACTTTTAGCACAATGGTGTTATAGGCTTGCCAAAATGTTCTTTTTCCCCAATCTGGTCTAAGCATTACCTACGAAAACTATGATAAAGTTCAATTAATTTGATTTTTATGTCCATGACGTAATTTGCTCGAACGGATCGGACATGACATACATTTCTACCACAGGGAAGTTTTCTTAGGCGAGTTTTTGTACGCTAAGTAATAATTGCATGCAGTCGTCAATCGGTCGCTTCCCGCCGTTTGCGCGGGTTTTGTTGACATTAATGTAGAGCCGTATAATTTTCTGCGCCGCTCAGCTGTATTTCACATGAATGTAATGTTGCGTTTCCCCTCCTCAAATAATGGACACGTCTTTATGTTAAGATTTAATGTCATACGTTAGATTTACATTTCACGTGGAGTAGAATTGATATGCATTCAAAATCATTTCAAACCAGTCTCAAATTAGTCTCAAACTAGTTCCAAATCCGTTTATCCAGTGTAATGACAAGTGACTTGCCACCATTAGTTTATTGTTGGTTTTCGCGTCAGTTGTCATTTCTTCAATATGTCAGGTCAAACTAACACTTCAATCGTGTCGGAAAATGTCATTTTTTATGATTAACATGCAATATTTATTAATCTAATCGTTGTGGACAGTTCTATAATGCACCTTATTCTTAAATAAAGTTTTAACAACCTTTAACTTCAAGTTATTGAGAAAATAGATAAATTAGCTTCCTCCGACATAAAACTCGCAAAGCCATATCAAATTCTAAACCACCTATACCCCTAGTTTAGAATTCTTTACAAATGTTTGTACAGATTTGATCTCGAATGACGTCACCCGAATCTACATTCGTACGATTAGACGCACGCTTCATAGAGAAGCGTGCACATCAGCGTTGCATTCTCGTTTCATTACCCTTACTATTTTGGTGCGACAGCACAACTCTAAACTCCGTAGCAAAATACGGGCCTTAAGCATTTTGGGATCAACAAATCCAGGCAACGACACATCTTCCACTTTCATATAAGGAGCCACATTTCATTTTGTAGACCCTAAGGGTGGTATCTCACTTCGCGGAGACGTCTCCGCGACAGGATAGAAAATTTCGTCTCCGCGACGGATAAAAAGTATTAGAGACGTCTCCGATATTGCGGAGACATCTCGGAGACGGATTTGGGACCACTTCAGACTTTTTTTTTCATAAATTGTCGCGGAGACGTCTCTGCGATATCGGAGACGTCTCTAATACTTTTTATCCGTCGCGGAGACGAATTTTCTATTCTGTCGCGGAGACGTCTCCGCGAAGTGAGATACCACCCTAAGCTTAGGACTCCTAATTTTGTTGCAATATAATCTTCATGATCCTTTTCAGACAAACGAGGACATTTGTGTGTTCGAACAAAAGAACCTTATTTCATTTTCAGACGAACGAATTATCAGGATAATTGATCAGGCGCGGATCCAAGATATCCGATTTGAATATATTTGTCGACCATGGGCCCAACTGTCTGGGGACAATAGCGGCTCTATAATGTTTACGCATGGGCCTGATACTTTTATTGTGTGACGTCTTGCTGCCTCCGCTACTATTGATCTACTGTAATTACCTGATGATCTGGTTCTCTCTAGGTTTCCTCTCTCGTAACATCCACATTGATTGTGTGTAGCAGAAAGTGAGATTAAATGCGACGATCACACCGGCACACATGATAAGATTAAAGAAGACATTTTGTCGACTGCAACCTGTTTCGGCAATATTCGCCATTGTGACTTGGGATGAAAGTCTCGTAATCTAACCGACACTTCGCCAAAATATCTCTTTTATGTCGAGTCTGAAAATTAGAATGATAAGGAAATACAGGTAAAAAATGATAATAGTTTGATACTGTCTTTAAATCCATCGATTATTTTGTTGTGTTCCTCTGATGTGAAAAAACGACAATATGGCGAAAAGGAGGGTTTAGACTTTTCACCATATTTTGGTTTTTTTTTCACATCACAGGAATATTATTGATATACAAGTAACTAGCATCTTGGATTTTAGGCCTATATCTATTTATGGATTTATTTATTTTTAATTCAAAAGTCATGATAGTATTAAGTTGTGTTTTTTTTTTTTTTTTTTTTTTTTTTTTTTTTTTTTTTTTTTTTTTTTTTTTTTTTTTTTTTTTTTTTACATTGTTTGATAAAATCAGTTTATAATCAGCCCCTGTCATCAGATTCAAGTTTTTCCGTGAATACAAAATGTACACATTCTCCACTTCCTATAATTATTATAGAGGATAATATTGATAGAGCAAATAATATCATGTGTATTAAATTACATGGAAATTATATTACAGCAAATAAGCAATGAAAAAAAAAATGTCGATTCCTCCACTGCAACGAAGGAAAAAAAATGATATTTTGAATGGTCTCCTTTGAGCATACATTTTCAATGTGACATCAAACAAAATCGCCACGTTGCAAATGGAAAATTGTCATAAATCATCAGCAAGCTTCAAATACTCAGGCGATTCCTGTCTGACCCAAATGTTTGCAATTATAATTACAGCATTGGCTTAACCTTTTATGTTTTTTGTTTTATTTTTTTTTAAGTTCCACTATGAAGTTAATCAGTGTCATGTGGAGCCGACCCGTTGCGTGAATATTGATTGCTAATGATGGCATCTCCATTCGCGGAGAAGGATTCGAGACGGATTTGGGACTACTTTGCGACAGTTTGAAATTTGCGACGGTGTTTCCGCGATGGATAAAAGTATCGGAAACGTCTGCAGGACAGAAAAAAAAGTAATAGAGACGTCTTTGATGCTTTCTTCCGTCGCGGAGACGTATCTGAGACGTCTCCGCGACAATTCTCAAAACTGCCTCAAAGCCGTTTCAAAGCCGTCTCAAAGTAATCCCAAATCCGTCCCAAAGTAGTTTCCGCGATTCCCGCTACTGATGAAACATCGCAGGGACTGAGGAGACGTCTCAGAGACGTCTCCTCGACAAATTTCAAATTCTTTTCAAAACCATCTCGAAGCCGTTTCAAAACCGTCTTAAACTAGTCCCAAATCCGTCTCAAAGCAGTTTCCTCGAAGTGAGATACCACCTTAAAGTTTGCACCTCGTCAAGTGATATGATGACAAATTCATTTGGAGCAGATTTTATTGTGTAATCTCTTCAAATAATATGTTTAGTTCTCTACCCACTTATTTGGACAAATACAGGGCTTCATATTTGTCTCATGTGATTGGTTTCCAAATAAAATGTATTTGTATTAAGTTTAAGTTTTACTTAAAACATTATACAAAATATGAATAGGTCTTAATGTGTAGGGGAGACCGGGTATGGACGTTACAAAATTCACATTTTGGGCCAGATAATTCTAATGAAAGTACTCAAACACTCCATTTTTGGTCTGTAGTTAGCCTATTATGTTGGCTAAAACATGAGGCACATAAAACTTGAAAACATGTAAACACTAATTAACTACAGCTTAATTAATGAAGCTTTTTTTGTAACAACCTACCCCGTATCGGGGTAAGTTGTTCACCACACGGGGTAAATTGTTACTATATAAACATACGGGATATTTTTTGTTACAATGTGGTATCATCTCTATACCATACTTTTGTTTCAACTTTCAGTTTCTTGGTATCGTTAACAGTAGATCAAGTAGAGCTCTAGAGTAGACGAAAGTTAATAATAGAAAATATCAAATATTAACACCTGAAAATTAAAACAAAATTACTTTACATGTGTAATTGTAATTGGGGTGGTTGTACATCGACATGGAGTAGGTTGTTGTAACAACCTACCCCATTGGTGATTTAACACATAAATCAACTGTAGCACAGCCATTAGGCAAAGATATACAGGATGGCTCAAGGGTATATTAGTGACATACATGTACTATATTCACAATACAGACTATCATCATGTGCCTTCAGTTGTAAGATCTTTCAAATTTTAATTTTTTTCAAAATTTCACTTGGAACTGTAAAAAATTGTTTTGTTGATTTACTTTTTTAATAAAACAACGGAGAAACCTCACGACCGGCAGTTCATCACAGCTATGTGTAGGCTGTATATGATGCCAGTTAGCACGAACTCTCTTGTTCCAACTTAGCACACTGAGAACTGTAACAACTGACCCGTGTAACTTCATACCCGGTTCCCCTACATCGTGATAATTTGCATAAAAAGATGAAAAAAGACGTGTGAATAATGTACATGCTATAGTGGGATTGCTCTTTTTAAATTTTTCACACAAAACATTATACAAAATATATTCATAATATTTTGGTGTACTGTATGTACAACATTATGGCTGTGAGCAATAGGCCGCCAACTTGAGTCACTGGATATCGGCTAGGAGCCGGGGGCTAAGGGCTTTAGTTCCCCACTTTTTCAGTAAACGTGTGTCAAAATCGTGAAAATAACTAAAAGTTTATGATTTTAGGCCTGTTAAAGACCCTCCCCCCCCTCCTCCCTCTCCCCCCCCCCCACTTTCGCATTCCACTTTTGAAAACACTGCCGCGGTCCCTGGATATAGAGAGGTCTGGGCCTATACACGCTCAAACTTCTATTTTTATACACGTTGCTTTAAAAGAGATGTAAAAGAGGCAAAAAAAAAAAAAATAAACAACACTGAAGAGAAAAAAAAAGCAAGAAAAAAAATCAATCCTATTTACAATTTTTACATTTTACCTAGTACAAAGCCCAAAGATGTTAATCATTACCAGGGGTGTTACCTAGCCCTGGGACGCTGCCACGAAGTGGCACCGTGTACGGGCTGCCGCAGTAAGGGTGTTACCATCAAGTGATTCAATCGGTACACGATGTAATATTGACTTGTTTGTTTACCCGGGTATAAAATAAAGTTTATAGGAGAAAAAAGGGATACATTGCAAGAATCTTTGTTTGAATAAAGGTATCTTTTCTTGTCCGCATAAATATTAAACACGATACAGAAGTATAAACGACTCGTAGGCGTATTATCCTGTAAACAATTTGGGACTTGGAGTTGTACAAAAGGAGGAACAGTCTCTCTAAATATCTCACATGATACTGAGGGTGCTATCTCACTTCGCGGAGACGACCCCGCGACAGAATAGAAAAATCGTCTCCGCGACGGATAAAAAGTATTAGAGACGTCTCCGAGACGCCTCCTGAATTTTGGAGACGGATTTTTTAAAAATAATAAATTGTCGCGGAGACCGTCTCGGAGACGTCTCTAATACTTTTTATCGTCGCGGAGACAATTTTTCATATCTTCTGTCGCGGAGGACGTCTCCGCGAGTGACAGATAGCACCCTAGGAATAATATCCATACTCTCAGTCATATCTTAGTAAAAGAATGTTCCGGCGAAAAAAAAATTCTCATGAGAAAATTTAGAAAGAACATTCCTTCAATCAAATATTTACAGTGTGCTTGTCTCTACAATGTAATCTCAAAACAAAACATGCCTTTAATGTTTCTGGAGATGGGTAAATATCCGTTTTAATTCATTGAGATTTATTAACTTTTTACATGGCTGTGAGCAAACGGTTATCTCATTTCAGTTTCTCAAGAGATATAAGATTTGACTTTAGACGACGTCTCCGCGACATTATTTTTAAAAAATCCGTCTCCAAAATTCAGGAGACTTCTCGGAGACGCCTTTTTATCGTCGCGGAGACGATTTTTTCTATTCTGTCGCGGAGGTACGCTCCGTCGAAGTGAGATTAGCACCCTGAGGAATAAATATCATTACTCTCATGTCATATCTTTATCGTAAAGAATGTTCCGGGGAAAAAAAAAATTCTCATGCAGAACTTTTAGAAAGAATCATTCTCTTTTTCAATCCAAATATTTTATAGTCGCTTGTTCTCTATATCTCAAATAAAAACATGCCCTTATCTGTTTCTGGAGAATGGGATAAATATCCGTTTATATTCATTGATTTATTAACTTTGACATGGTGTGAGCAACCGGTATATCCCATTTTCAGTTAAAGAGATATAAGATGAACTATAACTCATGAATGTGCAATAGGGCGCTAAATGAAAATGCTGGTTCGGAGTTAAAAAAAAAAAAAAAAAAAAAAAAAATTGCGTCACGTATTGTAGGTCAACTAAAAATTTTTCATTTTCTTTGGGGTGAAAATGATATTTGATTTGATATTTGAGTCAAACATTAATAATATACACTTAAAATGTGGCAATTTTAGTGGATGTCGTATTGGGTAAACTGTTGGTTTAAAATGTCACCAATTCTGTGCAATCATTACCAATTCTGAGCAATTATTATTTGAAATAATAGGTTAGTACATGCAAGGTAATATGGGCCAGCAGGTAATATGGGCCACCTGAATCATGTCGTGGCACCGTCTCGACCGGTGACCGGTGACCGAAATAGTGTGAGCACCATAATGTTGTTCATATTGAACTGGTATACAAAATATATCGTCGTGAGAGCATTTTCTGATGCGAAATTTCTCTGAGAAAATTGCAGGAAAACCGACAAGGTAGAGGTAAAACATTACGGCATTTTCTTACCCTGATGTTAAAATTTGATATTTCACAGAAATCTGCTGGGCTGAAAGAGTGTTTGAGGTTAACCTCAATTGTTTTGTATATTTAGTAAAGCTTATAGTTTTCAATTTATGATCATACTAGCGTGTACAGGTCATTGTTTTAGTGAAGGGGTGCAACTGTGGCATTGAATGCTTGCCTGAGCAGCTCCAGCAACCATTAGTGCAGGTAATATGGGACATCCAAAATGGCGGAAATGATTCTGGTGGTAACTTAGTATTGGATGAGGCATCAATCTTTTGCTTACGAATATTTTGGGGTTATATTTCACAGTATATAATTAATATATAAATAACTTACTTAGGCCTCTATTGACCTGTATTAATGAAATAATATTTTAAATAATATTCAAAAAGATTATAATATTACAAATACATACAATGAAATATATATTCAAAGATTTACTGCAAGGGTTCTTATAATTTTCAAATTATTCTTAAAGTTATGATTTTCAACATTTTAAGCAAATTCCAGGACATGGCTAGAGTCATTGGTAGTTTTTTGAACATACATTAAATTACACTGTGCCATATTACTGCACATGCAGGTAATATGGGCACTTTTGTAATGGACGTCAACATTGAATATTGCAGGACTGGAGGGGTCGGTGAAAATTGTTTTGTCTTCACAATAACAAGTTAAGCAGTAGTTATGCGTTCATATAAACAAAGATTAGACTGTTGTGTCATTTCGTAATTTTATGCAACTTAGGCAAATGAGCTTAGGGTGCCCATATTACCTGCATTGTACCCTAATTGTATTTCAATTGCCCAGATTCTAGCCAATGCAGGGGACACCATGTTGCTCCAGCGTTGATCATTTGATTAATGGTTGGTAATATTTTGCCCAACTATTTTAAGAGTCGTGTATCAATGCTAGTGCATGATCATGGGGCAATATGTCCCTCTTGATTCCCTCATGGGCGGGGTTCCCCCCCCCCTATTGTGCCATGTTTTAGTCAAACCTTGGAGGAGGGGGTAACGCCTCCCACAAAAACTGATAAAATACTGATCTTTCCCTTTTTATTTTTTATTTTAAAATGATTCATTATTTTAGGTTTTCCCGGCCATTTTTTCAATGCTCCTTCACTCATACAGTCATTGAGCGCATCATTCAATTTTAGACCATTTTTGGCCTGTGCTTAAAACTGCGCATTTCGATTTCGTACTATTCATTTAACATAATGTGCATAGGCAAAAGAAAGGGTTACTCTTAGTCAATCGAATCGGCCATTATCTCGCAAATTTCAACAATAGTAATATTCAATTTCACAGTATAATGTAAACACTGTGAAATTGAATATTTACTAAGTGAAATTGGCGAGTATGACCGAATTCGATTGACTAAAGTACCTTTTCTTTTGCTATTCACATTAAGTTAAAATGAAAGTTCGAAATTGAAATTTCCAGTTTAAGCACAGGTATAAAAATATGATCTAAAGTTGGAAAGATGCGCTTCATGACTGTAATTGATAAAAGGAGCATTGAAAATTGCCGGGAAAACCTATATCATTATTATTATTAATCATCATTATGATTTAGTATTTTTCCCCGCACTTTTTTATTCATTCTTTATATCAGGATAATCTACTCATTTGCAATAACAGTGCATTGTGTAACCACTTTACTTCACATTCTATGATTAAAATGAGAATAGGAATAGGAATGCCCATTTGTATACCTTTTAGCCCAACCAAAGGGTATATTCCGTTTCTTGTATTGCTGATGGCATATAGGAGTGGCTAACACTCTTTTCACACTTTTAAAAATGAAGGGTCAAATTAACCTCATTCGATACGCAGATTCCTGATCAAATGGAGCCATAACAGAATGATGTATGACGATAATCGACTCGAATTGTGTACGGCTCCCATGGACCGGGAAACGTCAGTTTAACCGTTCATTGCTTTAGAGTTTCAAATCTGAATACTAACTAAATATTTTCCCCCTCTTCTTTCCCTCATTATTTCCTTCGTAGGGTACATACAGGTAATATGGGCCACCTAAGCTCATTTGCATATTTGCATAAAAAATTACAAAATGACATACAGCCTATCTTTGTTTATATGAATCAATAACTACTGCTCTAACTTTTATTGTGAAGAACGCCGCTGGTCTGCAATATTCAAATGTTGACCGTCATCACCCAAAGTGCCCATATTACCTACATGTGCAGGTAATATGGACATATTATTATTTATTTTCTTTTTCTTTTTTTTTTTTAACTGCAATGATTCTACTATGTCTGGATTTTGCTTGAAATGTTGAAAATCATTAACTTTAAGATATCATTTGAAATTATAAGACCCTTCAGTAAAAAAATTGTGCTCGTTCGAAAGAAATGTTATATTTATTTCATTATACAAATCAATATACAATAAGTAATTTTATTAATAAACATACTGCTAAATATATTTAAAAAAAAAAAAATCTTGAAGAGATTGATGCCTCATCCCAATACCAAGTACCAGAATCTTCCACCATTTTTGGACTGCCCATATTACCTGCACTAATATATTGTCTAAGTCAGACAAGCATTAAATGTCACATTGCACCCCTTCATTACAACAAATTGACCTGTACACCCTATTATGATCAAAATGAAGCTATAAGCTTACTAAAAATACAGACAATTGAGCGTTAACCCTCAAACACTTCTTTCACCATCACATTCTGTGAAATATCAAATTTTACATCAGGGGTAAAAAGTGCCCTAAATTTTTACCTACCTTTGTGGTTTTCAGCAATTTTCTCAGAGAAATTTCGGAATCAGATGCTCTCACGACGATATATTTTCGTAAATAGTTCATATGAACAACATAATTATGGCGCTGACATTGGTCACCGGTCACAGGTCACGACATGATTTGCTTCACGTAGCCCATATTACCTGCTAGCCCATATTACCTGCATGTACCCTATATGCACTTTTTGATTGGCCATCTGCGTTTGCATATGTTAGGACGCAACTCAAGATCTGCTTCTGTGAAGATCCCCCTTTTTATGATGATGGAATCATTTAAAAAAATACAAATCGATTATAAGTTATTTAAATACTGAATTTATTATAAATATTATAATCTTGTACCTTGTACGGTACATTGTAATGTTATTCCCGATTGTACCTTTAAGTGTTTGTCTCCGAAGCCCCTTTGCCATGCTGACGAGAGTGTGCGGCATATCTTATGCGGGTCACAACTCGTCGTAGGCTACGGGGCACGTGCCATCAACGTAGCCTGCGTTGTATGTGCAATGCATGCACAGGTCGTTGGTCAATTTCTGCGATTCCTGCGTTTCTGTAGTAAGGGTATTGGAAAAACTTCCTGCACGTCGTACATGCAATGTGCCTCCGAGGTACCTGCGCTGCACGACTTTTCTACGAAATCCATCGTAGGGAGTTGCACCGTCGAAGGTACGGCGAGTTGTGACCGCCGCATTATGCGGCGCGTCACAACTCGTCGTTAGGCTACGGGGCACGTGCCATCAACGTAGCCTGCGTTGGTGTGCAATGCTGACGAACAGGTCCTGGGTCAACTTTGCGATTCCTGCGTTTCTGTAGTAGGGTATTGTAAAAACTTCCTGAACGTCGTACATGCATTGTACCTGCAAGGTATACCTCCGCTGCACGAATTTTCTACGAAATCCATCGTAGGGAGTTGCACGTCGAAGGTACGGCGAGTTGTGACCGCCGCATTAGGCGATGTGTGGAGGGTTTGGCCTGTTTAGTTGAAGTACAGTCTGTGTCCAAAAAAATGTTATAGTCGGGAAAAAATATTTAAGTATGAAATATTTTCAGATAATGTGTGCATGTGGTACCAAAATAAAGCCAAAAGATTTTTCTTGCTGGTGCGCTTTGTTTTGTATAATTTGCTTTCTTAAAACAAAAGTTATGCTAAATTTTGTGCGACGAGGAACAAATCGAAATTGGGCACTTCACGGCCATTATGCGAAACCTATACACAAAGGCATGGGACGGCGTGCGAAAAAAAAAAAATTTTTCTTGATTGTAGAAAACTAGTCACATTTCAAAAATTATGACACCAAATGTGATGAAAAATGGCATGTGAAATTCTCATCTTCCTGCTTTATGAAAATACCAAACAATAGCAGACTGTGATTAAACTTCATACTGTAAAAAAAAGTTTTCCATCTGTACCATTTTATTTGACACAGACTGTACTTCAGTAAAACTATGCCCAAGGTTTAAAAAAAAAAAGATCAGAGTTATATTAGCTCAAGCTTGAATTGAGAACCTCTTTTTTTAAAGGATCCTTATAGTATTTATTTAAAATTTATGTGATTTTATATCTATATTACCGCATTGGGCGTTGGTATAATGTCATGCCATAATGTGTTTTATTTAGGGTAAATTGGGGTAAGTGGGACACTTTGGAGGAATTGCATAATATGGCTATGATTAAGACATGCGTTAGTGGATAAACTATTTTAGCGTTAATAAACATACATCTAGCAACAAGTTACATGCCTGTTTTGGAAAAAAATGACGGTTATTGGAAAAATAATCGTTAAAAATCTGTAACATCGCACGTCTTGACACAAAACGATTGTCACTTGGCTATTTCAGAAATCATGGTGAACTGTAAACTGGTCCTTGTGTTTTCCAGATCCCTTTTGTTTTAGGGGTAACTTGGCATTGAAATTAAAACTAGAAAATAATCTAAAATGAAATATGGTGTAAACAAAAGACTTAAAGCAATTGTTTTAATTGAACTGTACCATTGGCCACATGCTTGGGGTAAGTGGGACGCACCAATTGCAATAGTATTTTTAAATTTATAAACAAAGTTTGTGAAGACGGAGATCTTCATTCACAATTTTTATATCACAGTTCATTGCATGATATGCAACTTTACGGGGGTAATGATTCATATTGTCACCTTGACCTTCATTTGGAGGAATTTTTAACCAAAACATTTCTAAAACGTTTATATCTAATTCAATAAACGTCAAAATGAGAGATATGATTGCTTCATTGATTTTTTTTTAATGCTTAGGTAAATGCTTCAATGTCCCACTTACCCAATTTACCCTATGAGTCATAAAGTATCAAACGGTTTTTATTGCTGTCTTAAAGGGGACCAATAGCCAATGAAATAATCATTTTTATTAGAAAGAGCACAATCAGAGGAGCAATTAAAAAAAAAAGTTTCATCAAAATCGGTTATAAAATAAGAAAGTTATGGAAGTTTGAAAAGTCTCGTTTTACCTTCTATTGGGATCCTCAAAGTGGCAACATCGGCTTCAAAATGGCCGATTTTATGGACAACTCTCCATTTGTTTTGTACACAAATTTTCAGATTTTCCCCATTATCTTTCAAAATATGTCTTATTTACTTCTGAGCTCAAAATATGTCATGGAAAAATATATTTAACACAACATATGTTGAGCTCAGAAGGAGTAAGACATATTTTGAAAGATAATGGGGAAAATCTGAAGATTTGTGTACAAAACAAATGGAGAGTTGTCCATAAAATCGGCCATTTTGAAGCCGATGTTGCCAATTTGAGGACCCCATAGAAGGTAAAACGAGACTTTTCAAACTTCCATAACTCTCTTATTTTATAACCGATTTTGATGAAACTTTTTTTAAATTGCTCCTCTCATTATGCTCTTTCATATAAAAGTGATTATTTCCTTGGTATTGGTTTCCTTTAAACGGGGCACTTATGTTGTTGAATTATGTAGACTTAAAAACTTTAGTTTTCGTACAGTTAGGATTTGATAATGAAGAAAGTTGATGTATACGGGGAAAGAATAAAGCCTTTTTTAAATACTGTATCTTTTGTTTACTTTAATACAAAAAAAGTGGATGAGGACGAAGGAGATGTTTACTTTGTTTACAGAAGCACATATCTAAAAATTGCTGTTGAGTTTTCATTTGTTTAAAAAAAAAAAAAATCATATTTTTTATCACTGAAATGTGTACAGGAAAAAGAGTAATTATGAGTCGTGATAATGTTTGAAAAACAAATAGTTTGGTAATCAGGTCTTATGACATCTTAGAAATGATATTCCTGATGTATAAACAGTGTTTATGAAGACAGAGATCTCTGTTTCTCACTTTTAAACGACATTTTTTTCATGTATTATGCTGTCCCACTTACCCCCAACTTGACGAGGGTAAGTGGGACAATGGAGTAGTAATGATTAACTGTCACTAACCTTCATTTGGTGGAAATTTTAACACAAAACATTTATAAAATGTTTATATGTAAATAAACTTTAAAATCAGGTATGATTTGCATATTGAACATTTTATTTTTTTGTAATGCTTACGTAAATACTTAAGTGTCCACTTACCCCAATTTACCCTATTAACTTATATTTATTTCGCCTAGTTTCAGAAGGGTAACTCGTTCGATGAGTTTTACACTATAGTGTTACAATGTGAATTGTCAACAAGAATATTATTAATATTGTAAAACGTTAATGATTAAAATGTTGTTACTTTCATAATTATCTAATGTTTTTGTTTATTTATTAGGGTAATTCGTTCGATGAGTTTTACACTAAAGTGTTACAATGCTGAATTGTCAAGCAAGTAATATTAGTAATATTGTAAAACGTTAATGATTAAAATGTTGTTACTTCATAATTATCTAATATTTTTGTTTATAAAAGCATAATTACACCTAATATTTGGAACCCAGGCAATAACAATAATAATGACCTGTGCCCTGTAACACAAGGACTTACGATCGACTTTTTTTCTCTGTATTTGAACGCAGGTAAGTCATGGATAGGATTGCGATATGATAAGATTAGGGTTAGGATAAAGATCATCAACTTGGAGCACCCTGTCTATGATGAGGCTACGAGAAAAAAATAATCAACGGAATCTTTATCGATCGTAAGTGTTTGTGTTACAGGGTACAGGCCTACGCAAACTATGATCATGACCCCTTTAAACAATCGTTTTTAATTTGACTGGATGAAATATGTTTTGTCTGTGATCACCGGATAGTAATCGGGAAGTTCAGATTTGAACCGTTAGAAGACCTCTTTGATTTTCCTGTTCATACAATTTTATAGTATATTCATGGGTGTCGATTGTGGGGTGGGGGTGGGGGGATGCATCCCCCCAATAATTTCGATGGGGGGGAGGGTGGTGTGTACAATCATCCCCCCCCCCAATATTTTGATTTCAAGAAAATGAAAAGTATCACATTGTGTGCATATAAATACATTTTTGTATATCCATTATAAATTCGTTATCATATAAAGACTTGTATGACATTATTATATCATTTTGCAGTTTAAAATGCATATTTCTGACATTCAAAAATCCAAAATTTTCTCACGTTATCGTTAATCTTCCTTGTATGTGCATGATATACTTTAGTAATCATTTAAAACACAATACACGTTGTAGATAATGGAAGCGCAGATGTTTCACTATTCACAATTGGAGAAAATACCCATTTAAATCGATGATCATCCGTGGCACCAATCCCAGGGTGCATAGGGCACAGGTGTCTTGATAAGTAAAACTGAAGGCATAAGCATCCCCCTCAATAAATCACGATGGTTTTGATAAAATAGATAATGAATTTTGATGAGTCTGTAACACTTATCTCGGCTCTTCATCGACAAGGTAACATTTTGGGACTCCCACCATTGATTGTATACACTTCACTTCACGATCGCATGAGCTTCAAAATCCATTTCAGATAACTATTGAAAATTGAATGAAAATTTTCAGCTCGCGCTTCGCGCTCGCATAATATAGGCTATTGCAAACAGTACATGAATTGGTTCAGCTTTAATGCATGAATAAAGGTGATAACATCACGATGGTACGTTTTACACACCAACTCCCACTCCGTTTCTTATCCTGTTTCATCGGGTCAATATTGTTAAGAAAATGTTAAGCTCGCGCTTCGCGCTCGCACACTACGGCCATAAATGGAATTCTTCCATTGGCCTATTTATATAGATTTACGTTTGTTGGCATTACGTCATGATAGTCCGCTTCTAATCACCGGTTAAAGCCCCTAGCCCTCCATCAACTTCGTGCTACAAATGCCCCATTTTATGTCACTATTATTGAGAAAATTTTCAGCTCGCGCCTCGCGCTCGCATTATAAAATGCTAACCAACCTTTTTTCATATTCATATGCATTATGTGTATATATAGGGTACATGCAGGTAATATGGGACAGCAGGTAATATGGGACACCTGAAGCAAATCATGTCGTGACCGTCGACCGGTGACGATGACCGGTGTGAGCACCATAATGTTGTTCATATGAACTGTATACGTAAATATATCGTCGTGAGAGCATCTAATGCCGAAATTTCTCTGAGAAAATTGCTGAAAACCAAAAAGGTAGGTAAACTTACGGCATTTTTTTACCCTGATGTAAAATTTGATATTTCACAGAAATGTGATGGTGAAAGAGTGTTTGAGGGGTAACCTCAATTGTTTTGTATATTTAGTAAGCTTATAGTTTCATTTTGATCATACTAGCGTGTACAGGTCAATTTTGTTTTAGTGATGGGGTGCATATGTTGCATTAAATGCTTGCCTGACACAGCAACATAGTGCAGGTATATGGGACATTCCAAAATGGCGGAAATGATTCTGGTACTTAGTATTGGGATGAGGCATCAATCTTTTTTGCTACGATTATTTTGGGGTATATTCACAGTATATAATTAATATAATAACTTACTGTAGGCCTCTATTGACTTGTATAATGAAAATAATATTTAAATAATATTAAAAAAAAGATATAATATACAAATACATAACAATGAATATATATTCAAAGGTTTTTACTGAAGGGTCTTTAATTTCAAATTATATCTTAAAGTTAATGATTTTCAACATTTTAAGCAAATTCCAGACATGTAGAGTAATTGTGTTTTTAAAACGTACATTAAATACATGTCCATATTACCTGCACATGCAGGTAATATGGGCACTTTGGTAATGACGTCAACATTTGAATATTGCAGACAGGGGGGTTGGTGATAATTGTTTTTCTTCAGCAATAAAAGTTAGAGCAGTAGTTATTGATTCATATAAACAAAGATTAGACTGTGTGTCATTTCGTAATTTTATGCAAATTAGGCAAATGAGCTTTCCATATTACCTGCATGTACCCTACATGCATTATCCCCACCCCACCAATGTACACTGTAATCATATACCATCGTATGTGTCACACTGAGGAAATAAGAGGAAATATCGACGATCATCCCCCCAATCGCCAAAACAAATCGACACCGTTGTAAATATTGATGTAATAAGTATGTCAGTTTTATGTTTTAGCTGAAACTAATGAAATGAGTCTTACAAATTCATTAAGTCCCAATGTTTATGGATGATTTCTGGCATGATGCTACAACATTTCGCATATTTTTGAAAGGGGATATAGCAATAATAATTAAAATTATGAATTACTGTAAAGCAGAGTTAAAATAATTAGGGGAAAATCGGAAAGAATATTCGACCCCCTTATTGTGGACCGAAATACGAACGAAACAGAGACAACATAGTACATTTTTTCATCCAGAAATGCTCCAACATCTCTGATAAGAAATATGAAAGTCCTCAATCTCTCTCTCTCTCTCTCTCTCTTTCTGTCTATACCTCGGTGTCTCTGGCAACTCTCACCCATAATAACTGTATATACCCCCCCCCCCCCTGATACTTGTTTTGTCAAATATAGGCCTACAGATTTGCTAATTTAGTTTTATTAAAATATTTGTCTTAATCTCTCTATTTTCCGGCCTTCTTCTAAAGATTATGTCAAACTTTTGTTGATGTCATTTGGGCCATATGTCGTGTTTTTTGTTTGTTTGTGTTTTTTTTGTCGCGGATTTGTCTTTGTTTGTTTGTTTTTTAAATTTTTATTATTAAACTGATTTTCTAAATATTGTAATTTAATTATGATTTTAGGCCTATAAAAACGGTTTTTATTCAGAGGAAAACCTTCCGGTTTAAAGTATAATATGCCTTATTTGATTACAGAAGTTGTGCCTTGGCACGCATTGATTATTCCATCATGTCCATGAAATACACAAACAAATATTATTGCATGTAAAACGGAATTGCTTTTCTTTCAGTAATGATGAAATAGATTACGTCAATAGGTTGCATGGGAAGATAGTGAATATGCATGAATCAACTTATCTGCTTATAGAGGTCCGAGCAACGTAGCCAGCTAGACATAAGGTCTACTTCCATTTTCATCATTTGTTTATCGTAGCATTTTTTTTACTAATAGGCAGAAATATATTTTGAAAGAAATAACATCACAGTGGAATTAAGAAAGCATTCTTACCTTAAATGATGTCTATTTCATTGATGTCACAGGTATAAAGTTCGTCTGCGATATTCTGCCGTAAACGTACTCGGAAGGCGCGGCTTCAATGGTGTTTGCGATGTCAACATGATTTTATAGATGACATTATGATATAGACAGGCGTGAAATGTAGGCGATTTGACAAAGGAAATTCAATCATTTTCGAAATTTCGAAATCACTGAAGTTAAATTAAGGATGGATGAATTAAATTGGCGATCGGATTTCCCAAGCCTCCCTGCATGTTCATTGGTCGACAAACAACATTAATGATTAACAACATTCATAAATTAATGATTAACATACACTGTCCGTCATACAGGTGGAATATTTTTTGCCATTTTGCTCCGGCTTTAATTTCTTGAATATGTTTGTCCCTGCTTTTACTTTTCGGGACCCTGGTAATATTTTGAGTATTCACCCAACGCTTCACGGGGATTTTTTTTTTTCCAAGAAAAGTTTTGTTAAAGCCTATGATGTCCATTTTTGTCATTTCCCCCCCCCCCTCATTTTAAGGCCAATTTTTGTTTACCAGGCCGATCAAGCCCCCCACAGTCCTACCCCAAGAAACGCGTCTGAGGTTTCTTGTTTATATTACTCTTGTCTAGGGGAGGGGTTGAAGTAAAAAGTGTGATTGGTGAAAATTAGGAATATTTCATTCCACCTTTATGATGAAAAAAAGAAAGAAACAAAAATCAACCTTAAACCCTTAATCATTTTCCCCTATTTTTTTCTTTAACCTTGATAACAAGGTTGTAAATTGTAACTAGGGCCTGTAGATATAATATTTTATTTTCATTTATGTTTGGATGAGATTTTACAATACAATTTTGGGAAGATAGAAGGTGTAAAAATGAGTAAAGTCAATATTGAACCCCAATCAAAATAAAGTTTGACCCCTCCCCGAGACAAAAGAGTCGGGCCTATAACCATAAAACAATAACAACTCTACACCTCAGACGTGTTTCCTTGGGGTAGGACTGAGGGCAATTGGTAGGTCGCGTAAACAAAAAGGGACCCTAAAAATAAGAAAAATGCCAAAAATTGCCATCTTGGGGGGGGGGGGTGACAAACTTTTTAGAAGAAAAATTCCCGGGAAGGGTCGAGGGAACGTCCAAGATATGATCCCGGAAAGTGAAAGCGGTGACCAACACATTCTAAAAATTAAAGCCGGATCAACCTATTGTCACTGTAGCCAAAAAAAACCTGACATTTTGACGGCTTTCAAAGAGACCTCTAATCTAGCTCAGACCCAATCTGAATAGCGCCATCTATAATCATGTCACGCTTGATGTCTCTTTTATTCGTAATCATTAATTTTTTTTATTGATTTTTTTTTTAAAGGTAATTACAATTATTTGACACAAACGGGACAGAAATTGAAAAATAAAAATATACGCAATCATATAACAGATTAACCAATCGTGAATCGAAGTCATGTAGGCCTACCATTTATTTCCTTTTTCAAAAATACATAATTGGCCTACAAAAATAATCTTATAAAATCATGTAAAAAAAAAAAAGGTGAGAATCTCTGTAAGAGCACGAGGCTTGTTTCGAGGTTTGCCATGGGCAGGGGCGGATCCAGCTTTTTATAAAGGGGGGGTTGGGGTGGTATGCGAGGGAGCGTAGCGACCGAGTCCAACCGAGCGGCAGGCGACGAGGGGGGAGGGTTGGGAGGGGGTGTCCCCCTCCCACAGTAGGGACAATTTTTGAAATTCTGTTGTGAAAATGGCGTTTTCTTGCATCTAAAACTTTTAAAGATTTTAAAAATGGTCCCCGGATTTTTTTTTTTTTTTTTTTTTTTTTTTGGGTTGGGGGGGTTGCAACCCCCAACCCCCCCCCCTCTAGATCCGCTTCTGCATGGCTTAATAAAGCTAACCCATACATTTACTGACAGCTACACATGTAATAATAATCGAATAATATTAAATACAATATATCTGGTTATTTATATAGCATTTATTCAGTTAAACTGCTCAAAGCGCTTTACAGAATATTATTACCCGTTCACAGGATTCAATTCCACACTTGCTCTGCCAATCATATTTTAAGTGCCTATAGTGGAATTTACTTCCCTGTAATGTAATCTACTTCATTAACAAATATCCTGACAGTTAAAGTTGATAGACGACTTTCAATATTCGATACGAACACGGGGGAAACAACATAATTTTAGTTGCATGCCCATCATTATCATGTATATTCAATTTTATCCAAATTAATTATTCTGTTAAATATTTTAAATATTTTTTCCTTTTTTTCCCTTTTTTTTCAAAAGTCTCGTCGGTCAGCGCGATAAGGGGGGGGGGGGGGAGGATGGTTACGGTACCCCTGATTACCACGATTATGATTGTAATAACTGTAGGCATCTGCCCAAGGGGTAGGGGTAGGGGGTGTTTGCATGAAAAAAAGAATTGGCCTTCCGGTAGGGTGAGGTCTCTCGGGGCAGGCAATCAATAACTCTGTTTGTTTTGTTTGTTTGTTTGTTGTTTTTGCTTTGGTTCTGTTTGTTTGGTTTTGTATGTTATGTTTTTGTTATTTTTTAGCTTTACTGAGGGGGGGGGGTTTCTAATTACACCAAATTTAAGCCACCTTTTTTCCCCTACATTTACTCAGGGAGAGGAGTAAGGCTATCTGTCAGTCCGCGCCTGTTATGAATGTTTGCAATAAGTCTTAAATAGCATGTCTGTATGAGCTATAGCCCCCCCCCCACGTTGATAGTTCTGATCATTTCCATTTCTTCGATAAAGTAGTTAAAGCGTACACTCTATACAGAGTAATAATCTTATAATATTACATCAGTTTATCTTTTTCTATATGTTTGCTTTCCAATGACAGATGAATTGGGCTAAAGATTTTGGATTGCAATAAAAACATGTAGGCCTAGCCAGCTAGTTTTATACTTTTTAGCCAATGATCTTAAACCTTGGAGAAAAGAAGTAACAAGCCCTATGACCTATCTGACTTAAAGAATCTGGTGTAATTTTTAGCCTGTGGTACTTTTTTATGCTCTAGATTAGAGGGTATCATCGTTAAATAAAAAACTTTGCAAGCAGACCCCTAGAAAAGTTAACCAGGACAGCAATCAGATTAATTCTCAGATATTTGCAGAAGCCCGAGTTCTCAATGTAAAATGAGCTATAGCATAATAGGCTAAACCCGGTTCCTATCTATCATCATCTGGTGCTTTGTGTTGATCAGAAAGCTGTTCGGGTCGCCAAAGAAACAGTTTTTGCCGAGCAGCCAGTGACGTCATATAACCCACACCCTACCGAATTCGAACGTGATAAATAAATTAATAATACCGAAACATATGTTGAATATTTTTGTTATCGAGATTGTATTCGTCAATGAATGATTTCCTCGGTACCACCAGATAATTTTTCGTAGCTATAATCTGTGATAAAAAGTTACTAGATAATGTAGAATTAGCAATCTTATGGAGACAAAAGGACAGTGTTTGTGGTGAATGTCCAATACATTTGCCCAGTCCCATGCACTGTTTTATCTTATGTGTGTCATTGGTAAATGAAAGAGACGTTAAATGTTTTCTGATTTTTTTATTCCTGTGAATCCTGTTAAATGTCCTGGCGTGCATTTTTTTTTTAAACCAGTGAGGGGAATTGTAAGATTAACTTTGACTAACATCAACAGCGATAGCACAAGTGTTATACCCAGGTTGTTGTATGTCGGACGGTTTGTTCCGGGACAATAGCGGCAATTTTAGGTCCTTTTGTGATCAATATTCTCATTATCGCATTGAATAGTAATATAAAAAAATATAAAAAGCACAAACATTCACCCAAATATTTTGCTATTTACTGCACAAATTTGAAAATATCCAGAGCAATAAGATATGTTTTTATCAGTGTCCGGACAACGGACCCCCCCATTCCTACTATGAATTACAGGGACTAACGTAACACGGTCAATGTTTTGGAAATTATTTAAAAATCGAATGAGAAAACTTTGTCAGTTCAAATTTTCAATCAAAGACAATCATACTCAGTCGAAGTAAAGTTAGGCCTAACCCGGGGGGGGGGGGGGTCACTCACCACATGATGTGCTACTCATGCACGTCCCCAATTATTTTAGGACTTGGGGCGCGGCAAATCCGCTTGCCCGCAAGCAAAGTTAAAGCTCACTTGCCCGATATCGGGCAAGCGATGATTTGACCGTAAAGTGTATGTGCGACCCGACTAAGTTGCAAGCGTCTTCCCAAGCCAGGCCCAGCTGCTGTCTATAACCTGGGTTTGCTTCACTGATGATTTCTCCATAACATCTCACCTCAAAAACACAATTAAAAACATGTTAATAAACATAGAATCAGACAAAAATATTACCCAGGGATATATTTGTGGAGATAAAAGTATGTTACTGTTGAATTCAAATCCTCATAACTTGTGAAATAAGCCAACTATGTTTTTCAAGACATCGACCCGTTCATATAATTTCTAATGCATGGTATTAGTCTAATTACAGACTCATTGTTATATTTTTAGATGTGAAAAAATAATAATTAAATTTCAGTCCTTCGGATGTAATTTCTTTTCTACCTTTTGTTTAATGTTTATTTCAACACTATTTTTTTCTTGTCACTTTTATAGATACTAGATAATTTGGCATGAAAATTTGTTCATTAATTTATGATTAGTTTTTTTTTTATTATTTTTTATTTATTTTTTTTTATTTAGATTTTTTTATTTTTTATTTTTTTAATTTTTTTTTTGCAGGATCCAAATTTATTGCTACTGCTTATAGCATATTCCCATATTCTCAATCTTTTTAGGCTCATCATTTATAGACTCTTATAAGATAATAAACCCCTCACAAAAAGTTCCGCAAATCGACTTTGGGCCATGATATCTTTTCAGGTATGCTTTAGTTATTCCTGATATTCATACTATTTGAAAGATAATTTATTCCCATTTTTATTGATACCATATTTGTAATGATTGTGTCGTGCTACAATGCACAGAATATCAGAATATGGAGAAAAGTAAAAAGTCAAATGTTGCAACATGCATTTTTTTTATTGATCAAATTGAATTCCGCAACATTTATTCCTTTTTTCAATGATACCAAAAACAATAGTGTTTTTCTTGCATGCACAGAACACCTGATTGCTAGGACAAGTCAGAACTCAAATGTTGCAAAGTGAATGCTTGTTGTGACTATTATTGTCTATTGCGAGTTACTCAATTTGAGCAAGAACAATTGATGCATTTTGCAACTTTTCACTTTTTACTTTGCATTATATTCATGAATTATGTGCATTCAAACATGATTTTGCCATAGCAAATAGGGTACATCAATAAAAAGAAGAATAAAAGATCTTTTTAATGCTATAAAAATTGATAGTGATTAAAATCCACATTAAAATGTATCAAGTTTCAAAATTATGTTACAGAACATTTAAATTGAACATTATCCTTCGCTTTGCCTTGCATTCAGGTGGTATTCAGGGGCGGAATTCTGGGGAGTGTCTTATCTCGGTATTTTATCTTATCTCAGAGATAAGACAAAATCAGTATTCTGGGAGCTGTCTTATCTTTTTGTCATAAATAATTGTCATAAATTATTGGCGCACACAAGAAATGCGCTGTTTAAAAACGCCCCAAAAGCCAACTTTTACGTGAAACGGGAGAAAAGATAAGAAAAAAGTATGACAGGGTCTAGCTGTCTTATCTTTTGTCTTATCTTTTTACAAAGTTTGAGTACATGATACCCACGTTCAATTGCCCCTTTATTATAAGCAAACAGCCAATATTTTTTAGATTACATTTTTCATTAGTTTTATTTATCATATGTGACATTTCAACAAAATTTGTTTATACTGCCAGAAGATAAGCCTCCATGTTAACTGCTGTTTTTTATGCCTCCGCACGCAAGGTGGTGCCGGAGGCATTATGTTTTGGGTTGTCCGTCCGTGTTCCGATACGTCCGTCCCGTTTTCGTTCTCGCGATAACTTAAGAACCGTTTGACGGATCACTTTCAAACTTGGATCATGTATGCATATGGTAGATACAATGATCTGATTAGACTTTGGGTCAAAGGTCAAGGTCACAGAGGTCATTGTATGCATGAAAATGGCTCGTTCTGCCATAACTTAAAAACTGTTGACGGTCAACTTCAACTTGGGTAATGTGCCTATGGGAGGGGCAATGAACTGATTAAATTTTAGGGTCATGAGGTCAAAGGTCAAAGGTCACAGATGTCATTGTATACATGAAAATGGTTCGTTCTCGCCAATAACTTAAGAACTGTGTGACGGGTCAACTTCAAACTTGAGTAATGTGTGCATATGGGAGGGGCAATGAACTGATTAGATTTTGGGGTCAAAGGTCAAAGGTCAAAGTCACAGAGGTCATGTATACATAAAAATAGTTTGTTCTCGTGATAACTAAGGAACTGTGTAACGGATCTTTTTCAAACTTGGGTAATATGTGCATATGGGAGGAGCAATGAACTGATTAAATGTGGGGGATCATGAGGTTAAAGGTCACAGAGGCCATTGTATGCATGAAAATGGTTGTTATGCCTCCGCGACAAAGTCTCCGCCGGAGGCATTATGTTTTCGGGTTGTCCGTCCGCTACGTCCCACCTTCGTTCTCACGAAACTTAAGAACCGTTTGACGGATGATCTTCATTCTTGGTACATGTGTGCATACTGAGATGACAATAATCTTATTAGATTTGGGGTCACGAGGTCAAAGGTCAAAGGTCACAGAGATCAATAAATAGGTGAAAATGCTCGTTTCTCACAATAACTCAGGAATTGTTCACTTATCATCTTTATACTTGGTACATTAGTGCATACAGAAAATGACAATGATCTGATCAGATTTTGGGGTCACAAGGTCAAAGGTCAAAGGTCACAGAGGTAATAAATAGATGAAAATAGCTTGTTCTCATGATAACTCAAGAACATTTGACGGATCACCTCATTCTTGGTTCATGTTGCATACTGAGGTGACAATGATCTGATTAGATTTTGGGGTCACAAGGTCAAAGTCAAAGGCCACAGAGGGCAATAAAAGATGAAAATAGCTAATTCTAACAATAACTCAAGAACCGTTTTTACTATCATTTTATTATTTAGTACATGTGTGCATACTGGGGTGGCAATGATCAAAGAAGATTTTGGGTTCACAAGCTCAACGGTCAGAGAGTCAAATAGGTTTTAAAAAGCTTGTTCTTATGACAACTCAACAACCATTTGACAGATCATCTTCATAGCTTGGTACATGTGTGCATACTAGGGTGCTATTATCTGATTAGATTTGTGTTACAAGGTCAAAGGTCAAGGTCAAAGTGTCTGTGTATAAATGAAAGTGAATAGATGAATGTGTCATATATTTCTGATCTGGCAATGGCGAGGCATATTATTTCGACGTGCGCGGTCGAGGATTCATCTAGTTCTTCTCTGTTTTTACCTCTTTTTTTCTTCCAAAAATTCTTCTGAGTTCTTTTTGTCTTTTTATTTAACTCTGCGTAAATAAGCGCATTAATATGCGCAGTCACGCATTGCGATTTACTGTGTTTTGGATACACCCCTGCATGTCTTCGGGCCTTCCTATTGGTTAAGAGGGCTTAAACGAGTAACTAAGAGTGATTTCATCGGTTTGTCTGAGAAAATATGGGCGGTACTTTCAGAGATAAGACAGAGAAAAGACAGTCTTCAGAATCACGATTTAGACAATCTTAAGGGTGTCATCTCTCAGAGATTAAGACAAAAGATAAGACAGTAGTTAAGACAGCTCCCCAGAATTCCGCCCCAGGGTTTTTTTTTTACCCAGGCATGACATCACCATGACATTAGGTATCAATAAAAAGAGGAATAAATGAACTTGACAGTGGTGTAAAATTTTTTAAAAATCAGAAAATACCCCAAAACTTACCATGGTCTAAATTTGAGTTGCGGAACTTCAATGTGATCATGAAAGTGCGTTTTACAACATTTTAACTTTTTACTTTTCTCCATATTCTGATATTCTGTGCACTGAAGCATGACACAATCATTACAAATAGGATATCACTAAAAAGGGGAATAGATTATCTTTCCAATGTTATGAATATCAGGAATAACTAAAGCGTACCTGAAAAGTTATCATTGCTCAAACCCAATTTGCGAAACTTTTTGTGAGGGGTTTATTTGCTACTAAAAAACGGAATATGAAAAGAAAATTATACAGCAAGCCGCTGGCACTGATGTTATTCTAACGTTATGCAAATAAAATTTTTCATAAAATAATTTTTTTTCCCCCAATGTTTTCAAACCATGTTACCCTAAACAAACATATTTTGTTTTCAGAAAGCATGGACTGAACAAAACTGAACATTGCGATTCAGCTGTTTCAGAACGAATGCTTTATCACAAAAGCTGTCAATTATAACCAAAATGGAGACCAAAACAGCAATACTTGCCTTTACAAAATAGGGTGTAGGAAGTATGTGGGCAAAACGGCTTAGATCTACGTAGTACTGACATACAAAATAAACTTTAACTAGTAGAATGGTACAGCTCACAAATTCGGAAATAAAACAGTGAAAATAAAAAAATATCACATGCTTCCTATGACTATAAATAACATTTTAAAAAAAGACTTTGAACATTTTTTTTTATGTTGCAGAGACCCCTTCAACTATGAACAGAATAACAAAATCTATATAATAAAAGCCGAAGCCAAAGGACAATAAAACGGAGAGCTGCCACTGCCCGAAAATGGGTAGTACCCGTTCTCACGTGTTGTGCGGGTTATGCGCAGCGAGACCCTACACGGCTTCCATCGTATCTGTACTGCATGAACGCGTGAAATCTAACGCTTTCCCCCTCTATATTCTTTGGGTATCGAGGTTTGGTACGAATGTTTGTCGCCATCGTTATTTTTTTAGTTTCAACACTTTGCTCAACAAATCACTTATTTTAAACACTAAAAGCAGTGCAACGTGACATTCAGACGTCATAAAATAGGACTGTTTGGATGCAATCTCGCCAGTTTCGATGAAACTTGCAGAGTTTGTAAGATGCAGTATGTAGGTGAAACCAAGACCACTCTCAAGAGACGCTTCTATGGGCACAGATCCACTGTCACCACCACCAAGCTTGACACCTCAGTTGGGAACCATTTCAACCTTCCTAACCACTCCATCTCTGACATGTCTCTACAGGGCATTGAATTTTTAGGTACCCATCCTGATTCTGTCCGTTTCAGCAGAGAGAAGTTCTGGATGAGACGTCTTTCGCACCTTCAACCTCACGGTCTCAACATTCAGGAGGGTAATGACTAACCTCTTTTTTCTCACACTTCTTTCTTGATATCTGTTTTTTCCTCCCCTTTCCTTTTTAGCTTAGTTTAGTTTATTTTGCAGGTGTTTGTTTTATTTGATAATACATTCCTGTTTCTCTATCAATTCTTCTTTTCTTTTCTCCCTTACAGGTTTGGCTCACATTCTCTTTGTTTTTTTTTGTTTTTGTTTTGTTTTCATGTCTTCCCCTTGTTCTTTACCTGCTTTACTTATTTATTTATCCCCCCCCCCTTATTCTTCTTGTAGGTCTATAACACACAGGTCTACTAGGTGTTTTTTCCCCTTGGGCTTTTCTCTTTTCTTTCATTCTTTTCAGCTCATAGCCTCCACTCTAATCCCTTCTTTGTTTTACTCTCTCCTCCCTCTCCGAGCTTATCATCTCCTTTTGTTCAGTTTGCTGTTGATCTCACCTCTCTTGCTTTTGATTGGCTGGCTTCTCTCACACCTTTACATCCCTTTTTGTTCTCTCCCTCTTGGCTTGCCACTTAGGTTAACTTTTCTCTATCTTTCTCTATATCCATGTTGTTTCCCTACTTTTCTGTGTCATTTTGTCTCTGACGAAGATTCTGCTAGGATCGAAAGCTCAGGCTCCTGCTTGACTTCAGTTTCGATGAAAACGACGGACGAAATGTGAGAAAAGAAATCGGCAGAGCGGCCACTGCCCGAAAATGTGTAGTACCGTTTTCACGTATTGTGCCGGTAGTTCGCATGGAGACCCTACACATTTCGATTGTATCTGTACTGCATTGCTTGACGCGTCAAATCTTTACTCTTTTCCCCTCTATATTCTTTGGGTATCGAGCATTGGAACGAATGTTTGTTGCCATCCTTGCTTCTTCCAGTTTTACCACTTTCCCCAACAATCACTTAGAACGCAAGCATGTATCGTGACATTCAGAAGACATGAAATAGGACTGTTTGGATGTAATCTTGCCATTTTCGATGAGATTAGGATAAACGGATTCCTGCCGATCGATCGCTATAATCTATGGTGTGCTTTAAGAAAGCAAAAACAAAAGTTAATCACAGCAACAACAAAAAAAAAAAAGAGAGAGAGAAAGAGAGAGAGAGACAGAAAGGGGCGTCATAAAAAAAATAATAAAAAATATACGTGTTATATAGAATTGAGAGAGAGATATATATAGTAAAATAGTAGGGATGGACAGCCGGGAATTGATAAAGAAATCAAACACTAAAATTATCATTTTTAAAATGATTATAGTCCTTATTACCGGTTACGGGGTAAATCATAAACTCATTATCTCATATACCTCTCAGTCTAACTTGATTCGGTGTTTTTATTTTCTTGGGTTTTGTTTTTGATATTTCCGTTCAGGGAAAAGTGCTGCCGCTTCCAGAATAATGTTTTGATAATATATTTTATACCTGAGATACATGCCTGAAAAGGAATGTCTTCAATTAAACGATATAAGGTGAGTAAAATATATAGTGGCCAAATCCGGAAAGGAAATAGAAAAACGAAAATAAAACTACAATGTATGTATAGAAAGAGGATGGAACGAGAAAAGGATAAAAAAAAAAAGTGTCTATATTATATTTGAATAATTCGTGTGATCAGCAGAGCTCGAAATGTTTTTGTTTTGTTTTGTTTTTGTTTTTTGTTTTTGTTTTTTGTTTTTGTTTTTGTTTTTTGTTTTTTTTGGGGGGTTATGATTTATATTATATTCCGAATTGCAAAGTTAGCAAAATCTGGAAGGAAAAGAATAGTTATAATCGTATATATTAAAATATGTATACAAAAACGAACGTGAAATAAATCTCTCTGGAGGGAAGATAGGAGAAAAAAGAAGAGAGAGAGAGGAAGGGGAAAAGGATAATAAACAATCTATGGTGGATGTTGGTCAAGGTAATGCGGAAACATTTTTACATGTAAATATAATAACACGGTATTCCTCTTTTATTTATAAACATTATTTTAAAACAACAACAGCAATTAAAAAATGGAAATAAGTTCGGTTGAAGGCGTTTTTTTTTTTTAATTGTCGGAATGAAATTCAAAAAAGGGCGTCATAAAAAATATACACCCCCAACCAGAGTGAGAGAGAAAGGGGCGTCATATAAAATATAATACTAATCAAAAATCACAATTGTTATGGAGGAGATGGCGAGGATGCGCAGAGAGATAAACTAAAACAGTATAAAGATAGCCGGAAATATAAAAGAGAAACCAAATTATAAAGTGACACACGGAGAAATACACAATATTTGATAATATGGCCAAATTACATGTTACTGAATAGTTTTCCTTCGTTTTATACGATTGGACAGTGCTGAAAATGACTTGAATCTCTCAGAAATAGCTGTAAATGGTTTTTAGCGTTTTTGTTTATCCGCCCCCAAATGGGCCAGCTCGCGCGTGCGGAGGAGCTCCTGGTTTGTGCGGACGCGCCTTGGACAGCTTCGAAAAGCAGCAGCTGATCTGAGCTTTGCGCGCGCAGCTTGATGCATACTTTTTACACGTACAACAGATTGCTCGCCCTGTTACGTTGCTATACAGCTGGTTGTGTCTCGGATTAATATGGTCTTTTATCACATACTGATTACACCATTGGACAAATTTCATTAACAGGTGTATATCCTTAGAATATCGTGTTTTGAGAATATTGTTAACCGATTGTGATTAAATTTGGTAAAGATTTTTGAACTTGCTTGCGATAGATTTTTGAAGAGTTTTGCAATCATGATAATGCACGAATTGCCGTGCTCATCTCTCACGAGGGGCCGGGAACGGTGCGGCCGTGGTTTCGTTTGGTGGAATCGTTTATTTGCCCATTGACATTAGGAGATATAATGCTTAAAATTCTCACGTAAATTTATAAGCGACTTTCATTCTTAACGAAGACTTATTCTGTGTTGAATCTATATGTTTAATATGATTTTTTTTAAATATGAAATCCTCCAAATAAGGTTTTATAGAGCAAAATATAGATCATGCCACCGGTCATGATTCCCAACTAACTTACACGGATTAACACTACCATCTTTAATTTGACAAAGGTGGTCATCTCACATTTCCTCCAAATTCCTATATTTTTTGTATCGAAATTCAATGGCTAAAGACCAGAACTCTAAAAAAAAATCAGATATATATATTGAAGAGACAGAATTATTAAGAATCAAATGATGTAAGCATTGAATTTGTTGCCAGTATTTACAGTCTACTAATTTAGTTTGGCTTAATTCTTACACACGCAACAGGATGGGGTAGTGTATATCAGTTCGGCAGGAGCGGATGGAATATACAGTCGTCTCTCGTAAGACTGCTGCTTTTATCACAAAATTAATGCAAAACTTCTGTCAAATTCATTGCAACAAGGTCGAATCTACAAAATAATGTTATTTCATTCTGAACAATATCTAAAACCATGAAAAAAGCTTCACATACTGTAACTGAAGAACTAAGGAGCTATTCCATCCAAAAGTTTGGAAGAATTATTGTTATAGCTAACGGATGAAATTATCTCGGGATCTGCACACCACAATAATATAAAGACTTACAAAACCAAATGAACAATAACTATTTCAAGATTATAATAATCTTACAATATAGAAAGATAGGATTATTGGTTACAATAATTTGTCATATATGACAACAAAACTAAAAGTGTGATTTGAACAATCCACAATGAAAACAATGTCACTGTGTTTTATTATCTTTTTTTTTCACTCAATCTCGTGCTGAGGATAGGCCTATTCTAATTATGTTAATAATGAAAAATAATACATTATTGAAACGGATTAACTTATATAGATAAATGGTAGAGGAACAGTCGGCAAGAGATGTCACCTTTGACCAGTTCAACCTCTCAAACGAACACAGATGTAAGACTCGCCATTCTTAGCTTCCTCAATGTCCTCTGACCTTTGTACCCCCAGGGTATAGATCTGCCTGACTCCATACGGTAGCTTCATGTTCCTCGTCAGATCACTCAAAAGGTCTTCAAACGAGGTGTAACGATTGGCGTGATCAGCATCTTCTTCCCCTTGAAGAAGCGGTCACCGTTGCGGAAGAAGTTGATCTGACCGCGGTCGCCTGCTCTCTTGGTACTTCTCATGCGTGAGATCCTGGAGTTGCTGGGATGCAGCAGCCATGGTCCTGGGTGATATCAGGGATGGATTGATGCTCCTTGGAGAGACGGAGGTGTGATGGCATCGAGAGAGAGTGGCTCTGTCATTCTGCAGGAACGAGGACCGAGTTGGTTGCCCATGGCGAGTGGGTGGGTCTGTGTGGGGGAGACGCTTTTGCCTTTGCTTGGACGGGTGTTGCTACTTGGTAGTGGTTACTAGTATCAATGTGTCTTGCCCAGATTGAACCTACCCAACCATTGAGAGGTCGGGTTTGCCTTGGCTTCGTCATGCCATCAATCCAATCTTACAGTCATCATACTCATACATCTTGTTTTCCATGCTCAATCATAGTTCTGAAAATTGAACACAGACAAAAATTGGTTGATCAATTAAAAAATAGTTCATAGAATACCAGCAAAAATGTACGGCCTATGACTTAAATACAACATGCAAGTTGTGGAAGCTTGTAGTAAACCTTTGAATTTTATCTACTTTTTGCTGTTTGTCCATCCGCAACCCTCAAGAACATCTGTTCAAATCAACTACTTAAAACATATTCGTACATGCATTTCAATTAGAGGACATGTATTACGTTTCAATTGTGATGAAAGACAATATTCCATCTCATTTAATAAAGAATACATGTGTAACTTATTTCTATTGGAAATAAACAAGATCATAATCAATCAGACACACATGAGCCAAGGAATGACACACCAAGCGTCTAAAAAAAAAATCAATTATAAGTAGGCCTTAGGTGTCCTGTGTGGACGTCCAAACAAAAATGTATTCAGGTGTGAAGTTTTAAAGAGAACAATAGTCAAGGATAGCACTTGATTGTATGTGACAATAAACAACATGATGACCATTGATTTGATAGTTCAATCAATCTCAGCACAGGCTGATCAGTTACAGGGGATTGTTTGATAAACACTTATTGATGAACATCTTTAGAGGTGTTCTGGCGAAAGTTTACTTTTAGGGTGGTATCTCACTTCGCGAGACATCTCCGCGACAGAATAGAAAAATTCGTCTTCGCGGACTAATAAAAAAGTATTAGAGAAGTCTCCCAATATCGCGTAGACGTCTCAGCGACAATTTATGAAGAAAAAAAAAGTAAAGTAGTCCGAATCCATCTCCGAGACGTCTCTGCGATATTGGAGACGTCTCTAATACTTTTATCCATGCGGAGACGAAATTTTCTATTCTGTCGCGGAGACATCTCCGCTAAGTGAGATACAACCCTTAGTCTTCATAATGATCATCGTCAAAGCTTCATGTCCTCCTTACCGTCCTGAAAAGTCAGTTTTCAGCCAGCGGGTCGTTTTTGAATTTTGATTACATGATATAAATTTACAATTTCTAATCACAAGAAGCCATTGGATAATACACAATGGCTGCCCCTCTAATCCTTTCTTTTCGCACAGGCTTCCAAACACCTCTGTTTCTGTGGGTGATTCAATTCCCTTTAAGATCACATTGAGAGGAAGAAAATTTTGATTTAATCAGATATCCTTTCATCTACTGGAAAAAGCTTTTTAAAATATTTACATGTTACGGTGGTACTTGTAAAGAAACAGGAAAACATCCAGACATGAAAACATATTCAACTGCGGAATGACATGTTTTGATCTACATGTAACCTATTGTTTTCCAACGTTATTGCACTGTTTCTCTTTATTCCTTGACCCAAACATTCCTTGAGTTTTTATGAAGCATAAAATCACTGCCAGTAGCCACCATCTCTGCCTCTCTTATTCCAAAGTGTCCAAGTATTTCAAAACTTGAAAGCCCTTAAAACAATCCCTTTCTTTTTTAGAGATTCAAGACATATGGCGAAGGTAATGGCATAGAAACTCCAGAAAGGAAATAAAACAATGTCTATGAATGGAAGTAATCAGATAAACCTTGGTGCATCAACAAAAAAAGGGAAACCCAACTTAATATAATGAAGTTAATCTGCGAACACAAAAGAATTTTGTGCGATGTTTCCAGAGAGGGAACCCCCTAAAAAGTAAAAAGACTATCTGGCTTTACGTAAAGGAACAAGCCTAAACCTTAACAAAGGAAGGTCCAGTAGGAAAATCAGCGAGGACAGAGGAAGACATTGAGGCAGTTCACTGTGGATAATGTAGAAGTATGAAGAGAACCGCTCATAATTTTGCGAGACATTTTCAGAACAATGGATTCGGTGATGCATGACATTGCTAAGCTGAAGAGAGGTATCATTAGCATGGTAATGAGTTGCACTTTCGAGCAAAAATTTCAATAATGACCACCGTAATATTTTTGAAATTATTAATGATCAAACTTGGGTTTCCTTTTTTTGATACGACCCCATACTATGGCATTTGCAATGTGCAATTTATTGTTCTCTTGAGGAGTTGCAACCAACTTCTTCTTTAAATAATTGCAAAAAATTGTCAATTAAATATTTAGCACACATTTAAATGAGACAAAATGAAATTAATCAAAATATAAATAATCAGTATACTAGTTGCCCGTAGCACACAGGGCGGAGGCACATAATTCTATTTTATATGGTTTGTTACATTATGAAGATTTATGATTCTGCACGTTAAAAAAAACCAAACAAAAAAACAAAACAAACAAACAAACAAAAAAAACACGTTTTGACCCGACCCGATGCCCAATTTTTTTTGTTGGTTGAAAATATATAAATAAATAAGGAAGTTTATGTTATCATAATAATAAACATATTCAGATACCATAGTCAACAGTCCAACCATAGATGGTTATTAACCTTTCCCTTTCTCCCTCTATCATTTCCCCTTTAATTATCCTAATTTGTTAAAAAAAAAAAAAAAAAAAAAAAATCGGCATTTCGCTCCAAGGAAAAGAAGGTCACATATCAGACATAGGGTAGTGTTTAATTATTTTTCCCCCCCTATTTTTATTTTTATTTTATATTTGCTTTCGAACAATTTGGGTGTCCCCTTCAGTTCAGTTTAGCGCCCCCGTTAAGGTTAAATTTGCGTGCCCCCTTTAAGCCCCCCCCACCCAAAATACGCGCATGTTACTTACAGTTCTACTTCTGTTTTTCTTTCCTTCCGTATTTGCCCCTATTATTTTGTTATCTTTATATCAGTTAATGGAGACATTCCTTTGCCGAAACGTATAATTAGGATAATGAATGGCTATTATTCAAACCATTATCCTTCAAATGTGTGCCCCAATCAACCCAAAATCAAAACACCCCCCCCCCGACCCAAAAAAAAAAAAAAAAAAAAAAAAAAAAGAAGACGAATCCAGTTAGACTGAGAGGTAAGTTAGACTGAGAGTGTATGATATTTACAAGTGCGATGATATCTGCATGAATTAAATCGTGAAGGACATGTAAGCTCTTTTAATTGCTTCAATTACGTTTTTGCTTGGCTTGTCTGGTCCATTGGCAGAACAATAAATATCTTCCTAGTTTATTGCTTTTCCCGTTATAACGTAATATTATATTCAACTATGATGTTAGTGCGTTTGGTTTAGTCTTTCTTTTCCCGGCTGTCCAAAACTCCCTTATATTTTACTTATCTCTCTCTCTTCTCCGTTCCTCCTCTCCACCTCCTCTATAACATGTTTTTTGTTGATCTCTCTCTTT
>CALNVZ010002100.1:10453324-10477698 GCA_940671915.1 Paracentrotus lividus
GAAGATGAAGTATGGAACACCAACAGGACTACCAAGCTGGAACACAGGCACTCAAAGTATGTATCATTCAAATGAATACTTTTATAATCAATGTACTTGTTACTACAATTATACAGCCATAGTCATAAAGATATCGTGATTCTAATAGTTTCTGAAATTATCTTGTTATGGTGGTATCTCACTTGCCATGATACAGGTCTAAGATGGGTTGAAGACTGGCTTTTGAGACAGGTTTGAGACAAGTGCAAAGACGTCTCAGAGGTGTCTCTGAGACGTCTGTGAGCTGTGAAGATGCTTCTTAATAAGCAAGACGTATTTAACTGTATTGGTTCTCTTCACCCTAATGTTAAATTGGTGCAGAGTAGGATAAGAATATCATAATTAGAGGTAGTTACATTTTTGTTGATAGGTATTGATTCCCTTTCAGGTAGTTATTGCAAGCAAAGACACTTTTAACAAAAATTCTATCTTTGATATCCAGTGGAATGAGAGAAGAGCAGTATGATACACTAAGCATGTAGGTTAACTGGTAAAAGTCTTTATGGAGACAGTTATACAATGTAGTATAGGAGTATAAATCCAAATACTAAATTTATTCCAAATCAAGAGATTACATGTTCCTACAGTTGTTTATTAACTAGTCTTAGATTGTCTGATCTAGAACTACATGTACATGCACTTGGTCTTATCCTCTACAAATACATGTAATTAAAAAATATTAAGCATAATGTAAAATAGCTAATTACAAGACATTGGTTTTAAATTTGTGTTGTTGTTTTTTTTTTTTGTTTTTTTTTTTTTTTTTTTTTTTTTTTTTTTTTTTTTTTTTTTTTTTTTTTTTTTTTTTTTTTTTTTTTTTTGTTTGTTTGTTTGTTTTTTTTTTTTAGAAAACTGGCCTTTTTTTTCATCCTGAAATAAGAAAAGAAGTCTTCCCTTATCACCAATATATAAGAACAATTGTACAGCAATAGGTCACAATTCATAAGTGTTTTAGTGTACACTCTTCTTTTGAACAAGAAGCTAAATTCTGTGGTCACTTTTAAACTATTGAGAAATCATGAAAGTTGATTTAGGAGATTTAACTGGTACAGGATAGATTACAACTAATTAGCTTTACTACTCACAGATAGTAACTGATCTAACAATTCACATTCAAGAACCTCCCTCTCATCTCAAAATGAAGAGAAAAAACAAAAAATATTAATGGGCACTTCCGGTGATATTACTGCATTTGAAGAAGAAAACTTGTTTGTCTGGCAATGTACATAAATGGACATTCATTCATAATAGTCTAGTCTGAACCACATAAAGTTCAGACCCTCTACTTGATTGATCCCTTTGTTTCTGCAAACTATCACAAGCTGCAGCACCATAAATGTACTCATCCCCTTTTGGGAAATCACACCCATTGTCATAGGAACAGTAAACAGTTCACTTAGAGGCACTCTAGCGAGTTCTATCAAAGCAAATACAAGACCATTGCTTGGTGTTGCTATCCTAAACTGCCCTTGTTGGAAGGGCTGAATAAACAGATTGTTGCATTAAAATCCCAAGTGCCAATTTAGATTATATAACCTTTTTTGATATCCAGTTTGATGAACTGAATCCCCTGGGCTATAGTAAGTGTTATTGTGCTTCCCTATAGAGATCACCCCTTAGGATTGACTCCATGTAAAATAAAACGTAGAGCACCTGCATTTAGACTTTTTGTTATTACAAATGATAGCCTTGTATTTCTACTTATCAAAGATTTAATTCAAATGCGTCAAATTGCAATACATGTACCATGCATGGTGTTTCTTAATGGTCAGATTATTATTGCAGCAATGGACCTTTTAATTTCCTCCGATATCCATGCACTGGACATACAACATCTGGATTTTATTTTAAACTGGATTAATATCATAAATAGAAGTTGATAGAATTGACCTGTCAAATTCACATGCACTGTACATGTTCATGTCAGGATACTAGTACTCATGAAAAACGGTAAGACAGTTATTTTTTTATCCCCTATAAATAGGACTTAGATAGTAAACTGCTGTCCTATTAAAGTTTGGTCCACTGCTCGTAATTCCTATGATTTCCATTATTAGTACTCCAGCTTCTACATACGTCATTGTTTATTTGGGGGAACCCTCATAAAAGTTTCCTGATACACTTGCTTCTCTAGTATCATGCTATTGTACCCCCCAAGAGCTAGGTAACCTATAAGGACATGTTGCTTATCAATGTTTTTGAAAGATACATGTAGTTACCATATGTGTCAAAAACAAATATAGATTTGCCAGATAAAGATCATTTCTGCTTGTAAGTACACATATTGTACGTGTGTATTTAAGATGATTTTTTCAGGGACGTACTTTGGACAGTGTACATTAATACATGAAGTAATTAACTAGCCAGTTTATTGTGGGAATACAGGAATAGGATTTGAAATAAGAAAAGCTCGATTGAATGATCATGCCCATTTTGCTGTTTCAGAAGCTTTCAATTTGTGGCTCAGCAAGGATATGAAATCTAGTATGTACATTCAGTCAGATATTTTCGTTATCCTTGAAAGATGCCCGTTTCCTGTTTGTGGATCAATTTTGTGCCTTTGTGTTCAATTTCAAAGTTGATCATCTGGCTGGTTATCTGAAAACCATCTTTTTGTGATGTGGAAATATGTTTGTGGATATGTTTGACAAAGGAATATTAAGACAACATTGTTTTCTGAATAGTGTGAATTGTATAATGGGAAGCAGTGCTAGTGTCAAATTTCCAGGCAAGCATCCTGAAGAGGCTAATACAGGTTGGTACTTCAGAGAATCATACAATTTTTCATGACGTGCCGATGATCCCTACCGGTATTTCTTGTGTTCATTGTTTAATGTTCCAAATAAATACCAACATGTACATCAATTTATGTACAAGTATATGTACAGGATTTCTTTTTGACAGTTGTGGAAGTTGAAAATGCAAAGTCATGTTGCATTAATTTGCAACTTTTGACTTTTCTCCAGTTTAAGGTATTCTTTGCGTTGAGCGTGACATCACAAATCAGCAAAAAAATGGAGAAATGAATTTTCAAGGAAATGCAAATTAAGAATAATTACAAACCTCCCAAAAGTTATAGGACTTAAAATAGTGTTGCAATTTTTTTGAGGGGTTTATATTGGGTAATGGTAATAGAAGTAAACTGTCTCCTCCTCATTCATCTTTCTTAAAAAGAAAACAAAGAAGAAAAAAAAAGGGGAAAAAAATAAATTATTTTCTGGGTTGATATGTAACCGATTAATATGTAGTCCATGGTATAAATAGTGATTACTTTAATGTTTATTATGGCAGACCTGTTATGATTGTTTCTATTATGAACTTGTGGATGTCTTTTTTACTGTTTGTAATCCCACATGGAATAATTTTCCTTGTATCACATCGCAATTCGCTATGCAGTTTTGCATGATTTCTACACATAATTTCTTATGTTTAGCAATTTTTTTATTTTACATAGAACTGAACATAATTTACAGGAAGTTCTTCCCCATCAACTAAGAACTGCTATTCAAATTTGAGAAGTAAAATTATTCCCTTTACCAATTTAAAAGAAAATTTATTATCATAAAGTAGCTACATGTACATGTACATGTAGTACTAAAAAGAAGCTTAGCTTCTATCTACTCTCTTACATCCTGTTCACTATTTTTGGGTAAAATCAATATTTCGTCTTCATTTCTTTCTAAAAAGATTTACTTGTCTGTCATTCATCTTAATATCTGACTTGATATCATATGAGATCCAGTTCAAACAAGACTGCATATTTTTATGGAGTGCAAATACATGTAGCGTCATATTTGACAAAGCGCTCTGTGCAAAGAAATTTGCTCAACTATATCCCCCCCCCCCCACCTCATGTATGAATACAATTTTTGGATGCAACCCAATTACTTGGTAGCTATTGTAATGTTTCAAGGAATTATCTAACACAAAAGTTAGAAACTTTTATTGAAGTTGTCTCTCTCTCTCTCTCTGATCATCCTGCTGATTTTTTATTTTTGTTTAGTAAAAATTTCATATGATAGATTTCCAAGGGATATATTTTTAACTCATGCTCCACATTTCCATTAACTAGTAGTACTTAAATTTGATTCTATCAGTAAATTTTTAAATGGACTACATTGTATATATTGAATGTGGACATTTTTATGATGTGAGCCAGAGGACTGAAACTTTACATCTCAAGTAGATCTGCTGTTGTAAATTGGATTCCCCTGCATTGCACATGTCTAGGATTGGATAGTTGGAAATGTTGTATAAAATGTGTAAAAATGGAGTAGATGTCTGGATTAGCAAATCTTGAGGATAATGCAATGTTGAGTTTTGAGATGCTTCTTTGTGCAGTCTGAACTGGATCTTTAATTTCTACAAGTTTCTATGAAGTGCAGACTGTACTTCTCTGCACTTGTATTGGACAATGCCAAACGGATATCCAATCTACTTCAAAAAGTATATATGGGGAAGGGAACAGAAATGCTGCTGTAACTGCAAAGGTAATTTATTAGTTGAGAAACTACACATAACTAGTTTTATACAGTATTTATTTTGGAGCTTTATCAAGAAAATAGTACAGTATGAGCCCAAGTTGAATCAATAAAAAAAAAAAAAAAACCCACATAAAACAAATACCCTGGAAAGCTATTAGATGAAGGCTTTAATACACTATTTAATGAAGATTCATCAATGTGATGAGAAGGTTTAGTTACAAGTGTAAAATTCACTGAGAACTGTATATTACAGGTACATGTATACGGGTGTATAATTTACAAATCTGTTAGGGAATATGAATTGTCAAGTTATTAAAATGTATATTTTGTATGGAAACTATGCCTGTTGATTAAAAAAAGCATTCAAATATGTACAGTTGATCAATTGATAATAACAAATACAGAGCTGCCAAGTTTACTGATTTTTTATTTTCATACTGAAGTTACTTAAATGAAGTGTCATCATGTTTATGCAAAATATTGAATTCCATGGCTTTTATTTATATGTCTCTGTATATTTATTCATTTGAAGACACATTGATTTTGCAGCCTTTAGAATCCTGAAATATACTGATTATTTTTATTGGCAGCTCTGAAATCACCCAAATTTAAGAAAGTTGCCATAGTACAGTGAAATTTCTCAATAGAGCTCCTTTTATGAAGTGACATTCATTAAGAAAGAGGGTATATCCGTGGTTAAATAAATCATCATACATGTAGAAGATTCAATAAAATTCTCCAAAGGTATATATTTACTTATTATCTAACCGACATGAATTTCCACATTTCATAATCTCCATTTTACTTTGAAATTTGCACTTGGATTTATTTGATTTGGCATGGTGTAAGGTTGGGATGTGAGTGTAATTTAATAGGAGCAGTCTGTTGTCATAGTATGTTGACTTTCCATGTCTGTGACAGGACTGTGATATGGCTTCGATGGCAACCACTTCAAGGTGGCCCCAAGAATGTGGAATGAGAACTTTTTTAACACACAGTATTGGCTGTTTCTGTGCTTCTATTAGTATTTCTCAAAAGCTGTGCAATCAAGCACCTTGTAGAGATTGTCTTGTATATTCCCTTGACAACCCGTTGTATTCCCCAAAACAAGCACTCCACTCTCATTATTCATATTTGGATGCACTTGATATTAGGCTTAATCGATGTCGGATGTTGATTCGTGGATGATCATTTTCTACTTGAACCCATTCTTTTGATTGCATACATGTACTAACCATGGATTAATATTGCTGACTTTCATTCTTTCTTTTGGACCATGGTTACAAGATGTACTGGAATAAAAACAGGAGATTGCTTTTGACATGTTAGTTTGTCTTATAATGATGTGCTTCTTACAGTATTTTTATTGCAATAACAGGAATTTGTACATTCGCATGCAATTTGTTTTAGAATTAACGTTTTGTATTGGAACACTCTGTTATATATTTTGTCTTGAAAGGTTATAAAATACTCTACTTTTGCCTTGAAATTACCATACAAATTCCACAATCTTTCTGATATTTTTTGTTTGCTTTACTTCTATTTATGATAGTAGTCATTCATATGTCACAACAACTGTTTATATTGTACATTTGTATTTTTCTTTTGTTACTATATTTTCAGGGAGGGATCCAAAGAGCGATGCACATCTGTACACACACATCCCTGTTGGGTTGTCATACCCCACCGATGGCAAGTATGCAGAGATGTACGGCAGGACAACATTTGGCTCCGGTCACTCGGGGCCAGGTTCATTTGCTCATAACAGGGGTAAACCTGGGGCAAGTCTTGATGGGGACTCAAAAGCCATCGGCATCCTGCACTCTGACAGGAGTCCCATCAAGCCAAGGGTTGTCAAGATTGTCAAGACGGGTCCAAGACCTAGGAAAATGGTGTCTTTGCTGATCAACAAGCGTAGTGTACAATCTTATGAACAATTGATCCAGGATGTCTCTGATGCCTTTGGACTTCCCAAATACAAGAACAACAGGGTACGAAAGTTGTATACAGTTAAAGGGAAGGAGGTGAAGAGTCTGGGAGATTTTTACAGAGACAAAGAGGGTGTGTTCATCGCATCTCCATCAAGAAGTAGCCTCACGGATGATGCCATTCTTGATATTTATGAAGAACTATTCCCCGATAACCCGTATGCACAAACCATCCGCAAAAGGAGAGGAAAAAAGAAAGATGGGGCAAAAAATGATAGTGGAATAAGCGATGAAGAGGTGAAGGTAGGAAAGAACAAAAGAGAAAGGAATAAATTAATAAAGGACAATGATTCCAGATTGAATGATAGTAGGGGTCAGATTTAACAACTGATGCTTCAAGTATTAATCAAAGGGACAATGACAGGAAGAGAGATGAGGAAGAACTGGAAAGGAGGAGGAGAGAGTTGGAAGAGAGAATGCAAGGAGATATCAAGAAGAGGGAATCCGAGCTACAACAGAGGGAAGAAGAACTACGATTAAAGGAAGAAGACTTAAAGATGAAGGAGCAAGGTGAACGGGAGAGGAAGGATAGAGAACGAGAAGAAGAACTGGCAAGAAAGGAGGCAGAATTGAGAGCCAAGGAAGAAGAATTGAAGAGGAAAGAGAAAGAAGATGGACAGAAACTACAAGAACTGCTGGAAGCTGATGCACAACGTAAAATCGAGGAAGCTCGGTTGAAGGCGCAAGCTCAGGCAGAGAGGGAAGCCAGGGAAGCAGCAGAAAGGAGAGCAGCAGATGAGACATCAAGAAGAGAAGAAGCTGAGAGAAAGGCTAAGAATGAAATAGCGAAAAGAGATAGGGATGAAGAAGATCTAAAGAGAAGAGAGGAAGCAGAGAGGAGAGCAAGACTTGAAGCAGAAATGACTGTTAAAGAAAAAGAAGCAAGGAGAGCATCGGCAGAGAGAAGAGCTCGTGATGAAGCAGGGAAGAGACTTCAACAAGAACAAAAGCTTAGAGAGAAGGAAGAGGCAGAAAGAGACGCAAGGGAAGCAGAGAGATTGGCAAGGGAAGAGGCACAGAGCAGGGCACTGTCAGAGAAACAAGCACGGGATGAAGCAGATAAAAAAGCAGAAGAAGCTTTGCACTACAAGGAAGGACAAGAAGAGGAGCGCAGGAAACGGGAAGAAGCAGAAAGGCTTGCTAAGATTGAGGCAGATCTAAGGAAGGAGGTAGAGAGACGTGCAAGAGAAGATTCCAATCACAAGAAGGATTCTGCAGACACTCCATCGCCATCCAGCTCTCCCAGAGACCAGAATGAAGGCATTGTCTATAAAGAAGGTGGAGACGACACTCCAACTCCAGAGCCAAAAGAAGAAAGATTTGTGCATCAGCCTAGAACTCTCGTAAAGAAATCTGACATCTTGGTGAAATACGATATTGGGGCTAAGATTGGCGATGGCAACTTTGCAGATGTCCATGAAGCAACTCACAAAGAAACAAGAGACATGTTTGCCTTGAAGATCATTGAGAAGGCTAAACTCAAGAACAAGGAACATATGGTGGAAAATGAGATTGCCATCATGAAGCATGTTCGTCATCCTAACATTGTTCGGTTGTATGAGGAGTTCGAGACGAGGGGTCATATCTACTTGGTGATGGAGTATGTAACAGGAGGTGATCTCTTTGATGCTATCACAGAGAGTGTCAAGTTCACTGAGAGGGATGCTGCATTGATGGTGACGGACCTGTCCAAGGCTCTCAAGTACCTTCATGATCTTAACATTGTACATCGTGACCTCAAGCCTGAAAACCTGCTGGTAAGTAATTGATTATTAGAAGAGCTTACAGTATGCAAAGGGACTAAATCCACTTTTGATGAAAATTGAGTTATTTATATCAGGCCCTTGTTCAGGTACGTATCAATCTTTGAACAAAAGGATTTTCTTAAATGTTGATTGCAACTGTAAGAAAATGCATTTTGTAATTTCCCTTTTTCATAGACGCGTGTACAAAATCTGGTAAACAAATGCCATTTCCTCTGAAGTTATAAATAAAAGTGGATTTAGTCCCTTTTGCATCTAAGCTCTTCATTTGTAGACCCACTTGGTTCTTTTTCACTTGATTAAGTGGGTTTTTTTTTATGAACAAGATACAATGTTAACATTTATTGTTAAACATTTCTTTAAAAATGAAAATCAGATCAATATAGTGATTTAACAGTTAAGACATTGGCCAGGGTGTTTTTTTTGGGGGGTCTAATATACATGAAGGGTTATTGCTAAAATTTGGATTTTAAGTTAGGTTTAGGCTTAGGGTTACAGTTAATTGAGATATTGAGTGGGAATCGGTGTTCAAGTTAAGAATTGTCTGTGAGTGTACTAATTGCTGCCAGAATATGGATGACACATTCATCAATCAAGATCAGTTTTTAGGATGTTGGTTTATAAAATACTTTACATTGGATTGTTAGGATATGAAAAATTATTTTGTGGATTAGAAAGTACTTATTTAAAGGCATATTTTTAAGATGATATCAATAATTTAGCTTAATTTCTTAGGTTTACCTCTTGACATTGCAATTATAAACTAAATTCTTTTCTGAACCTTGATTGAATTTAGGTGAATAAATCAGAATCTGGTGAAATCACCCTGAAGCTTGCTGACTTTGGATTAGCAATGGAAGTAAAGGAACCTATCTATACAGTGTGTGGTACACCTACCTATGTAGCACCAGAGATTCTAGGAGAAACGGGTAAGACCTATTCTGAAATATACATTTTTGTAGACTGAGGCTGCTCTGTCTTCATCGTAGGGCTTACCCCTCTGAAGACAGAGGGCTACCATTGCTGTTCAAACTGCAGTGTACACAGCAGAGTGTGTTTTTCGGTGATCATATTTGATTTGATATTTTTTTTTGGATATTTGATTGATCCAAGATTTGCTATAACATGAAAGTTATTCCACTTACCGCATCTGGAAGTAGATTTTCTCTAGATCTATCTGTTTCTTGTCCTCGATGCCCAACTGTCTTGGTGAATTTGGTTTTGGGGGTTTCCTTAAGTTTTTCCCATGAAATTTGGTGAATTTTAACAGAGAATCACGGTACTGCAGTTTGAACAGCTCGCGTAATGGTAGCTCTCTGTCTTCAGAGGGATACGATGAAGACAGAGCAGCCTCGGTCTAACATTTTGTAGCAACAGGAACTTTGGCCAGCTACAGAAGACAAAAGTTTGACGCCATAATTGTCCATCATTTTGGTTACTGATTCCAAACAGTATGAGGTTTATCCTCAAATTTGTTTCAGCAAAGGTCTGGAGTGGACTTGGCACATCTATGGAGAGGTTTTTGGCATAATCATGTGCAGTTGAACAAATCTAGCAATTGAACATGTGCAATTAAATAAATTTAATGTTAGCATCCTTGACAACATTATGGGCATGACATTTCAGTGCCATACTCCATTCTATCACAGTTAAATGAATATAAAATGCAGGAGTATGAAAATCTTTTTCTGGGATGGGGGTGGGGGGGATGGGCTGTACTCTTTCTCAAACGCTTTAACTATTATGCAATTGTTCAAAAATATGGAATATGGGGGGAGGGGGTTCAGGCAAAAATAACAGGAAAAGTAGTCTTTTCAGCTAGACATCCACACTAAGGGTCAATATTCGCATTAGTCAAAGCACAATTAAGACTCAAGGTTTTTAACCGCATTTCAATTTCTTTACATTTGCTTCGTAATGCTTGTGAAATGCTTTCAGGTTGTTTATAATGTTTGTATATTTTTTTTACATTCATTTCTAAACATATATTATTGAGAAACAAAGTGTTAACAAATACAACAGCCTGTTAGCATTTATTTTGTTTTAATCCTTGTGTTCTAGGATACGGTTTGAAGGTGGACATGTGGGCCATAGGAGTGATCACCTACATCTTGCTATGTCGATTCTCTTCCTTTCAGGAGCCGAGATAGAGACTGAAAAGAACTCTGTTAACCTTTCTTTTGTTCTTTTCCTTCTATTCTAGGATATAGTTTGGAGGTGGACATGTGGGCCATAGGAGTGATCACCTACATTCTGCTTCAAATGTGGATTCTCTTCCTTTCAAGGGCCCAGCAAGAACTCTGTTAACCTCCTTTTTGTTTTGTTGCTTCTATTCTAGGATATGGTTTGGAGGTGGACATGTGGGCTATAGGAGTGATCACCTACATCTTACTATGTGGATTCCCACCTTTGAGAAGCCCAGATAGGGACAAGGAAGAACTCTGTTAACCTTTCTTTTGTTTTGTTGCTTCTATTCTAGGATATGGTTTGGAGGTGGACATGTGGGCTATAGGAGTGATCACCTACATCTTACTATGTGGATTCCCACCTTTCAGGAGCCCAGATAGGGACCAGGAAGAACTCTTTGAACTCATTCAAGCTGGAGAGTTCTCTTATGTATCACCTTACTGGGATAACATCTCTACAGGTATGTAGCACTGATATGGATTTGTTATTAAAGCTGGTGTATAGTTTTGGGAGAAGTGAAAATTTCATATGGATTCACAGTAAGATAATATGAAAGATTTAATCCTATAACTGTAATAAAGAAAATTATATTACTTGAAATCGTATTTTCAAGAATGATTTATAAAGCCAAAGTGCTTTTGTTTCATGAAATAGTTTTTTTTTTGCAAGAGTTTATTAAGTAGGTACACAAGTTTACATACGTGATGAACATATCACAGAAATGTTGTGATAAGTATCACCTCTTAATGTTTATTTAATATAATCTCTTTCTTTCCAACTTATTACACTTGTCATTAAATATTCTCTGTAAGCATATCCTCTTTATAATTTGTTGATCCTTAACAAAGTTGTCTTTCTCTATTTAGCTGCTAAGGATCTGGTCAATCACCTATTAGTAGTCAATAAGAAGAAACGCTACACGGCGGGCCAGGTTCTCAAACATCCCTGGATCGTCAATGAGGGCGCTGCAGGAAAACAGATCAACCTACAGAGGGAGGTGTCTATGAACCTTGAAAAGAACTTCAAAGACCGACGCAGCGCTAAGCAACGCAAGCCTGTGGCCCCTAAGAACTGAAGAATAGAAACAAAATGACTGGTATTGTTCATGTAAATATAAATGAGCACAATATACTTAACTGCCTGCCGACATAACTTATGAGTTTAAAACATGCAGTGATGTTCTCTTTAAGTGCACCTAAATATTGCACTGCAATCACCAAATTTCCACTAAAAATTCACCTAGTGATTTTGCCCATAATTGGATAATTTTGTGCTAATTTTGAAAAGTCAATTGATTTATTGCTAGTGTAAACAAGAACTGTTGAAAAATGTCTGAAATATATTTCTCATGATTATTGTTTAGAAAATCATGACAATTAATAACAGGGTCGTTTTGTTGTTGTATATAAGATTGGTTGAAGTTGTAATTATCATTTGATGAAAAATGAAATATAAGCCTATGCACTTGATTCTTGAATGATCCACATTGTACAGTCTACTCCCATTATAATGAACATGGAAACAATGAAAATCTGGTGTTAAGAGGTAATTCTCTCAGTCAAAGTTTTAAACTAGTGCACGTGTCTCTGTGCCTGTGTGTTCAGTATGACTTGATTTTATTACAAGGTAATTGGCATGATCTTGAGTACCTTATTATAATGGGAGTTGACTATACCTGTATGACACAAAGGGTGTGTTCAATGTCCAGTTTCAAATTTAAACACCAACATAAATCATGATACAAAATGCAATTACAAAACACAGAACACAAATGCAATCAGTGATACACAGTTCAGTGTCGAAAATTTAAAGCTCATTATACGTCCATCGTCTTTAAATTCCCCGCTCTCAAAAACAAACATCTGCGCTTTTTTTTAACTTGCACCGGAAACTTCCACCAGCAAGTTTAAAGACGTTTGAAAACTCAATTGTGTTCAGTATCGCATTTTGTTTCATTTGCATTGCTCAAGGTCATAAAATCGAAGCTGATCGTGATTCAAAACACATCTTTTTCGGCGAATGGAGATCTGAAACACATTTACTTTTACGACTGGGAATGGGGACATTGAACACCAACTTTGTTTCTCTTTATATCAGCGTTTTGTAATTGCATTTTGTATCATGATTCATGTTGGCGTTTAAAATTTGAAAATGGGCACTGAACACTCCCATAGCTGCTTGTCTGTCAGTACATCAGTTGAGCAGCTTAGAAGAATTGTTTGATTAAAGTCTTTGTGTAAGGAAGGATCTATTTACCTCTGAAAAGCAAAATGGTATTAGGTAGAGGTACATGATGGCGTCGTCAATGTAAGGTGTATTTGTTTGATTTGACGTAGCTGTCATTTTCCATTCAGCTTTTTTTATTTCATCATGCTGAATATGAAGATGTTTCAGTGGATCCATGAGGGTTTCAGGAACTGATTGACAGAGCAGTTCTTCTTTTGATATTTATTTTGTACTGATTAAACATCGTTATATTTGAAAGAGATGATATTTAGATATGAATGTAAAAAATACAGTGTATTTTGATGGGGGTCAGGCTGATGTGAAGCTTGACTGCAATTAACCTTGATTTTTTTTTTGCTTCTTTCTTTTAACAGTGGGGGGGGGGGGGGGGTATGATGAATTTAAATTCCAACGTCAGTGTACTCACTCATTTCATATTGCTCACTTCTTTGAGAGCAATGTCAAATTAATTTCACTTTGATAAAAACATCAAAATGGTCCAAAAAGAATGATTTAGTTATCAATAACTGTATGGCAAGTCAGGTACATGTTTTACAATTCTCAGTGGCATATTTCTCCTCAGGAATAAGAATAAGCGTTGTTTTAATACTGTATTTTATGTGTCATTTTGATCTAGGCAATCGTGTTAACGGCAATGCAGGTTGTTTTATTGTTACATTTTTACATAAATGATCATGGAACTTTCATTGATTAACATGTTGCCCTTTTTTTTTCATGGAACTTGAATACACCATAGTTCAAAGTTTTTAAAACTGAAAACAGGAACCTTTAAAGACAATGAGTAGAGAGCTTCCATGGGTAATTTGACACCATGGATGCTTACCCAGTAACAGGTGTTTCCTATCACCTGATTCTTATCACATTATGTAATGCCTTGTATATTCCACCCATGTTCCATCTGGTTAAGTCATTAAGGCACCTTCTCCATTCAAAATGTGTCAGTTCCCCGCATTCTTTGTTCCAAACGTCGCTTTATCGGCTTTTGAATAGAATCCCGGAATCTTAATACGGCTTAAGCATGTTAAAGGCTGAAAGCTGGATGTTTCCCCAGGGTGGAACAGAAACCCGCAGGAAACTGACTTTTTTTAATGGAGAAGGCGCCTAAATCTCACTTTCCCTTGCCCGATCACGCTCAAAGCTGTCCGGGATGGGACAGGTTGTTTTGCTGTGGTCCAGAAATTTAGCTTCAAGACGGGTATTTCCAGTGCCTTTTACAAAGTTTTGGGTCAGAAAATTATAAATCCACTCCCCATGAAAGCTGGAGCCTCTATGTCTTTAAAACATTTGTTTATAGACCCCTTGTCAAAAATACTGGCATTGAGCTTTGATGAGAATTCATAGATTTTTATTTGTCAGCTACATATTTGTACAGTATTTCGATATGATTTTGAATAGAAATAGTTGACTACATGTACATTCTTTGATGTGTATATATATGCCTAATCATCTCGTAAATAAGCAACTCTGTATTTATCCAAGATTGTTGATATTAATTGTGTGAGTGTGCATGTGTAAATAGTTAGTATGTGGCAAATACTGGAGTGATAAGTGTTGGTACACAACTGTTTTAACAGTTGTAATATTAAAATATTAAATTTTAACAAATGCTTAAAAGCATTTGTTAAAATTTAATATTACCGATATTCAAACCCAGTCAGCTTTCTATACCAATTTTTCAAATTTCAAAGTTATACCTTTTTAGGAAAATCACATCTTAAAGTATGCAAATGTGATTTCGAAATGTTATCAGTGCTGTACTCAAAAATGAAAAATTATTCAGGTTATTTGTTGTTGGTTTGTTTTTTTAGCACAAAATGTCACAATTCAATTTCATGCTAAGATTTTATAAAATGTTTCATTGTACAGTCTGTGTCCAAAAAATGGTACAGTCGGGGAAACAATAAATTAAGTATGAAATCTTTTCAAATGTTATGTATATATGGGATCAGATTAAACCCAATATATTTTTCTTGCTGATACAATTTATTTCAAATAATTTGCTTATGTAGAACAAAAGTCATGCTAACTTTTGTGTGAAGACGAGAGATTTAAGTCTGCACAAACCTATTGTTCTTTTAAGTCAATTTTGGCGGCTTATCTTCAAAACCTACTCAAAGGCATGGCAATGATTGTAGAAAACTGATGTCTCATGATCTAGAGCAAAAATTGAGATGAAAAAAAAAAATGCAGAAGAAAGCTCACGTTCCCTGCTTTATGAAAAGACCAAGCATCACCAAGTGCTAAGTAATCTTCATACAATAAAAAATGTTTCCCAACTGTACCATTTTATTTGATACAGACTGTAGAAGAATAATGCACAAGCTCAACAAAACAGAATGCATGCCCTGCTTTCTTATGCTTTTAATTGCACCACCTGTAAATATCAAGTCATTATATTATATCAAATCATTATACAGTCTACTCCTGATATAATGAGGTTCTTGGGACCAGCCACTTTACCTTGTTATAATGAAATATTGTTATATATAACACAGACAAAGTTGAAAGACACCTGTGCATATGTTTGAAATTGGGAGCCTCTTTATAAAGAAATGTTATTTTGTTTGTGCTCATTATACTAGGAGTAGACTGTATTTGAATTTGAAGAAAGTAAAGCACAAATGGTAAATCGCATCAATTTCTCAATTTAAAGGTAGTGTCATCCTTTTACAGGCAAAAATCTTACATTTCTAGTTTTTGAGAGGTTATAGTAGTATATCAATGACTATATCTTCCCACAACATGATTAAGCTCAAATGTGTAAACTTGCCTTTATATTGCGATTATCAAAATTCATTCCTAATTTTTCGTACTACGAAAGTTAACCGTACGGTCCGAAATTCAAATCGACCGTTGACCGTTAGCGCAGAGAATAATGCACGCTGATACGCCGTGTGTGTGTCGCTGTGTGTGGTCAGTGCTGAGCGGAGCTACACGCGCTGTAATATCAACGATGCTGAGGGAGAGCGGTCTAGATTGGTAGTCAGATTTTCTTTTCATATTACTGATCTAGGCAACCTATGAGAGTAAGATTGAATACAATAGACAGTACAGGTCGATCTTATTCTAAAGTTTGCCAAGTTACATTAGTTTTAGCAATTGTGAAAAAGGATGATACTACCTTTAAATAAGGTTGGTTTCAATTATTCATTTTGGAGGGAATTAAAAAAAATAATATATGTATTATGTATAGTACTCGAGCCTCCATTTGGACATTTTTTGGAGGGATTGTAAAGTTTAGATTTTCAACTTAATATCTTGTAGTCGATTACAAAATGTACTATTTAATGCATTACTGCAAGTTTTCTGGTGTCCATTACTACAGTTCAGTCCTATATTTCTTCCATTATTTCAATATGCTTACACCTTGAACAATTATATGTATTAAATGTTTAGATTTAAAAATCATGTAAATTTGTAGATTAACTATATAGATCTGTATGTCATATATCTATGTATAAAGTAAAGCAGTTCAAAGTCAAATCATTTATATTTCTAAGGGTTATATTCCTACATGTACTATGTAGATGTTGTTTAATCATTTTGTGAACGTAGGAACAAAAAATTATGCTTCAATGATCTACCTGATACGCACACACTACCAAGTGATCAGCAAAACATTTCTTTAATTTAAGAAAGTTTAAAGGGAAAGTTCACCCTGGGTTTAAATTGGTTTTAAAAAATACAGACAAATATGAGAAAAATATGGGTGAAGGTTTTGAAGAAAATCAACCAAAAAATAAACAAGTTATGAATATTCAAAGTTTTGACTCTGTGACGTCACGTGCCAGCAGCTCTCCTATGTGTTATGGAATGTGAATTCCATAAAGTGTCATTTTTTTCAGAAGAATATTAATTATCTCACCTGTGCAGTAGATATATCATCAAACCTATGTACATATACATGACTCTATCAAATTGACCCATTCCTTTATCAGGAATCATGAAAAAAGACAAATTTATGGAATATACATACACAACACATGGGAGAGCTGCTCGTTCGTGACGTCACAGAATCAAAACTTTTTAATATTCATAACTTCGCTATTTTTTCGTCAATTTTCTTCAAACTTTCACTCATATTTTTCTGCATTTTTCAAAACCAATAAAATTCCAGGGTGAATTTCCCCTTTAAAGATCAAAGATTTGCTTTAATTTTCTGTTTTCAACCAGATTTGTGATGTTGTTAAATTAGATCATATGTGAAAGGAGGGGAAAAATAGCTGCAAGTCTGCAACTTCCAACCAAACTGTTTTTGTGACTGTCCAATCTGTAGAAAATGCAAGCCTTCTAGTGCCTTTACTGCCACACTTTGATGTATAATCAAGTATTCCTTCTAATGCAAACATTAAAGCCTTGAAGATATACTCTCAATAAATTCAATTTAAACTCAAATTTCTTTTTGTCATTGTTTTTATGTGTTTTCATGAAATCTTATATTGATACATGTTCTTCATCAAGAAAGAATGTACTTTACTAGCTTTATATATGCTTAAAAAGAAAAAAAAGTTAATGTGTCACTTTATAGAAGAGATTGGTTTATATATATAATTGAACAAGATCCCTTCGTACTATTTTAAAAAAAATTGAGAGAGAGAGAGGAAGAAAACAAAATAGCAAATGAAAAAAAAAAAAAAAACTTACTTGAAAATACATTTCATTACACAGTGATTAGAAACTCTGAATATTATAAATTTGAATCTGTAATTAAGAATTGTATTTTCAATGAACTTACTCTACCAATCAGATAAGCCTCATAAGATACAGAAACCTGTATCCTCACACGAACTACAATTGCCCCCCCCCCATCAAACAAATAAACGAAGCATTCTGAGAATACAAATATACATTACATGATTTATTAATATCCTATGAAATATCATATGAAGATCCTTCAAAAGGTACTTTTTTACAGTTCTTTGCGAGTGTAATTACAGAATGTACAAACTTTACATCATGACACTTAAAAAAAATTAGATAAATAAAAAAAAATTGGCTGTGATTAGTCCATCTCCAATCATATTACAGTGCAAACTATCAAAGCAATTACATTTTATAAACATTAACCCTTTAGCACCTAAACCGCCCGAGACCGCCCCTCAGCTTACTCACTAAACTGCCCCAAATTGCCCCTGTCTTAAGCACGCTATAGTCAAGATAGTATAAAAAATATGTGATGAAACATGCCCATACTTGTTGTGGATTGCCCATTAGATGTGTGCTGTCCGATTCTGTGCACAAAAAATATGTTTTAAGAGCAATTCTTATTGCAAAAACCTGATTGAAACACAGCATAACCCTTTCTGCTAGTGAGTAAACGGACACTTTTAAAGCAGGCTCTAGGTGCTAAAGGTTAAACACAGGAAAATCTTGATAGAACAAAGTTGCTGTGGCCGAGGAAATTTATATCAGGTATATTGTTATAACAGAACATACTAAATACACACATACAATCCGGACAGCAGCATTTGCCCAATTACAAGAGGTATCTCATTATATCTCAACTTGTTATATTGATATTTCCCAGTATATAAAATACAAAATCCTTTAGCATTACCGTCATTGAATGACATGTATATATTTTTTCTGATTTTATCAGATTAAGAAGAAAATGTGTAATGTTATGGATGACGGACTGTGAGTGAATCAACGGCTCACTCAAGCATTTTACCCATATTCTATGTAACCCAAAAAAGGGTGTTCATCGGTAAATGATTAATATATTGAAATACATCCCTCTCATGCTCTCAGCTACAGGCAGGGAAATTTTCATTTATACAATATAGTCCACTCCCAATATAATGAGGTGTTTCGACCAAGTCAATTAATTTTGTTATATTGAAAACAGGCACAAGAATCATGTTCATTTGTTTAAAGCTAGGAACAAGATAATTGCCTAAAATAACAGATTCTTGTTTATGTGCTCATTATAATAGGAGTAGACTGTATGTTAGAAGATAAACTTTGATTTTTAACTTTAAATGTAACTTCGCTATAGGATAGGACTTTCGTGCTTATGGGGGTCTAAATAGATAAATAAGTTTTGTTGAAAGCCAACGGACAAAAAATTATATGTATTACCAGTAGTATGGCCATAGCAACTAACTGGCAAGTTCCAATCATAATATTCTAAAGGTCATTAGGTTATCTCCAAATCCTGAGGACTACCAAATTATTCAAGACAAGCAAACCTCAGACACTGTTCTCCAATCTTCAAAGTTATTCATATCAAAAGTGTATATTCTTTAAGAGACACACTGCAGTTGTATTTGGTGAGGCATCAATCCTTATTACGAAGTCCCTCAGATAGTAGTGAAAGCTATGGGTCCCCTAGTTTAACATAATAATTATAATCATTCACTTGCATTCTCAGTAATCATATAAAACGACCATTCAATACAGTCCACTCCCATAATGGTGAGGTGCAGAGGATCTAGTTTAACATAATAATTATAATCATTCACTTGCATTCTCAGTAATCATATAAAACGACCATTCAATACAGTCCACTCCCATAATGGTGAGGTGCAGAGGATCGAGGTACTCCGGATCTTGTTAGAATGAAAACACATTATGCTTTATACATAAAGGCACATAGACCTACATGCAAATTTAGAACTGGAATGGACTCGTTAAAACAGATTTTAGTCATATCAGTGTTTGTTATACAGGGAGTAGACTGTTTTCGTATATATCAAGAGGAGTAACAACAAAGATAAGTTGAACTCTCTCAGCACATTCCACGTCTCAAGAGTTGACCTGACTTATTGTAGTCAATATCCCCTCGGGTGACTATCCTAGAATCAAGAGCAGGGCTCCATTTTAATGGTAGTCCACAGGCTATTCCTCATAAGAAACAGCTACATGCCACTTAAAACTGTTGCATCATGGCACTGGTGTTCACCTGAAAATTTGCTGTAAGTTTAGACAGAATAACAAGGTACACATTGAAATAAAGTGACACAGCAACAAGGACATCAGAAGATCTATTTGGACACCTGAACTCATTCTCAGTTAGGTCAGCAGGCTACCTGGAAATCAGTAAAGAGCAAACCCTAATTACAGGTCCTTTGATCAGTCGCAGTTCATATCTCCTGGCGGAAATATCCTTGAAGCAAAAGGTGCCCTGAATAATTATAGTACTTATCCCCAGGAGAAACTATCCTGGAAATAAAAGGACATGACTTATCATAGTTGATAAATCCCTGGAGTGACTCTCCTTGAATCAAGAGGTGTCCTGACTAATCATAGTTCATATACCTTGGAGTGACTATCCTAGAATCAAGATGAGCCCTGACTAAACATAGTTTATATCTCCTAGAGTCACTATCCTAGAATCAAAAGGTGCCCTGACTAATACTCTGGACCAATCGTCCAAGATCATCCTTATTTCTTCTTCTGTTTTTTGGCCTTTCCTTTCTTGGGCTGGCAGTACTTGGCTTCTAGGTTAGCGAAGAGGCTGTCCATCTGTTGCTCCCGACTCTTCTGCCTTCCTCGTATCAATGCCTTGAGAGCATCATCACCCCCATCTCCACCAGACGCCCCTCTACCGTTCAGTCCTAGCTCCTCTGCTAACTCCTCTGCTTCTTCAGCTTCCTTAGCTGCCTGCATGTAAAGAGAGCATACCGAGAAAGGGATGCTTTATTCACAAATGGTATAGAAGTACTGATTTTCCAACATTATATTATGAAATGGTGACCATGTATTTTTAATTCTCTTAAATCTTCCACTGAATATAAAATAAGTAATAACCATTTATAACGAGTCTTCAGACTTATGTTCAGTTCCGAAGTAACGAACTGCTTATTCAGTACCCTGTATATTTCATTTCATATCATATATTCTGGTTAGTCTCTTTCATTGTTCAAAAGCTAATGAAATGTGTAACATCAGCCAAGGACTAAACATTATATCTAACCCTCACCTTGAACCTAACACATAATGCACCTGCATCCGTAACCCTGCAGTACATCTCAGACAAAATAAAGCCTTGAGTGGAGGAACTGAAGTCAGAGCAAATGTCGATGAGTCTCTTACCTAATATTATGATGTATTGTACAATGCCTAATTAGCTTGTACGCAAGTAAAAGAGAGGCTGAAATGTGCAATGGTACAAAATTTCCCATTCATTGAGACGATCAATTTAACTCGGCTACGTCTCGTCGAGTCTCGTTGAAGAGAGCATCTTTCAACTCATGCGAAATCTTGTTCCATGGCACTTATGACAATTCGTTATTTCTATACATGTCATGGTATAGAAATAGCGAATTGGCACGAGTTCCATAGATATAACCCTTGAACCTTACTTACCCTTTTCTTCCTTGCCTTCTGTTTCTTCTGAGACACCTGTTCAAAGTCATCAAACATTGGCACTTCTCCTTTCTTGATCAATCCCTTTAAGATCTTGGTAAACCTTGGTTCATCTTCCTCCGTACTGCACATTACATTGCTCAGAATCTCGTCCATATCACCTTCAAACTCCACATACGCTGCTTTCAGGTCATCAAGCTCTTCTGCCGAACCTGTCAAGCACACAAGAAGGTTAACATCTACGTCTAATTCTCCATTTGTCCAACACCACACGGGCTAAACCCATTTGGTATACTAATAATTTGATCTAATTTACAATTGGTCTAATGTACACTTGGTCTAATGACCAATTCGTCTAATTGCCAACTCGTCTTATAGCCAAGTGTCTAATTGCAATTTCTTCTAATGCCCAAGTGAATATTTGGTCTATTACCAGTTTGTTAATGGAAGTGACCAAGTGGAGATAGACCAAGTGGACAGTAGACGAAGTGGGCATTAGACAAAATGGGAATTAGACGTAATGGTAAATAGGCAAAGTGCTACTTAGACCAAAAGATAATTAGACGAACTAGTTATAGAAAAATAGAATTAGACCGTTTGGGATGAGACGAAATGGACATTGGTCTAGGTGGGTTTAGACCAAATGGCAATTTACCAACAAGAATGTGTAGTTCATGAAAACTTAGATCAACTCTGTGCAATACATATTGGTAAAGTACTGTATAAGTGGTTATTTTCGCAGTGACTTTATTTTCGCGAATTTTGTGAGTCAGTCATCGCGAAAATTTCCACATACAATCTGTACATTGATATGTATTTCTGTGGTTCCCTTCAAAGCGCGAAGTTATAAAATTCTGGGGAAAAAAAAACATCTAAAATTTAAACGTGATTATTTCAAAGGCTTGTTTTTGGAACCATCTGAGGTTTATGACGGTTCGTAAAATCACTGACGATATAAACAGCACAAATCCTTTTGGCCTTGCTGAGTTGTGAAATTTTATTTGGGTCATATAGATAGACTTTTAAACAACGGCTGGCAGCTTCTTACACTGGCAAGATTCAAGCTATCTGTAAGGTGGTCATGAGTGTAGAAGCATGCATACAATTGAATACAAAAATTAGGAGGGACCATTCTCTTAAAGTTCACCTTTATTGGAGACCACTAAAATCAGTGGTTTATGTATCAGAGTAATCTAGAGAGCATGTAGAAGACAATGGTACCAACTAGAACTCATATCGATTATTGGAAATTGATTAAAACGCCAATTTAAAAACACCTGTCAATCACTCTGGCCACGCCCACTTTCGGTAGGGAATATAGCGATTTCCTGATGACGTCAGGATATGGAGTTCGGCTCTCAGTGCAGCCAGCTAGCTAGGGCCACCCCCATACACTCACGCAATGCAGTGTAGTGAGCAGTGATATCAAATCCAATTGTACTATTGTATTAGCTTCGTTTTGTAGGCCTATTCATATTTCCAAATAATCACAAAAAGGAGCAATCTTTATAGCAATTAATGTTGTGGTAATTTCTCTTTGAAAATAATTGCCATTGCAAGTAGACTATGTCTTTTCTACCTACTACTATACTATCTAGTACCTATCTCGATCATATTTCTTTTTCATCTTGACGCTCAATTATTCTGACTGAGCAGCTAGAACAGAACAAGTCCAAGCTCAAACTATTTTGCAGTTGTATGTGATCCTATCTACATTTTTACAGAGAATAATAAGCCCCAGCAATCCATGTATGATTTAATATAAATTTTATTTAAAAAAAAATCAAATATGTCTCGATGAATCTGCAATCGAAAATCTAGAGCTACTTCTGTAAATTTTCCCCCGATATGCGATGGTGCCGCAAAACGCTAGCAGACGCTAATGATCACCTGGATCTCATCGGTATATTACGATTTTTATGTTGATTAAATTGTGTTTTGGCAAATGATACCCTGTGATGGACAAAATAATAACATTACAAAATTTTATGAAGAATTTGTTACATTTACAAAGAATGGAATACTACTAAAAAGGAAAAATAAAAATAATAATCTTATTGCGATCGTGTCGAGAGCTATAGTAGCTATCGCTAGAGCATTGAAATTCCATTTCGTCATTGTTGCTCGTTCTCATCCTCGTGTCTTGTGAGGTGAAAAAGCTTTGTCCTTTATTTATACCAGTGAATATATTATTTAACTCGTAATTTGCCAACTCCAGTTTGTTTGCGGAAAAGATGGATGACCAGTCATCATCGACATCGGATTCGAACTCCTTGCCAAAGGCAAAGCCAGCGAAAATAAGGAAAACTAGTGGTCGGCGATGCGTTGCTGGGGGGTGCAGCAACACGGCGTATGACGGGTATTTCACCCATCGGCTGCCCGGCAAAATGCCAGCACAAGGAGAGAGGTTTACCGCCTTACAGAAGGCTTGGATTGAGTTTATTAATCGAAGGAGAAAATTGGATACAAAGGACGCAAAGCTCTATAAGAGCATCGTTCTATGTAGTGGACACTTTCGTGAAGAGGATTATGAGCCATCCCAAGTACAGATGTACAGGTAAAAATGTCAACAACTTTATTTTCTAATAATATTCTAACAGTTAATAGGCCTATGCCCTATGCCTGGGCTTAATTTTTTTTTATCATGATAAATTCTATTCTCATCAATCATAACCAAAGTGGACCCATTTCGCAAGAAAAACTGCAAGACTCGACTTTACAAAAGGTTAAGCGGAGACTCACTCTTTCAATACTTTAAGAATAAAGAAGAGAAATATCTAAATAGGACTGCAACGAATCCATTGTCTGATTTCGTTCAAAAGTTGAAAATGTATGAAGAAATGGGAACTTACCAAATAAATAAATGACGAATCTAAATTTTATCGTGACTATTGTTCATTGGAAGGCACAATGGTAGTGTTTTTCATATGCTAACGTGATCATTCGAGTGTCGTGCATAAATTAATTTAATTATGGAGTAAAAATTTCTACGTGCTAGGCCTAACGAGGTTACTTTAGTAGGGGTCTATAATCTAATAAATCAGTAGAGTCTATGAATAATTAATTACTTTTTAGAATTAACATTAGACCCCAATCTATTGACATTGATGTTAGGCCACTTGTAACTTATTCAATGACTGATGACTTTTTTTAGATTATTATCATGTGTGTGTGATGTGCAAAGAACAGTTACGTTAAATGTCAATTTACCACTTTATTACCCGTATTCTTTTTATAGGTTTGGGAAGCGATCAATAGCACCTTATTTAAAGAAAGATGCTGTACCAACTATTGATGTGGCCAAGCAGCCCTTTCCCCGAGACTGGTTTGTCCAAATGTCAGATCAACCATCAGAA
>CALNVZ010002100.1:10495969-10529907 GCA_940671915.1 Paracentrotus lividus
AACATAATTTATGAGTAATCATGCAGTTAGAGCAATCAGGTCCCCCCCAGAATACGCGCATGCTGTGTTGTAATATTTATTTGTAAAGATTAATTCTGCATCAAAACGTGAAAGTTAAAATATTATGTTGTAACATTATTCATCATGGTCATATTCGATTTGAAACATATTTATATTTCTTTATTTTTGATAATTCAGGATTCATCAAGAAAGTCTATGCAATACTGACCCTGCAACTGGCCGTTACAATCGGACTCATTTGCATATTTTTCTTCATGTGAGCTTTATTTTTTTAAATATAGAATATTGATTATTTTATTTATTTCAATATTTGGTGCATAAAGTGAGGGCCATATAAATTCTATGTAAAATAACAGCAAGGCCTATTTAATGTACTTCCACATTCAATAGCATAAAAGATAATAATTATTTAAATATTGATCATAATGATTACAATATTTTCTATAAAATCAAATTTTATTAAAATAAATCTAATTAGACACGCAATGTTGATTAGGGTAATGAGTATAATGAATTACGGTTGTTTTACCATTGAGAATAAAATATACATCTTCAAGCTTTTTATAATTATTTGGACGATATACTCTTGTAAAGGAAATGATGCTTTTTTTTTTCTTCTTTTTTTTTTGGTCAAACTATTAGGCATGATTAATTGAATGACAAATTATTAGATATCAGATAATGTTTTAATTATTGTATTACTACCAAGCATCATATTGTGCAGAAAATAATATCACTGAGAAAAAAAGGCCTGTATTTATCAAATGTATAAACAAACGAATTGTGTATGTAAATGTTTTATTGCTTTGCTTTGATATTATGCTGAAGATTAAAAATACTCTTATCTTTTACCCTTGCAGTGACGACGTCAAAGAATACGCTCAGGATAACTCTTGGTTATTTTGGACCGCTTTGTAAGTATAATTATTCAGTTGTTATGGCACATTAGCATGTAACTTTTAAGTTTAGTAAACAACATAATGGTTTCTCATTTCACAGAGACGTCTCTGCGACTCGAATACGCAGAGACGTCTCCGCGACAGAAAAAAAAAAACTCATGAGACGTCGTGGAGACTCATAAAACATCGCGAAGACTCACGCAGGAGACGTTTCTGAGACGTCCCTGAGACGTCTCCGAGACGTCTTCGCTACAAGTTTCAAAACCTTCTCAAACTGGTCCCTAATCCATCTCAAATCCGTCTTATGGCAAGTGAGATACCAATTTACTCAATATTATGAACTTGACTATGACCTTTATGGCGATATAATTGCTTGCCTTTGTTTGTTTTTTCATTTTCTTCTCTCAGTTCCCTCACGTTTGTCCTGATCATTGCTCTCGCATGTGGAGGTGATCTTCGCAGACGTTCACCTATCAACATCATCTGCCTCATGCTATTTGTAAGTCGAACATCATATTCACAACAACAATTATTATGGACTTCCAACGATACCGCTAAACACTATCGGCTCCTATTACAAGCTCTGTACACTTTTAGAAATTTTCTCCCTAAAAAACAGAAAAGTTCCTGCAACAGAGCTTCGAGAACATTTGTAATCTTACTGCTCAATTTGCAGTAAAATTACAGAATTTGGTATAACTTTGTTTAATTTCTTATTTTTATCCTGCAAGCCTTGTATATTTACTGAGGTAATTCGGCGCAACCCCCCAAATCGGACCTTTTTTGCCCCGGTTCTCTGTGTGTATAGATACAAAAAAAAACTCTCGTTTACCTCAAAATTTTCCGCTTGCGCTACGCGCTCGCCTGGTATTGTGTTAAAGAAATTCGGCGCGCAACGCCCTAAATCAGTCCTTTTTTGCCCCTTCTTTCACGTGTAGCCTATAGATTAAAACAAAACAAACCCTCTTGTTGAACTCAAAATTTTCGGCTCACGCTTCGCGCTCGCCTGGACTTGTATAATTTTTTGATGAGGAAATCGATGCAACCTCCAACATCTGCCTTTTTGCCCCTTCTTTGTGTGTATAGATACAAAGAAAAAAACACAGGCGTCTTGTTTACCTCAAAATCTAAATCATTGCTGGAATACTTACATGTTCAAATGAGGGATAATGTAAACTCCTTATTAAAATAAAAGCGAATTCAATATCTAACCGTAATGACGTCATAGCAATCGCACGATTGGCTACGATTTCAAACCAATTTGCCCTTTACTCCTAAATAAAGGCTTGCAATTTTCCGAAATTCTATATCAATATTCTTACAGTATGGTAATGTGAACCTCTAATGATAAGATTCTATTCATTCATACTTTCGGAAAATAAGCAAAATGCGATTTGTTCCAAAATCGGATCGTAGACCGCACTGATTAAAATTTAGAATTGTATTTAACGGAAGAGTTAAATACATTGCTTGACGTACATCGAAAAAAATATATGTGGCATTGTTAAATATGAAAATAGAAAAGTCATATGCAGTTAAACGTCTAGAGAGGATATATAATTATTCTGAAAAAGATATTCATACAATTTCTAAGACCCAGGAAATGTACTTTAAATAGTAGGTTAAGAGAATTTCAATTTAAATTGCTATATATACTATATATTACTAGAAAACATTTGTATACATATAAATTTTCAATTAGATATATGCGCTTTTTGTGATAAATATGAAAGACCTATGAGCATTTATTTTTTACTTGTGAAAAATAAAAGTTCTTTGGAGAGATTGTGGGGATTTATTCAATTTCGAATATTAAAAGTATAAATTGGGAGGGTTATTATTGGCATAAAACTGTTAGATATAGGGTAAGGAGGCAGTTAGTTAATCATATCATACTTTTAATTAAACATATGATATTTGTTTATAGCAGAACTAAAAATAAACCCCCACTCCTCAAGAATTAAAGAAAGAATGCTGGAAATGAAAAAGAAGAAAGAAAATTAGCTGAAGAACGAGGTACATTAATAAACCACCTAAGGAAATGGGGAAAACTTTCATACGTAGGTCAGGGACGGCGGGACAAATACATTTTTATTTTTTATTTTTTGATTAAAAAAAAAAAGAAAGAAGAAAACACACGCTGGAACGGCTGCGCTATACTTTCGCTGTACGTAACCCTTTTGCTTTTGTATGCTGTGTGTGTGTGAGTGTGTGTGTGGATGAGGGTGTGTGGGCGTATGTTTTGGGTGATCTCAGTTTCATTTAATTTTTCTTTTATGGTATTATGTATAGGAGGGGGGGTCAGTGGATTATTCTCTCTCTCTCTTTCTCAATGGCCACTTTTTGATCATATGCTTTAAAAAAAAAAACCGTATAATTTTTTTCTCCTAGTACTTTTGTAATTTATGTTTAAATCAAAGTATCATTTTACAGTACATTAAGTCTTTGTTCTGAAGAACATGTATAATTTGTCATTTTAATGTGTACAAAATGATTTCTGAGCTAAGAGAAAAATATTACACTGTATTTAGTTTGTTGTTATGAAGAATGTTTAATTTTGTCATTTATGATCTGACAATATGTTCTTGATTTGAGAGAAAAATAAAAATATTATTACAAAAAAAAAAGTCGTAAGGTGTGCGGTGGCCTCTATGCGGCGATCACAACTCGCCGTACCTTCGACTTGCAACTCCCTATAATTCGTGCAGCGGAGGTATACTTGCAGGTACAATGGATGTACGACGTGCATGAAGTTTTGTACAATACCCTTACTACAGAAACGCAGGAATCGCAGAAGTTGACCCAGGACCTGTGCGTGCATTGCACATGCAACGTTGATGGCACGTGCCCCGTAGCTACGACGAGTTGTGACCGCCGCATAAGGGCTATTCCACGGTTACTCACGTTACATTTGAGAACACCTTGACTCATACTTGGAGCTGTAACTCCATTATTATTGATAGAAACTAAACATCTTTTTATCTCAACAAAGTACACAGTCTGACTATCCTTTGTATAAAAACATTGATAAATTTCATTATGCTTCTGGCAAATCTTTAAAATGTGTTGGTTACTCACGTAACATGATTTTGGACATGCATAAAATGAAAAGTCGACATAAGTGAAAAGTGTCCTCATACAAGGCTTTTATGAAAGTTGATTATATCCATTCAAAGAAGTCTATTAGGGCGACAAACTTTGTATATCATTAAAAAAAGTAAAGAACACATGGTTTTTACTAGGGGTGCAGATAAAGTGGTTACTCACGTAACGGTTACTCACATTACATTTTGTCCAGTGAACTTCCAGAGGTCTTTTCACCCCTTGTAATCGCATGATATCTCAAGTGGCTTCTGAAAATATGGAAATGTGTTTATCCTTGGCTTTTTTGTGAAATTTGCGAGAAGAAATATTAAACGAGTCTTGTGTAATTTGCATTTTAGTGAAATTTGTTGTCCCCAGTCCCACACGTGCAATTTTAATTGATGGTCTGAGATCTAGCTGAAGTCATGAAAATGATTATCTTTTTTCAATTTGATATGAATAACCTATGTCATTTATGAAAATCTGTGGCATTAGATTGGTGATAAATTGAATAATCAAGTCAAGAGACACACTTCTTTTTTTTTGTTTCAATGTCCACTAACCCGTGGAATTGCCCATAAGGTACTAATGATTGATTATAACGATAACACTTAAATGATAATGATTACAATCATAAGACTGTAGTTATAATTTCTGATTGTCTATTTTGTTTTCAGACGATATGTGAGGGAATTCTTCTTGGAACGACATGTACTTACTATGACGGGACAGAGGTAGTCTTAGCTATGGGCATGACTGGGGTAAGTCGCACCATAAGGTTAAAAAAAAAAACACAAAAAAACACCACCCCAAAAAACACCACCCAAGAAAAACATATAGAGAAGATTAAAATAGCATGCAAAGAACTATACAATATGAGAAAGAAGAAACAATACAAGGGAACTTGAAGACATTACGTATACAATAATATAATTTAGAAAAAAAAAAGTAATACAAAAAAAAAAATACATCGAATTACAATAACGATATAATTTTGCAGAACGAAAGCCAAAGGGAAACCGCTTGAATACCTTATAAATCCCAATTTATGTGGTGTATATACATAAGAGAGAGAGAGAGAACTTGAAAAACCCATTAGTTTATCATATTTGAATAACAATCTCACCTTTTTTTTTTTTTTTTTTAATAATAATTTTAAGTTATGAATGTTATAATTGTCATATCGCATAAATCGCAACACTGGATTTACCTGGTCCGCGGACTATAGTTATTAAGTTAACTTTGCTCAATGCCTGGCAGCCCAGCCAGGTGATTCCAGTGTCTTTATATTTGTGTGTTTTTTATATCGATATGTTTTTATATGCAATCAATTTTATTTATATTGTATGTCATCTTTCTGCCGAATAAAATAATAATAATAAATAATAATAATGTTAATAATATAAAGTATCTAATGTGTCTAAATCTATTCTTACCAACATCGCACTATAAAGGTGCATATCATTTATGAAAATAATGTTATTTTATCGAGATCTCTTAAAGCTTGCATTATGTGTACTAAAAATGCATTTTTTTTTTCTATGACAGCTGATTGTACTCGCCCTGACCATCTTTGCGTTCCAGACTAAGGTTTGACTTCATAACTTCTTTTTAACTCCTGTTTGTGGATTTCTCTAAATTTTTATCTGTCTCTTAATCGTTTATTATGTTTATTTCTGTTACTTCTAGTATTTAGAAAGCATATTATGACTACAAAGACATTCTTATACGATATAATTCTAAGGACGTTAAGATGCAAATCGTTATTTTGATCCACACTATAACTTAATATTCAATATTTGTAATTCGCTATCATGTATTTGCCAGTTTTAAATCGTGAAGCTGAATGAAAGTCAATATTGTGTTGTTTTTATACTTTTATTTCAAAGATTATAGAGGACGTGAGTCTGATATGCTTTCTTTAATTTGTATCATTTTGTTGTTAGATTGACTTCACAATGATGGCTGGAATCCTGTACACTTTGCTAATCAGTCTACTGATTTTTGGATTTTTCTGTGCCATCTTTCGCAGCAATGTAAGTCCATTGGGGTGTAACACAAAGACTTACGATTGATTAAAAGTTACGATTGATTTTTTCTCGTTAGCCTCATTTGGAAACCAGCTACAGTCATAGATTGGGATTTGGATATGATTAAGAGTAGGGTTAGGGCTAGGGTTAGGATTAAGATCATCAACTTTGGAGCATCCTGTCCATGATGAGGCTACCGAGAAAAAATCAATCGTAACTTTTTATCAATCGTAAGTCTTTGTGTTACACCCCACATAATTGATAGACTAAGCCTATATACGTCTGTCAAAACCACTTTATAGTTTAATCTTTCACACTCTAAATAAAAATTTTAAAAAATGATTAATTTTTAAAAAAATGTTTTAAAGTGAGAGCGAACTGAGCAACATTCTCATTGACTGTATGTTATAAATAGCTAGTCTTACAGTATACCTTTCAATGAGATAACTATTAACAAAAAATACATAAATTAACCTACAATTTAATTTGTATTAGGAAACTAAAATGTTTTGAGGGGAAAAGTATGTGTTTTGTGACTTGGCAATAATCATCGCGGTGTGAATTAATTGAGAAGTGAAAAAGTGTGTTATCTTTCAAATGGGCCTGTATTGTAAGACTACACTGTTCAGGATGTTGCATTATGGGTTAGGAATCAGGGCAGAATCGGATAGTTGAGGACGTAAGGTGGTGCTATACACGGCTGCTAGTTCGTAATGGCTTTAAATGATACTGCATGGCTCCATTTGAGACCATGTATATTCCGGGTCATGACCCTACTTGACCAGGAATTTGTATGCCCATTTGGACTCTGAACTGGGTAAATTTGATCCTTTATCATTATCTATTTTTAGTGTGTATGATAAACGTATCAATGACATTAAAATCGATACGGGCTCTTCATAGAGTCAGTTCTGAGGAAACAAAATTACATCAAAAGGTTTTTTTAGGCAAAATGTTATCTCTTTTTCTTCAGTCAATCTGGAATAGAGTTTGCTTAAAGATTTTTTTATCTGATAAAGGGGTTATTTCATCTGCTTCCAAATTACTAGCCTGTACTATAAGTTATAATGTTCCTTTTCATTGAACATAAAAATTGTGTTTGCATTAAAAAATACGCATTTTCATTTAATTTGAAACATTTTTGGCATGTTTTTATACATTTAAAGGTGTTATCTCTGTCAGAAGAAATATCATTTCAAGTTCAGCTTATACCCTCGTTAGATTCTAACTTTTAAAAAAATGGACATAAAACAGTTTTTGTTTTATGCCCTCGCTTTAAACTATCCCAGGTTTATTTAATTTGTTTTTGTTGTTGTCTATTTTACAGATTCTGTACACGTTTTATTGTGCAATTGGAGCATTCATTTTCAGCGCGGTGAGTTACGATTTTAACCTAAATATTCCATTACCTTGTCTATATTATCATTCATCGACAATAAGTTTAATACGGTTATACATTGCATCTCTCCATTGCGGTGTTAAATGGACAACGAAAGGTCTCACGAAAGGTATAGTGAAGTAAAAAGTTGGAGATGTTTCCAAATTACTAGTAGCTCAGAATAATTGGCAAGTTTATATGTGAAAGTTATTAAAAGTTGTAGAAATTTACACAAAGTCGATGCGTATCTGTGTCTTTATATAGCTTTCAATAATTTTGCACAGCCGTTGTACCCTTTCCGAACTTTTCACATTGTACTGAATAACTTAGCGGGATTTTATACGACTTTTGCATCACTCGACGCAACCTTTTGAAACTTCGCGAAACTTTGATCATCTTTATTCTGAACTGCATGTGTGTATACTTTAAAGATATCCTCAGCACTAAATAGCATTTGATTTCCCATTTAATTACATAAATTATTGGATATCTTGTTATATCAGAAGTCAATAAACAAAACAAAACAAATGTAATGATATTCATATCCATGATATTGATATTATCATTATTCTGTTTTCCTCATCCCATCACAGTACATTGTAGTTGACACTCAAATGTTACTCGGAGGGCAGCACAAGTACAGCATCTCGCCAGAGGAGTATATATTCGCAGCTCTCAATCTTTATCTCGATATCATCAATCTTTTCCTGCTTCTTCTAAGACTCTTCAGCCGATAGAAAAATTAAAATCTAATCTGTAGAATAAAACTATGTATGTAATTCAGCTATAAATCTGAAATTCATGTGTTTACATACATGTATAATGTAATAAAAGAATATAATTATTCACATATGTCTACATAATGCACAATGAAAACATAAATTTGATATAATATTGATCTGATTAAAAAGAAAACTGATCAAATGTACAATATAATTATTAAAAATATCCATAATGTAAATCTTGTTTAAAGCGATAGGTTTGATATTTAGTATTAATTATACTTTTACCTATTGTGCATATTGGCATGCCAACAAATTTGGGGTTGAGTATAATCTCTTTTCAGTGTGGGGGTAGCAATAATTAAAGATACAGCAAATTCAATGCATAAATTTTTCACGTCTTGTTTGAAATTGTTCAAGTTGACATCATGTCTAGTCATGTTCGGTTGGATTTTGCTTTCAATTTTTGTCAGATTTATATCAATATTATCATTATCTTTTTCTAGGACAGTGTGAAAACTTTTACTGTTTAGGACCCTATGGAAGAAGAGACATCCTGTACATTCCATTGAAATGGCCATCCACCATATATTACGTTATTTAATCATGATTTAGGATGTATTCTTAGAAAACTGTTCAGTTTTAAAGAGTTTTAAAACAAACAAACAAAAGATATGAACATAATTAAATACTCCACTTCGACTTCATCTTTATAATCACCAACCTCTTTCTTCTTCGATTTGTTAGAGGAAATATCAAGTCATGACTAAATAATACCTACATGTAGAGATTCGGTCCACTCATTATAGCTATATTATTTCACATATATATTGGTTATAACTTAGAAATAATTATTTACTTTGTGTTAGTGCAACAAAGAATTATACCATTTACTTGATAGTATCATTCAAAATGCTGCAGATGTACTATCAACAGCATCTTTTGCTAAAGGAACATTATAAATAATTAGATTTCATTGCAGTTTTTTTTTTAAATACTCTTTATTTATCTTTGTACATGAATTGGTGTGAAGATTATTTTGAAGTTTGAGTACTTTTCCGATGTCCTGTGCTGTAGAATCATCCCCTGGAATTACAGGTGCTCAGTTCAAATTTATTTGATTATTTATTTTACATGACTACTCAGATACCAAATAAATTGTTTGTATATTAATCTGTGAAATGACCTGGATACGTATCATCATTTGACAGTCCATTGTTATGCTGCAGTCACACAGACACTTACGTTTAGTTACGTCCGGTTGCGTCCAAAATTTTTTCTTTTCTTTGGATCCCTACGGATGCCTTCCCGTCATAGTCAACAGTGGAAATAGTGATAATTTCGTTTATCCAATAAAACAAAGAAATATATAGGAAATGATAGAATAGAAGATGAAATAAGAATAAAACAATAAAAACGTAACTAAACGTAAGTGTCTGTGTGACTGTAGCATTACGTTTAGTTACGTTTTTGTTGTTTTATCCGTCTTACATCTTCTATTCTATCATTTCTTTTGTATTTCTTTGTTTTATTCCATGAACGAAATTATCACTATTTCCTCTGTTGACTATGACGGCAAGGAATCCGTGGTCCGCAGAGAAGAAAATAATTTTTGGACACAACCAGACGTAACTCAACCATGTCAACGTAAGTGTCTGTGTGACTGTAGCATAACGATTCTGCTAGCATTGCGGAAGCGACAAACATTACACGCATATCAGAGGCGGCGGAACCAGGGGGGCAGGGGGGGCACAGTGACCCCCCACTTTTTCATCCATCCTAAAAGTGCCCCTTTTTTTAGCTAATAAAATGCCATTTTTATAGTAAAAAGGGGCACTTTTATTACTAAAAAGGGGCACTTTTAATACAAAAAAGTGCCCCATGTTACTCCATATGTCTCTTAAAACCAAAATTTTCGGCTCGCGCTTTGCGCTCGCGGATACTAAATAGGGTCTATAATGCACAATAAACTCCATTTTTAAGCTTATAATTTTCTACTCGCGCATCGCACTCGCGGATACTAAATAGGGTCTATAACATGTATAATGCACAATAAACTCCATTATTAAGCTCATAATTTTCAACTCGAGCTTCGCGATCGCGGATATTTAATAGGATATAAATTAACTCAATTTTTTTTCGGCTAGGGCTTCGCGCTCGCAGATACTAAATAGATTATACAAAGCACAACTAACTCAAATTTTCAGCTCGAGCTTCGCGCTCGCGGATGCTAAATATGGTCTATAATGAACAATTATCTCAAAATTTTCGGCTCGCGCTTCGCGCTCGCATACCTTTTGTTTATCATTGATAAGATACAAAGCCATTAAAATTTTAAAAGCACAAATTTAAAGGCAAATTTTCTGCGAACCCCTACTTATCTGAAAACTTTTCTTATAAAGCCTCTAGTCTCAAGTGCCCCCTTTTTAGAAAAAGTGCCCCTTTTTCATCGTGACCCCCCACTTTCGAATTCGTTCCGCCGCCTCTGACGCATATGCCTATGAAGACTGAGTTTCTACGGCCCGAATTCACAAACGTGGTTTAGTTAGTCCATGGTCTAAATCAGGTGGTTTGTGAATACCAAAATTTAGACCCGTGATGGTCTAAATCCGTGGTTTAAACAATTGATTTAGACCATGGACTAACTAAACCACGTTTGTGAATTCACGCCTATGCGTCACAAGTTCGTATAATGCCTAGCAACTCTCCTGCTCAAAGCTGTTTGGTGACGTTCTTCTTCTGCTACATTGAATACCTACATGACTTTTAAATCTTATCTTTTTAATGGTAATTGAGATCAATACCAACCACATTTTTTTATATACAGTGTCCCCAAAAATTATTTGTACACTTTGAAAAAATGAAATTAAACAAATCGATGTTGGTTTGAAATTTAAATTACTATTTATATCAGAGGGTAGGTGATGTCACCATCACCTGAACCCTAAATCTAAAATGTTCCGTCAGTCTCTGAAGTTCTAGGCCGCCATTTGCAATTTTCATGGCCCAAAAATTATTTGTACACTTCAGAAGATGGGTTTTATTTAAAGGAGTGTTAAATTTTTTTGGGAGACTCCTTTGGCTTCAGGGCAGTCATCAACCTCCTTGGCATACTGTCAATCAATTTAGCACTCATTTCAGCGCCAATACCATTCCAAGTTCGCTGGAGCATGTCCTGATGCTGCTGGATGTTTGATGGTGAGTCTTGAGGGCGCTGTCGCTTCAGATCACCTCTCATTGTGCTAAATGGGGATTAAATCTGGGATCTGAGGTGCCTTCTCTAGCTTCTTAACAAGTTTGTGCTAAAATAATGCTTTAATATGCTTCGCTGCATGCTTGGGGTCCCTGGCATGTTGGAACACAACTTGAAGACCAATCAGACTTTACGCAAGTGGGAGCCTATAAGAGGCAAAAATAGTCTCATGGACATCAGTTTTCCTGATGATATTGATAGACAGACAATAAGCAATAAAATATTGCAATTTGCGACCAAAGAAATTTGCCTCCAAGGCCACAGAGGGTGAGGAATGACTGGGTGCCCTCAAGAATGTCTGCAACAGGCTAAATGGCTACATGACTACAAGTGGAATACTTGGTAAGAAAGAAGCCAAATGTAAAGGACAGTATCAAAGAAGCGTCATGCTTTTGCGAAACAACATGTGAACAAGCCTGCGGAGTTCTAGCACTCTGTCCTAAGACCTAATTAGTGCAAAAGTGATTGGATATGATGCACGGGACCATATGTATCTTATAGGAAACTTTCAGTCAGTCATGCTTGGAGCCAACAGTGAAGCATAGTGGAGGATGTTTCATGATTTGGAGTTGTATGGCAGCCAATAGAGTTGGAGAGATAAATTTCATAACAAGGCATCTTGAATTGAATGCTGAAGCCATGAGGATATTCTTGCCCCTCAGAATGGCTCAGATGCTCACATCTGCTTCAAGTCTGAATGGTTGTCAATTTACGGTCCAACATAACAATGACCCCAAGTACACAGCAAACCATATTAAAGCAATATTGCAACAGAAACATGTTAAGCTGCAAGAAAGGGCACCTCACAGCCCAGATTTAATCCCCATTTAGCACATGAGAGGTGATCTTAAACGACAGCGCCCTCTAGACTGACCATCCAACATCCAGCAGCTCCAGGACACGTGAACTTGGAATGGTATTGGCTGTGAAATGAGTATGCCAAGGAGGTTGATAACTGCCCTGGAAGCCAAAGAAAACCCCCGAAAAATTTTAAACACTCCTTTAAAAACCCATCTTCTGAAGTGTACAAATAATTTTTGGGCCATGAAAATTGCAAATGGCGGCCTAGAACTTCCGAGACTGACGGAACATTTGAGATTGAGTGTTTAGGTGATATTGACATTACCTTTCATTTAATATAAATAGTAATTAAAATTTCAAACCAACATCGATTTATTTAATTCCATTTTTTCAAAGTGTACAAATAATTTTTTTGGGACACTGTACACCGTATACATCAAACGGTAGCAGCACATCGACCTAGGGTGTTTCACTCAGCTAATTATCACTATCACCATTTCAACATAAGTAGCATCAATACTAGAATCACCAACTTCATTATCATCATTTTCATACCCCTCATACTCCTCCTCATAATCATCACCTTCATCCTCCTATTTATAATCTTTATCATCTTGCTCCTCCTCCTCTTCATTATCATGCTCCTCATCCTCGTTATCACCTTCATCCTCCCCCTCATCCTCCTCTTTAACCTCTCGCTCCTCCTCCACTTCATCTTCATCATCATCCTCTTTATCACCTTCATCCCCTTTATCTCCTTTATCATCCTCCTCATTCCCTTTCTTACCCTCATCATCACCTTCATCCTCCTCATCATCCTCCTCTTTAACCTCTCGCTCCTCTACTTCATCATCATCATCCTCTTTATCCCCGTCATCCTCTTCATCTCCTTTATCATCATCCTCATTCCCTCCTTACCCTCATCATCACCTTCACCCTCATCATCATCCTCCTCTTTAACCTCTCACTCCTCCTCCTTTTCATCATCATTATCCTCTTTATCACCTTCATCCTCTTCCTCATCTCCTTTATCACCCTCCTCATTCCCTTTCTTACCCTCATCATCACCTTCATCCTCATCATCATCCTCCTATTCAACCTCTCGCCCCTTCTCCTCTCCATCATCATCATCATCATCATCCTCTTTATCACCTTCATCCTCCTCCTCATCTCCTTTATCATCATCCTCATTCCCTTTCTTACCCTCATCATCACCTTCATCCTCCTCATCATCCTCCTCTTTAACCTCTCGCTCCTCCTCCACTTCATCATCATCATCCTTTTTATCACCTTCATCCTCTTCATCTCCTTTATCATCATCCTCGTTCCCTGTCTTACCCTCATCATCACCTTCATCCTCATCATCCTCCTCTTTAACCTCTTGCTCCTCCTCCACTTCATCTTCATCATCTTCTTTATCACCTTCCTCTTCCTCATCCCCTTTATCATCATCCTCATTCCCTCCTTACCCTCATCATCACCTTCATCCTCCTCATCTCCTTTATCCTCTCGCTCCTCCTCGTCCTTGTCCTCCTCCTCATCATCACCATTCTCCTCCTCACCCTCAATACTAGAATCTTCACAATCATTATCCTCATCTTCATACTCCTTATGATCCCCTTCTCTTCATCCTCTTTACCCTCATCATCACCATAATCCTCCTCCTCACCCTCAACATCCCTTTCGTCATCATCCTCTTCATAATCATCATCACTTCCATTCTCTCACTCCTCCTCACCCTCATCATCACTTTCATCATCATCATCACCTTCATCCTCTTGCTCCTCCTCTACTCTTCATCATCCTCCTCCTCCACACCCTCATCATCAACCCCATTTTTCTTATCATCACCCCCTCCTCTTTCTCTTATCATCCATACCCTCATCCTCCTCATCATTATCATCCTCATCCTCCTGACCCTCAGCTCCATCCTCTTAACCATCATCACCCCTCCTCTTCCTTGTACCCACCACTTTATATTCATCCCCTCACCCTTATCATCACCCTTGTCTTCATAGAGCGATTTCACGTGACGTCGCAAGCAGCCATGTTGGTGGGCAAAACAATAAGGTACCGGTGCACCAGACCGTAAAAACAATGATTTATCACGGTTTGATGGACATGTTTCTATGTTTAGCCGCACCAACATGGATGATGATGAACGTACTGGAACGCTCTATTATTCTCCAACCTCATGTTCCTCATCACCATCTTCATTTCCTCTTTTTTCTAAATAGCTGAATATAAATAAAAATCAGATTGTCCCATGGAATGCAATTCTTAGCTTTTCTCATCCACTGCTATACACAAGTAATCTTGAAACAACATTCCAAAAACAGAATTTCACACTTGTACTATGGAATCAATATTTCAATAATATATACTTATTTATCATTTATTTCACCAATTTTATTAAAGTTTTTTTTTTTTTCATTTCATATCGTCCATTCATGTTTAATTTTTTTTCCATTCACAAATACATAATTTTCATTCAAAGAATAGCCAGCTATAAGCTATTTAATGAAATGAAATTAGAAAACAAAAATTATTAAATGTCATGAAAGTTATGGAATTGTGTTTCATAATGAAGGAATCTCTTATGGAATTTCGAAAAAAAAAAAATATCCCTATAATATAATAGTACAGACAAATACATTACAAAATAAAACGGGCCCATTGCAATATGAAAGACAATTCCATAACTCTTATGTCATTGTCATAAAAATTCACTTTTGAAGAGATATACAAGTTGAATTATGGATGTATATAATGAATGAAAAAATCTTCACAATAGTTCTATTACTGCAATGTGTGTGAGTTCCATGTTGGACTTTAATATTCAGTGGTTTCTTTAAACATTACCATTACATTTACAATGTACAGAAGAAAACATTTAATAATTTACAAAGAGAATGGAATTTCTTGAAACCCTCTTTAATGTACCATAGACTTGATAATATATAACATGGACAAGAATAACTATTTACATCCATGATGAAAGTATGGGTTAACATTGTTTGAATAGCACAGAATCTAATCACTCTTCAGCAATCATAATATTCCACAAATCGACTGATTATACTTTTCTGAATCCTAAATGGAACTTCCACTAATTGTTTCCAGTCAATAATCTTTCATTTTCAGTATATCCCAACACTGTTAACAAAACACCCATCATTCAATGACTATTAGTTTTAAATATAAACAATGATCCAATCATATCATTTAATAATCAAAATGATTTGCATTGCATTATCCTAAAAATTACAGAACGGCACAACTTAGGTTTATGGCAAGAAATTATGGTCTCATTGGTTAGATCTGTATTAATCATAGAAGAAAATGACTTGCCACATCATCATACATTAATAACTGCTTTAATCTTCAAACACTTTACAGACATCAAATCGCTCTCTAACAATATATTAATTCTCTCATGAAATGATGTCACAGTATATAAACTCCGCAGCCCATTTGAAAGTTAGAGCACAGTTGTTTTGGGTGGGTGGAAATTTAGTACGTCGAGGCTAGCTACATTGTACTATTTTTCAAAAAGTTATTGGATTATGAACTGTGATTTTTAATTTTTCTTTAAATAGATGGGAATCAAAAGAGCAAGTGAGAGTCAATACTTTTCATCAATACTTACATATTTCTTTAGAATTGTGTTACAACTCAATGCATTTTCCTTTTCAAATTAATTTATTCAACCCCAATTGTTAAAAAAAAAAAAAATTACATAAATAAAGTAATAAATATGGGGTTTGATCTGCAGAATTTTGGACTTGTGGTGTTTTAACTTCAAGGCGAGTAAATTTATAACTGTGGAAAAAATCTGTTTAGCATGTAAGTTTACACCATCCAATTTTAAACTATTTTCCTACAATAAGAACTTTGATTATCTTAAAACCCAGTGAAATAGGAGGCTTTATGATTATCCTCTACAATTTTTCTTCACTATTTAGATTTTTAATTTGGAATGGGATCCTGATTCCTCGTGTTAGTTTGGGAATCCAAAATTAATAAAGAGAGACGGAATAATAATTTATTGTTTTCTTGATTGAAATTTATGTATCAATTTAAATAACTTTATACAATTATACGTAGCATACATGCTCATAATTTGAAACGTCTACATAGCTCTATACAATGACTGGTTGGGTCTAAAATGGGACTAAACTAATAGTTAGTTCTACAGAGAATTCTATACACAGAGTAGGAAAATACTAAAAAATCATTAGCACAATTTGAAGAAGGAAAACAATTAGCTTTGTTGCCCCCTCGTTTTGAACGTCCCGTCTTCACTGGCAAGGCATATGAGTTACTTCCAATGTACTAAGCCCATAACATGAACAAAAAGGACTTTATGCAGTTCTAATAAACCCAGCTTTTATTCTATCATAAATAAACTGTTGCCCTGTACCGCCCCCCCGCTCCCGCCACCCACGTCAGTAGGTTTCAAACATAACTGTAAGCCATCAGATTTTTTAAGAAATACACCTATTAGTCGCGGATCTGTATCAATATATTTATTCTCTTCTCTTCTATGTATTTGTAATTTTTTTAGGGGAGCTGCATCAAAATTACCCCCCTATTACAGGCTTTTGGAGGGGGAGCCAGCAAAATTAACCCGTTTTCACTGATTTTGGACCATATTCAGGCCCATATATTAGGATTTGTCCTCAAAAGAATTAAAAACTATTCCTAATTAAAAATAGGTCTGGGGGAAAAAGTGCTAAAAGACCCCTATTTCAATGATATCTAAGGGATTTTCCCCCTACCTGAGCCCCTAAAAAATACCCCTTTCCACAGAAATCGGGAACAGGCATACATGTATGGTTGACCTCCTGAGTGGGGGGGGGGGGTGGGGCCTGTACCATAATAATTGTGATTAATTTCAAATTTGAAGCAATTGGTTTGGAGTGAGGCTTTCAAGCAAAGAGTGCATGCAACAAATCCGGATGGTTAATATCAATTTACAATTGATCATAACTCTCTCTGCTACAGGGTCTTAGATTTATAAAATGAATACTGTATCAAGAATTTGTATATTTCATATTTTTTTTTCTTGATTAAAAATGAAAGTTTTCTCTACCTGCATAGACCATGCTAAGAAAGCAGCAGACAACTCACTGCAGAACAGGCTTCTGTGATAACTGGACTATATATTTCATACACTCTATCATAGTACAGTTATGTAATAGGATTTTACGGTGTAATAGTTGCTACATATATTCTATTTCTGATATTTGCTTGAGTACCATGTGTTAAACCATTTTATAAAATAGCTCTGTGATTTTACCCATTGTGGTTGGTCAAAACGTGTCACGTTTGATGTTGTATTTTCGATGCAAAGCACCAGCGTGCATTTTTCGGCGCAAAAAAAGTGATAACATACTCCATCCGGGTCTTTTTTACTTTCTTGGATGACGATCGTGATGTAGATCTTGAGCTACTTACCAAAAATTCCAGGGGATAATCCCTTGGAATTTTTTTGGTAAGTAACTAAAGATCTACTAGATCTAGCAAAATGTCGCAATTTTATAAAAGCGTTAACACACTTCCCTGTATTGTGCGATTAAACATACATGCAGTGATCGCTCGATGCTTCGGATGGAGCTCGCTGCACACTCGCCTGCGGCTCGTTGCAGCGCGACCCCTATCCAAAGCTATCTCGCGGTGCACTGCATTCACCGCTAACGCACGCTCGGGCGTGTGTTAATGCTATATGAGCCCCAATAAAAGATGATCAAACTTTCTTCATGAATCTCACAAAATACCTCAAACAAGTACACCATCAACAAATAGTTGTAATGGAGAAATCATAACTTGTACAGTATTCCAAAATGATATATTTTATCAAGTTGACAACTGAAATCTCTTTTCCGATAGACTTAATACAAAGAGCAACTGATTCTTATAGACAACAGAACAATAAGGTGATAATAAGTCTTTACCAAATTCATACCGTCTAATATAGAATTCAAGCTCACATGTTTAAAATCTACACCCCAAGAGGAGTCTCTCAGTCGAGGCCTTAAAAAAGCTGGTGAAACAATGGAGCAAAGATACGTTGCTACCCACGGACCCATCAATAGAAATAGTCTTACATGGAGACCTATTCAATCAAATCATGATTAATAATGCGGCAGTCACAACTCGCCGTACCTTCGACGTGCAACTCCCTACAATGGATTTCGTAGAAAAATCGTGCAGCGCAGGTACCTCGCAGGCACGTTGCATGTACGACGTGCAGGAAGTTTTTCCAATGTCCTTATTACAGAAACGCAGGTATCGCAGAAATGGACTAACGACCTGTGCATGCATTGTGTATCGCAGGATATGTTGCATGCATGTGCCCGTAGCCTACGACGAGTTGTGACTGCTGCATAAGGTGTGTTGATCTACAGAAAAGACATAGTTCTTTGTGACAGAAGTAAGTTCCTCATAAAGAATTAAACATATAGTTATATTCACGTCCCAAATCATTTAGTAATATTGATATTTTCTCTCCCTCACTCATGCTCTCTACTTTTTCTCCCTATCTCTCTTGTGCTCTCTTACTATCTCTCTCTCTTGCTCTTCCTCACCGCTTTCATTATCTATCTTCCATTTTCTCCATCTACACCCAAACACACAACCTCTAACATCTGTTCGCCTATATGACACTAGACATCTTATCGCCTGGTAGATGATGCCCCCTCCCTGGGCCAGGGGGTACTCTCAGTAACGTGCTATTGTTCATGTTGGAGTTTAAGTCTCCGTTGTCCTGGCAACCATTCATAATTAGCACCTTCGCGCAATCGTCTGCTCCAACACTCCTTGCGTACCCCAGTGCTGTCCTCCCATCGGCATCGGCAATGTTGACGTTGAGTTTGTACTGGAAAAGAGAAATCAAAAACCTATTTGTTATTAAAGTTCCTATGGCAACATTAAACTAATCAGGAGAAAAATAATACTGATGTTGAAAAGCAAAAACTGCCAAATCTAATTCTTCAGTATGATGCCCAAAATGTATTTTGGAGTACTTAAAACTTGTACAACAGGGTATATTTTTACACATATTCTATGAAGATGATTTGTTTCCTTCTGTGATAAAAGAATGACTTGTCTACAAATGTAAGACAATAAATATCAACTTTATTCAAACATTTCTTAATGAGGACCAAAAGTTTGTTCACTTCATATCAAAGTACTCAATTTAAAGCTTTTCAAGATCTCAACACAATATTTTAAAGCCCCCAATTTGGATGCAAATTAGCTTTTAAAAAAAAAAGGAAAAAAGAAGAAGCGTTTCCAGGGCTTGAACGGAGGTAATGTTTTACGTAATGGAATGTAAAAACTTATTTTCTTGTTAATCAAATCCTGGGGCCACCTCACTAATTTCCTTTGGCAAGAATTTTGTCAACATTCACCACACTCCACCCACGTGAGGTACCTGGCAGGAATTTATCATTTGAAATGCAAAGGCGTATTCATGGTAAACATGCTAAAGCCAAGAGTCTAAAATCTGATACACATGGCACAGTACAAAAGACCATTATTAGTAGTATTATTATGGACTGAAAAATGTTAGATGTATGCTAGCACTTCTCTATTTATATCTTATTTCTAAATATGAAATAATGACTTGAAATTGAGTGATTGATGACTTACCCAGATAAGGAGTTGTGTAATGACCACATTGCCCATAGCACAGCTAAGATGAAGAGCTGACCTCCCGTCTCCATCACCATAGCGATAGTTGACCTCATCCTCCTGTGCGTGTGTTAGTAGGAGCATGACAGCCCGGATGTCTTCCCTGATGACTGCTTCCATAAGCTGCTGACCAAGATTCCTCTCAGGGTATGGGTAAGGTGCAATGAACTCTTTCCTCTCATATTTAGCTCGTATCCATTTCTCCTTGTCTTCCCGTCCTGATGTAGCGGTTGGTTTGACTTGGCTGTGTAATGATACCTCAAACACGCTGTTTGTCAGTGCGTTGCCTGTCAGCATCATCACTTGCGCTAACTCAGGTCTGAAGAAACAAATAGGATACATCAATCAACTACAGATATTCACATTTGCAATCCTTTTTCTGTTCTTGAGAGAATGGGTGGTAGATGTACATGACTAAATTTTTTTAAATTCATATATCATTAGACTCTTGCTTCTACTTCATGAACAATAACATCAAGAATTCACATCTAAACTTCCTCAAAGTGTATATGATAGTTCCAAAAAAAAAAATCCTGAATAAAAAAAAATATATTAGTTTCCCTCCACAACTGATATGTTGCAAAAAAAATTGATTTCATTTTATTAAAAACAATTACATAATAATTTCTGAAATTTTAATAAAAGCTCAGTTCTATGATTTTCCTCAAACTAATATCAGTAAACCTATACCTATTTTTAAAATTTATTTTGTCTTTTTTGTTTTTTTCCACCATCATGATGAGTGCTTGGATAATTTCCCATTTGCATAGCAACACAGGATATAAATGTGAACTTTCAGCTCAAACCAACCAGTAATTTGCTAGAAGTCTTTTTTTTTCTTTCAAAACTAGAGATTCCAAGAATTTCCTAGATATTTTCCGGATATTCTAGATATATAAAACCTGCCTATCCTGCCATTTTTCTCCACTCGTCCTTTTGTGTCTTTATGGTGGTTTTGAGACTTTGGGTCACAAGTAAGTATATAATTGTATGTACTTACGGCCATTCATCTAGCGTTAACGATCTAACTCTTGAGATGTGTGAACCAAGATTTCTGTGAATACCCGAACACTCAATACACATTAGACTTCCAAGATTTAAACTCGCCCAATCTGGATCTGAAAAGAAAAAAAAAAGGAGAGAAAAGTAAGCTTCTTTCCATTTTACTTAAAGGTATTAAACAAAGGATGATTGAGAAAATTTATATTCATTTTCATAAATTAAAAAATAAGAAAAAAAAGAAGATCATATGATGATGAAATATGTTCCTCAACGTTATGTATAAAAAAAAATCCCTAACAATTCTAGACATTGTGTCACAATGTCTAGAACCCCTCCCCCAAAATGTGAAGTACGCTTGTAATCTTTAAAAAAAGAAATCAGCATTATTTAAACTATTTAATTTTAATCACTGTTCCTTTTTACTTCTCAAACTATGTAAGGTGTTCTGTAGAAAACAGAGAGCAAAGTACACATGATACGGAGGGGGGGGGGTGGAGATCAAATGAATAAATGTATGAATTAATAAAAAAAGTTTTTAATTAATAAAGTCACTACTACTTGGAAAAGTATATTGATAGCCGACAGTACTGAATGGCTTGTGGTCTACTGTAGAAAACGTTATTTAAAACAGAGCCAATCAATAGTCTATCTGGTTTTCCTCCACATATTCATTTGTCTTGTATGCATTTTGTTCTCAAAATGACTACCATTCTTATATTATGATAATAATAATAATAATATTGAAAATTTATACCGCGCCATGTCTGTCAGAAGTGACACTCCTGGCGCATATGAGAATTTATTTGATTATGGCACATACAAAGTACATTGTCACTTAACATTATACGTTTAACTTAAAACAGGATTATAATTAAACATGATTTACATTACTAAGTTAGACTTTTATCATTGAATTGATAGGAGTTTTCTGTTCCATCAAACTTATTATTGTTACTTAGCATTCTTAATTATTACATTTAACTTATAAATTTATAACATGATAATAATTAAAAATGATTTACATCATTAAGTTAAGACTTCAAAAAGTTTCATGTACTGTCTAGTATTATTATATTTTTACATGGACATGATAGAGTTAATATCAAACATTGAATATAATCACAATACATATGATTATTGTTCATTTATTTGAATAAAATATTGCAAATAAAGCTTAAAACCATGACTTACTCTGTGATTCACAGTCCACACATGACCCGTTACCCCGGACTTTCCTAATGGTGTCTACGATGGCGCTCTGCTCAAGATTAGAAAGTTGACCTTTGCCCTTTGCACTCTCGTTAGTCTGAAGACAAGCTAATATCCTTTGCTCTACCGCTACCACCCATTCATCTCTCTCCTATCAATCATAACATTAATGATATTAATATAAATCATACTAATAATATTAATTATCTGTATCAAATGCAGCTGGGATGTGAAATGCAAAAGGTAATTTGACAAAGAGTACACATAACAACGTACACATAACAACGTAAGCTTGCTCCTTTTAATAATAATAATAAGAAATGATACTTATTGGCACCTAATTCACTTGAAACCAAATGCTCTAAACGCACATGTGCAAGAAGAGAAGAAAAAACATAAGAAACATACTTTTATGTAGCTATCAAGAATGAATTCCAGTTATAAAAATATCCATATTTTTTAATTTTATTCATAACATTATTTTTCACAGAGAAGAATTAAATATTTATTCACTCACTTGAAAATATTTTTGATGTATTGAAAGTGATGAATGTTTCTCCTAACATGGAGACAAGACATTTAAATTACTCCTTCAAAGAAACTTTTTTTAAAAACTATCACTAACATTATATTTGTTGGGAGATAAAAACTTGTATGTTGCATTGATAATTTTTGGTCAATTAAACAATCAACAGACCTGAATTCAGAGTTATTCAAGATTGATTTTTGGCTTTAAAATAAACAAACTTCCTTCACTAGGTTTCCACAGTATGCTGAAATGATTGGAATGTCATACCTCTGAACTAGTTGCTTCAAAGTTCCATTGCCTGTTGTCTAATGATACAATGATGAACTCACAGTCTTCACTCTCTGCTGAAATAAAAACAAGAAGTAACATTTCAGTTTGTTGTAAACAAATCATTTCTATACTTCTCAGTATTTTCATCTTTTGGTCCTTTGCTATGCACAAGATTAGCTCTTATTTGAAAATTGAAGAAATTGCAGTTATCAATATACTTTGGGACAGGAGGCTTTATGCCACTGCACTAGCAATTTGGTTAACTTTTTCCGTCTATGGCATTCCAATGGTTGGTATATCTTATTTTGTATTGTTTATACTGAAATGTATTGTATTTTGTATCTTTCTTTACTGAATAAATAATAAGACCTTTTTAACAAACCGAAAGTTGGTCAGGGAGAGATGTTAATGCACCACTCCCATCCAGAATTTTTGTTGATCCTACGCAACTACTCAACATTTCCTGTTAATATATTCAATACTTCTTTCTCTTTTGTTTTCAGCACAGTAAATTTGTTGGGTAAGACCTAACGTAATAGATTTTGTCACATTGCCTTTGACCAATACTTTTGATAACAATAACAAATATGATTTGTAACGCGCTAATTCCACTCTGCAGAGCGGCCGAGGCGCGAAGAAGAAGTAGAGAAGGGGAAAAAGAAAGAGAGAAGGATAGAATGAAAGAGAGGAGAAAAAGAAAGTGAGAAGAAAAAGAAAGACAGGAGAAAAAGAAAGAGAGAAGGAGAAAAAGAACGAGAGAAGAATAAGAAGGAGAGAAAAGAGAGAAGGAGAAAAAGAACGAGAGGAGAGAAAAAAAGAGAGAAAGAAAGAGAGAAGGAGAAAAAGAAGGAGAGAAGGAGAAAAAGAAAGAAGTAAAGAAGGAGAAAAAGAAAGAGAGAAGGAGAGAAAGAAAGAGAAGAGGAGAAAAAGAAAGAGAGAAGGATAGAAAGAAGTAAAGAAGGGGAAAAAGAAAGAGAGGTCGGAGGTGAAGAGTGGTTACCTTCTAAGTGATGTTGATCTAAACTCTTGTTTCCTCCTGAGCTTCTCATTCTTCTATGTTTCTTCTTAGACCCATGTCCATCTTTACTTGTCATTCCCATCTGAGGGAAGGATAGAGGAGCATCAGATCCATTTGACATGCCTGAAAAAAAAAAAAAAGCAATGTCATTAATTCCCTCATATCACCATGAACATTACCAAGATAACTCCTACAGGGGAGGGGGTGTTATTTGTGTTAGAGCTAGCAGTTGAAATCTTGCTAGCCACCGTCAACCACAATTCAATTTTTCCTCCATGATCCTATAATGCTCTTGCTTCAACAGAGTTTGCTAATAAAATTGAGATCGCAATGTCAATCACCTGGCACTGGGATTGCATTGTGGGATAGCGTGATCATAAACTACATTTCTTGTATCTTTTCATCTTCTTTTCTATCAGTTTCTTATGTATTTCTTTGTTTTACTCTTGTTTCATCTTCTCTCCTATCATTTCTAATGGACTACTTTACATTATCTAATGTTATCTAACGTTTTATTCTCCGCTTATCGGGGTATCACTGTCAAGAAAAGAGAAAGCAATCCTCCTAAATAACACCCCCTGCTCCTACTTCTATATCTGACTCGATGCAGGTGGGCATTGGTCAAACGGATACATCACTAAACTGATAATCACAAGGTGGAGTGTTGAGGCTGTATTTCATACATTTCAACCCAGTTCATAATTCACCACTTATGTGCTAGCTTACCAGTAGACTGTACCAATCAACAATTGTCAATACTGTATTTGCTGTTATTTTCGTGCCATTAATTTTTCGCGCTGAGTGGCCTCAAAAGAATGTTCACAGGTTCTTGAATTCACGCTGCATTTTAGTAAGCACGCAATTGAATGTACCCAATACACGCATAAAAAAACATGCTCATTTATTCGCGCATAGCGATCTTCGCACGAAATCCGCGAAAATTAATGTACCGTAAATATTTCTACGATTACATTAAAAAATGCATTAACATCACTGAACAGGAATTATGAGTAAACATTGATCTGCATCAACAATATTGCAATATATAAACTAGGCTTTTAAGGGGGAGGGGGGGGGGGTTGGAAAAGGGAATATAGGGACGGTCTCATGTTCAACCTAAAGCAGCTTTTCATTGAAATATGCATTGCGTTTGCATAACTATACTAAATCAAATATCTGTGGGGTGTAGCACAAAGACTTACGATTGATAAAAAGTTATTATTGACTTTTTCTCGGTAGCCTCATTTGGAAATCAGGTACAGTCATGGATTAGGATTTGGATACGATTTAGAGTAGGGTTAGGGCTAGGGTTAAGATTAAGATAAACTTTGGGCATCTTGTCCATGATAAGGCTACAGAGGAAAAATTATTTGTAACTTTTTATTAATCGTAAGTCTTTGTGTTACACCCCACTGGTTAGACATGTAGAAGGAAGTATTGTTTCTTACTTGGCATAACAGATGAATTTGAGATGACAACAGCATCTGAGAAACATGTATCTCTTGGCAGTGATGTTGACTTGGCTTTAGCTTCTTGTACTTCTCTTTGTGATAACATAGGATTACTTGTGTCTCTTGATAGAGCTGCTTGGTTGGAATGGATGCCAGGTCCTAAGAAAAAAGAAAAAGAAAAATCATATAGTGGTCTGTTTCATAATACATGCGGCACCAACGTTCAATATCGTGAGAGGCCTAATTTTCCTTGTGGGTTGACAACTTACTTTTCCCAATATTCACTTCAAAAATGAATATTGAAAAAAAAAATTATTGAACAATGAATCCCCACGCATACAGGAAATAAATTTATCACTAGAAAAACAAGTGTGGTTCAACAAAAAAATTATAGTGTTGAAATGAGGATTATATTACTTTGAAAGAGAAACACAGTGATTTAAACATGGTGTTGAGTATAATGTTGTTGACCAATCTCTCAGGATTAACAAGGAAGAGTGACGTCACAACAAGGGCGCAACTTGTGCACATTTAATTATGAAATTGCATTCATTCAAGCAAAAACAAAAACCAACAACTGACAAAATTAATCAATAAACAAAAACACCAGAAACTTCAAACTCTTGCAATATTATGATTAAAATATTAATAGATCCTCTGAAAGCACAGTAGAAAATATACATTGTTTCCAACTTCTGTAAACCAATAAAAGACTGATAGAATCATTTATCAAATACTGGATTATTAAATATTTTACTGTCAACACCCATGTACCCTGGAAATGATATTGGGATATATGTAGATAACAGATTATTAAGAAAGGTAAAACAAGAGATTTACTCATTTAGTTTATATACCAGGATAGAAAATATTGAAGATGAAGAATCTGTTATCAACAGATGTTTGAAAAAATACATGGGATTTCACCATTTGACCTCTGTGACCCTTGACCTACATACTCTAAGTCTAATCAGTTAGTCTTTCTTATGGTGATACATACTCTCCCCAAGTTTGAAGTTGATATCTCAAGTGGTTCTTGAGATATCGCAATAACGAGCAAACAGGGACGGGCGGACAACCCGAAACATGATGCCTCTGGCACCACCTTGGTGGGGCAAGGCATAAATAGAGGAAGTGAAACAGCTATAAAAAGGACAAATTAGAAAATACATGAAAGGAAATACATGCACCTATGTTGCCAACAGGCGCGGATCGAAGAAATCAAATTGAATGCATTTCGGGGGCCCAATTGTCTGGAACAAAAGCGGCCTTTGTCCCCAGACAATTGGCCCCCGAAATGCATTCAATTCGACTTTCTTGGATCCCACGCCTGGCCAAGACACAATGAAACAACAAAAACACCTTTATTACAAGAATCAATACGCCCTTACGAAGGAGGGCAACCACTCAGAACAGAAAACTTATAAGATAAGAGTGAAATAGAGATCAAATGTTTCAAGCTTGTAATGTGAGATAGATGGATGGGTGAACATACAGTATGAACTGATATTGTCATGGCTTTCATATTGTTGCAATGCATTGGTTCCTGAGTTTGATGATGATGATGTCGTAGATGAGACTACTGAGTTTGCTCTGGCTAAAGGAGGTCTTCTACCAGGTACTTTCACTGTTGTGTTAAGAAGACGGATCTCCTTACCATGCACATCGTCCATGTAGTCCTATAATTAAGAAATATGTGGGTTGTTGATTCAAGGCTTGAATTAGTACATAGAGATACATGTAGGCAATCATGCTATGTCTTATACAAATAATTTATGACATTATTTTCAAATCTCATTTTTATTTAAAATTTCAACAAAACAAAATGAAAAAAGTAACAATCATTTAAGTGATAATAGAAATAGTGTATTTGTAAATACGATCTTCACAATTCATGAGGTAGTAAGAAAGAAAATATATAATAATCAATCTAATGATATACTGTAGTTTGCATTGGCAAAATGAACAATATATTCACTTAAACAATTGTTGTTAGAAACCTAACCCCCCAAAAAAATACATGTACATGTATTCCTTTATACGAGGAAGTAGGATTTTCAACATACATTCGTGCAGAGTGCAAGGAATATGTGAGGAAAATACAGTAACATTTAACAGCCTTAAGGCTTTTAACAAATAATAAAAGAATGAAGATGACAATGACTTACATGTAAGCTGGGATGGTACGTTAATCTGCCATCATCGCAGAGCGTGACGTACTTCTTCTTCCACTCCTTGTTGAGTGCTTTACTACTCCTCTTGTACAGATACCCCTGTAGTAATCAATCAAATCAAAATCAATACAAGAAAGGTGTGTACATTATAACTGTCACATGCACATTCAGTCTATTGTCACATTTACATTGTTCACATTCACAATGTAATTGTGACTGCGTATCTACATGTAGGTCTATCACTTTGGGTATACCATGTAAGGATATTCAACACATCACATCTTCTACTGAATTCCCTGGTAGTTGGTAGCTCCTAATGAAGCCAAAACTCTGCGTACAGACATTTTGGCAATTTCGACGAGGTGGGGAAATTTGTGAAAGTAAAACCCTACCAAAAATTGCAGATTGTAATGATATGAATTTATACGATTTTGAAGTTTGTGTTTTGCTTCTCCTGCAATTGACAGTTTGTATGAAGGTTCCGAAATCATGACTATGTGGTAATTTTACTCCAGAGTATCCACTTCAGTGAGATCCAGCATATCGTATAGGCTACCTAGTTTACACTGTGACTCAGGTCACACTGCAATCGTGCTCGACACGGCAATTTTATGCCATGTAAATGGGATCTGTGTGATCCGCGACCCGGGTTCGACACGCCTTTTTTGCTCCACCAAAATCATAGGTTTTGATCCGAGAGGCGGGTTCGACACGGCAATTTTTATGTGTGTAAACAGAAAGCCGTGTCAAAGTTGATGACCTTGAGGTCAGATTTGAAATTTGGCTATACATCACAACACACATTAATGACGTCCCTTTACTTCCTGTCATAATCTGGGAGCCGTGTTGAACTCGCCTTTTTTTGGTGTATAAACACGATCACAGGTTCACTCTTTGCAGAGTCGAACCCTTCCTGAGGATTCGATACGAGAGCCGAGTCACATTTCAATAAACGCGATAATAAACGCGATAATACTGACTGTTAAATCATACCCAATCCCCACCTGTATTAAACCTGCCAAAACATATGCCAACTGAAATATGAATGACACCTTACTCAATATATGCATCTGTTGGCTTCTATAACTGTCCTAGTTCATATATAACAGACGATGGGCATAATATTGTTGTGTCAGTTGTATTTGGAGACACAGCACTTAAAGGTCATCTGACAATATCTCCACATAAAACCTGTCACTATGGCCTCACATACCAATATTGCTATGACAAGTGGAAACAGCTAGAAATGGAAACAAATATCAAATGAAAACAGAAGTATTGCCCCAAACCCAGTGACATAAAAAAATTGGCAAGTGTGCAACTCTTGATGGTTGATAAGTGCCGGATTCTTCTTTGATTTCATTTAACATTTTTTAATATATTTTTGAGATGACCATGAAACCTATGACTGCATACCATATCCTGTAGACTAGGGAGGGTTATGAACAGGGCCATGTCTAAGAGTTGCGATTTACAATTGATATCAATCACAATAATTTACTTTAGAGAGATAAGATTTGTAATCAATTTGATTCGATCAAAAGATAGGTCTCTGCTTTGTAATAACAATTTGCATGTAATTTGGTTCTACGAAACTGGCTCTAGATATTCCAACTAATACACTTGTATGACAGTATGTGTGTTGCTTTATTGGTAGTACTGATATCATTGTCAATGCCTTAGTCTTTATGGAACTTGCCTATAGCCAAGAACTTCTTTATTACAAACAATTGACCTATAAAACTGGACAGGTTAATATTTGCTTTTGAATGAACAATTTATGGGTACAAATGGTCAAGCACAATCCCTGGATGGTGTACAAATATAATTTACACAAAAATAACATAGAGATGGCAATAGCTTGTGTTTAGATGACAACACTTTGCATACCTTTGAATTGATTGCACTACAGTGCCTTTCTAATACAGGAATTAATAATCTTATTCAATAGGTTGTTTGTGCTTTACAGACTCTTCATAAAGATTTTTTATTTATTTAAAGTTTTATCTTTTTTTGCTTTGCATTTTAGTAACCCCCATTCCCCTGAAAAAAAGGTTTTAATAAAGTATATGAAAAATTTGAAGAAAAATGTACAACTTGAAAATTTAAACCTATAGGCCTTATATACTTAAGCTGCTTATTTTGTTTACAAAACAATCCCCTTTTTAATCACCATAATATTGCTGATGATTTGCTGAATAAATAATCTTTGAAAACATACATACACATATTTCTATATTCAAAGAACACATGGTCAATATATAAACAACAAACAAGTTATAATTATTCCACAATTGAACAAACAGCCTGAACCGATATCATACTGTTTTGCTCCATTAACCCACCCAACTGGCCTCGTGCTTATTCTAAACCTTGCAAATCAAACCCTCAAACGTGCTAAATATCACACATGAAAGCAGACTAAATGCCGCATGCAATTTGTCAAATACCATCATAACTGTCTCAATAATTAATGGCTAGAAAGGTCATCATTGGGACAGGGTAAAGTCAGAAAGTGGCTTGCCATTCCATAATGTTTACAGGGTGTCTATTCCATACACTAATGGCAAAACCCAATTTAGTACACAAGAGAGAATATTCCAACCTATCAAATAATACACTATCTCATAAACACACAATTTTTGTTTAAATAGTGAGAGCTATAATCAAACAGGGTAGCCTCTTCAATTTGCTATTAGTTTTTAAGAGAGCAAAATAATCATATGGATTTACAAAAATGATCAGACATTTGTTCAAGGCTGTACTTAGGATTGTGATTGGGTTTTATGTATAATGTTAGACTTGGGGATTTCAATGGAGTCTTGAAATTCTTTCCAAAACACAGGGGTTGACATATGAGTGACACAACATTTGCTCCACCAACAATTATTCCGGGTGTTATTTGGTCTAAGATGTAGGGTTAGGGATGTAGGTATGTTAGGTTTAGGGTTAGGTTCATTGTTAATTCTAGGGTTGATGCTTTGTTCAATTGAAGATGCTAGTACTAGATGTTCCTATGTTATAGTGCAGTCAGACCGGCCAGACCGACCTCAAACCAACTACAATTAAATGAAAATTTCAAGATGGTTTCTTTGTTAGTTGGTTTGAGGTCGGTCTGGCCGGTCTGACTGCACTATAACATAGGAACATCTAGTACTAGCATCTTCAATTAGTGAATGGGATTGGAGCATTTGCCGCTGGAGAAAATGTCCTGGAATCTGATATAGCGGTAGCTCAAAGTAGCTGTATTGAAGACCTGCACACAAACAATAAAAAAACTAGTAAGAAGGGAAACTATACTGTACCTGCTTGACTGGGATACTTCTCCCGCTTCCGATACCCCTCTGATGATGGTTTGGTAAAGAACTACTATCACCGCCATTCTTTGTCTCACTGTTCTGAGGTTTACCTTTGTTGGGCTGTCAGAAACAAAATGAGGGAAAATTGATAATCATGATCAGGTATAATCTATTACTGATTATGCAATAATTATGTCCCATTGCTAAGGTTTCTCTAATGGCTATTCATTCTCTGCATTTGGGCCAAGATTTAAAAAAAAGAAAGAAAAAAGAGCTCAAATAACCATCAAAAACAGATATTATATATTTCATTAGAATACATTTATATAGTTGAATTCTTAAAAAGACGTGGCAAATTTTTGAGAGGTCAAATAATGTAAACTAAAGGCTCTAATAAGTCATACTGAGCTGAAAATGTACATGATGCACAAAAGTAGATCAAATTATAGGTGAGAAGACAGAGCTGGTAACCATATCCAGTCTAGAGTTTGCTCTCTTGACACTATCGATTTCTATCTGGTTTGACAATCCAGTCCATCGTGTCAGATCACAAGGGAGAATAGGGACAATTTGTTGAATCTCTCTTTACATAGACAATAGGCGCTGCTGCACTAGCTTGAGCTAAAAAAATAGCGCGCAAATTGGTGGATCGGGAAAAAACTTGAAAAAAAAAACCGGTCCTGCACTAGCTCAAGCTATTTTTAAATTTCCTGTTAACAACCTAATCTGACCTTGATCAAACAAGCCCGATGTCTTTTGCGCAACTGGTAACCACCGCTAGCGTATACGCACAGGTGCACGGTTTTGGATTTAGCTCAAGCTAGTGCAGCACCATGCAAAATAGCGCGCTATTTTGTACCAAAACCGCAATCCAGCTCAAGTTTAAAAAAAAAAAACCTAGGATGACTCGGGCTTGGATTTCCTCCAAATTAGCCCGCTATTTGACCAAAAAGCTGGATCTGCTGCGAGCTAATTCATCGGATCACAAATAGCGCGTTATATGAAATAGCTCAAGCTAGTCCAGCACTGCTGTGTGTGTGTGAGTAGATCTATCCCTTAAGTTTAAAAAACACCTGTCGTCTTGTCCTTTGCCTGAAATCTTGCCCCTATGAAAGTAAAATGGGTCATATCGATTTCTTTACAGGACTTCCAAGCATTCCCTACGAAGAATACATTTAAAACGTATTCAGAATTGTTTGGAGGGAAAAAATCTACCAGCACAATTGCTCTGTATTTGGAATGAGACAGAGAAATTTCAAAAAAAGAGGAAAATTGCTACCAGTGAGGGAGCATAGCGACCGAACCTCTTGGGGGGTGGATTCGGGAGGGGGGTTCCCCCTCTTGCAGAAATGTTGCGATTTAAGGTATAGAAAATTAATGATTTCTTTGGCTGCGACTTCGTCAAATCGATCTTGTGATCCTACTATTGCCACTTAAATTTGTTGCCCACATCTTTGTCTATTTCCATACAAGGATCATTATCATTGATGGTCTTCATTTTTTGTAGACTGTAATTACATCAGTGAGAGCGGAAAATATTTCCAAAATACTCGATAAAAACACCAGCGAAAAACTGCAGTGGCGAAAATACCTTCGCTATGCACAAATTTTTTTATTTTATTCATTTTTTTAGAATTTCAAAATCCATGGATCATTTTATGATACGTCTTCAAATCTAAACAGCACAGCAAAGGTTATATTGTCTTGCACGAAATGATTGCTAACAAAACTTTGTTGATGATTTTCAGGATAATATGTGCAGATTCTGTAAATGCCTTAATATAAAGAGAGAAAAATACGCCGGCATAAAAGATTAATAGCAAATTATCACAAGATACAGATAAAATCCCTTTCTCATTGTGCTTCAAGAAAATTTTCCCTCACTGCGTAATCCCTGCATAATTGTTCTCTTTCTTTTTTTCCTCTTGCACTCTTTTTAAAATTCAGAGTAGTATCATTATATTGTTTATGAGCCTCGATCAAACTGATTATTATTCAAATCTGCTGAGAGAAACAATTTAGGAAAGATCAGCCAGCCCATGATTTAATTCTCCATTTTCTCCATCTTTTGCAATTTGTAATGACGTGGGACACGACTGATTTCCCTCATATAACTTCAAGCAAATATCTGATTGTTTTCTTTACTGGACAGTGTATTGCTGCTTCCACATCAATACAATAAATAAACTCAATCATATGGAAATGATAGATAAGTACAGTAGTATTGTGTTAGGCCTACATTAATTTATAATATTGAATAACAAAACTTTCTATGCTAAATGTTTTTATAATATAATATCTAATTCCTTAAAAAAAACCCACCAAACTTTTAACTAATTTAAGTATGTGTTTGTAACATGTACATAAAAAGGGGTTAAGTCAGTCAAGATTAGACACAAGTGCAATACTTTCAAGTTATATAAGGAAAGAGATAACTAATTCAGAGTGAAAACAATGGCTTAGATCTAACTCCCAACCACTTTTGCTTGTCTGTATTCTATTAAACACCCTGTGCATGGTGACAGGTTATTTGCTAAAACCCTCAACCCACTTGCAATCATTAGGCGGTGCTGCACTAGCTCAAGCTATTTCAAATAGCACGCCATTTGTGATCCCATGAATTAGCTCGATCAGAGCAGATCCGACTTTGTGGTCAAATAGTGCGCTAAATTTGGAGGAAATACAAAACTCGAGCGACATGTAGTTTGCGGCTTTAGCATGAAATAGCGCGCTATTTTGCGCGGTGCTGCACAAGCTCGATCTAAATCCAAAATCGTGCACCTTTGTGTGTATACACTAGCGGAAGTTACCAGTTGCGCAATACACATCGGGCTTAATTGTTTGTTCAAGGTCAGGTGAGGTCGTTAATGCGAACTTTAAAATAGCTTGAGCTTGTGCAGAACCGGTTTCTTTTTCAGGTTTTTTTCACGATCCACCAATTAGCACGCTATTTTTTATCTCGAGCTCGAGCAGCAGCACCTATTAATGCTCCAAATACAACAGCCACATTTTATCAAGATGCTTCCTTACATGCTGAATGTTATTCAGCCAATCATGCACAGATATCTCAAATGATAGACCCACATGCTTGCCAAGATAA
>CALNVZ010002100.1:10541173-10579396 GCA_940671915.1 Paracentrotus lividus
AACTTCCTACTGTAGAAAACATTACCATTACCAATTGAAAGCAAATCCCTAAAACTGTGAAATAAGCCAATTTTTTATTCTAAACTATCTCGCCGATCTGCACTGCAGAGCTTCCCGATGTATGGTGCTAGTCTTAACATACCAGACTCATTGTACATATTTACAGAATGAGAAATTATTAAAAATTCCGGGAATATATTTTTCTTCTTACCTTTTGTTAATGTTCATTTCAATGCTATATTTTTTCTGCTTGTTACATATAAAAAATTAAAGATAACTTTGGCATGAAAATTATTTTCACTATTTTTACATTAATAATTTTTTATTTTAATAATTTTTTTTTTTTTTATTTTTTTTTTTTTTTTTTTTTTTTTTTTTTTTTATTTTTTTTAGATCAAAATTTTAGTGGTGCTTTTGTCTTTTAGGCTTCTTTGTTCGTTGGACATTTATTGAGATGATATTGCTACTAAAAAAATCTTTAACAAAAGAAAATGAAAATAAAATTGTCGGCAAGTGTTTTTTCCTCTCGGGCAAGCACAAAAAAAATTTCACTTGCCCCAACGGGCAAGTGAAAAATTAATTTTTTGATGATAGCGGCCTTGATAACAAGACTTTGAGGGGGGGGGGGAGGGGAAAAAAATTAAGTCTCTTTGAGTGAGATTGATTCGATTGGTCGGTTGGTGAATGAAACATCAGAGGGGATAAAAAAAAAATTGTAATTTTTATTTCAGTTATCTTGACTTTTTTATGAGTCTGCCAATCATCTGCAGATCACGACGCGGCGTATCGAAAATAATGACCTCCCCTGATTATGTTCATCGATCGCATCCTCTTGAGGCCAACACCTCTTAGACCAATCTGAAGACACTCTGAATCATGTTAGTCAATACCTCCCCCCCCCCCAAAAAAAAAAAAAGTTTAGTAAGACAGTTTTGATTACGGGCTCTTATATGGTCTGGTAGACATATAATTCAGTGGGCTTTCTGTTTTCATACGTGGGAAGGAAAAAAAGTACATATTGAACATCAAATGTGCAGACTTTCTGTGAATAGAATTTTGATTTCCTCCTTGTCTTTCTGTGAAGTTAGGTGTGTTACTGTAGGGCTTGGTTGAGTGTGTCCTCTATCTGATTCTTGATTTGATCCTTGTGATCCTTCTCTGATGGAATCTCTACTCCTTTCCTTAGATCCCATGGAACCAGTGTTTCCTTGCTGCTGCTGGTGATTGATGGTGCTGACTGTTGGAGTGATTGGCGCTAGGGCAGAGAGGGTGTTGGTCCAGGGAACGGGGCTGTGCCTGGAGAAGGGTTACTACGCACCGAGGGCAGGTGCTGCGGCAGCGCAACTGTCTGGAGTTGGGAGAGGGATACCATCGGATGATAGTGCTTCTTCTCCACTATTAACTGGGCCGGCTGAGATATAGAGAAGAAAGATAGACAACAAGAACCATCAACTTTTAATATTTTAACTCGTGAATTCTTATTGTTTGAGTTCATATGTTTCATCAACAAGTTGAGAAAAAAGTTGTTAGAATTATTTTAAATGCGGCTGAGCTCCACATTAACTTTCTTCTACAAGGGTCAGGATTTAAGTTATTAGTATTTCGTTTGTCATGGCCTCTGTTCAAAATTTTTGGTAGTATAGAGTTTACATTTGATGGCCGCATGATGTTTACACGTCTGCTTGTTCTGCCATTACTACAGTGGAACATATTTGATTTGTCCCAGTATAACTTTTTTTTTTTAACCAGCAATTTCATCAATATCACATTGGTAACACACAGGTAAAAATTGTATGAAATAACATTTTGAGCATTCATGAATCTGATCAAATTTTTTTTGTATCTTTACTCTTGCTGAGTTTTTTAAAATTACTTTTCCTTCCAACATATTGTGTTTGCACAGCTCAAGGGTAACACAGTACTTGAACGATGTCATAATAATGCACAAGTAGCAAAGCAAAGAAATGTAATGCAATCTATGCCCTCATGCGAATGATCGGGTTACACCGTTCACAGTGGTCAAAAAATTTTTAAGCTGATTGTACGTACATCGTCTTTTTAATTCCCCCTCTCTAAAACAAACATCTGTGCCTTTTTTTCACCAATTGAACTGGAGCTTCCACTCGTCGATGAGCACATTTAAAGATGTTTAAAAACTCATTGCGGTTCAGTGTCGCATTTGTTGCATATGCGATGCCTCAAGGTCGAAAAAGCGAACTCGATCGTGATTCAAAATTTTCTCTCCGAATGGAGATCTGAAAGACATTTACTTTTACGACCAGGTAAATGGGAGACAATGAACATCCACCCACTTTGTTTCTCCTTTATATCAGCATTTTTGTAGTTGCGGTTTGTATATATTCATTTTGGCATGTTTTTAAAATTTGGAACAATGAGATACATACTTTGAACACACCCTCTTTCTCTTCATCTTTTCCTTAGCTCTGTCCTTCTCATGAAATTGAAGACTTAAAAGATGTACTTGTAGAGATGAAATACACACATATTTGTGATAACCATATCCCGTTATCAAAGAGACTGAGCGGATACAATTGATTTGATTGTGTATTCAGTTTCACAACCACATCATATTTGAAAGGAAAGAATATTGACTTGATATCTAGGAGCTTCATGAGCAACCTGAGTCTAGCATTGGATTAATAATCACTGGGGAAGATATTCATAATGAATCAATTTTATATGACTTGACAAAATTTTTTCAAGGTTCACTTGTATGGGTATTAAGCGCAAAACAACTAGTTACTGAAGAACAAAAATAAGTGTTAATATGTAACCCTTTTTATTTAAGGAAAATAAGGAAAATATTAGAAGGAAAAAAGAGATATAAAGACTTCTAAAGGGGTAACAAAAATTTAGCTTTTGCAAAAATCATATTTGATTCATTTAGAAATTCAGAGTAAAAACTAATCTTGATTTTTGGTCCATGAAATGTACTTAAAAGTATTTCAAGTACCTTCTTATATTTCTTTGTTAATGCAATTCACTTAGAATTTAACTCTCAGCACTTTATTTACCAAAGTTCAATTCCACTCTTATACTACACGGTATAATGTTTGAATCCATCCAGTAACTACATAGAAACTAGTGGCCATCTTATCTGATGTAGTGAATGACATTTCCAGTGAGCTGAGAGAGATGGGAGCACTGACAGTGTGTGAAGAGAGAGAATTATGGCAAGGTGTTATAATTGCTAACATGGTGTGGGAAAGATTGGCTTAGGCTTACTGACATGCTCCACTTCAAGAGATGCAACCTATATGTAGAATGTGGTAATGAATCATGAACACATCTTATTATAGAGTGCTTTGCGTGTTTACCATGCATCCTATATATTCCGCGTGGACAATTTATCTCCATGCTCCCTTTCACTAAATATCCATATGTGTCATGTATTCTTTTTACAGTAGTGTAGAAAGTAAATCTGTAGTAATGAATAAGGTAAATATCAAAACTTGAAAGAAAGATTAAAACTGCTATGAAATATTGCTGTTTTCTGTTTTTTACTCTACATTGTACATCAAATAATGAAACATGACCATTATTACAATAAAGAAAAAAACAACAATGATGCCCTACAATGAACAATGCATATATATTCAGAGAGACAATTGACCCAGAATAATAAAACATATCTATGGAAGTACTATCACACTGTACGTAATGGAATCCCATTCTCACTTCATACCGCAACCAGCGGCGAACATCTGTCGCTTTCTACCTAACAAATTACAACATATCACGGACATTAAAGTATCTTGGAAAAAACACTTTGAAAGAATACATACCATCTTGGAAGACTCTTTCTACATTGAGTCCATACATTGACCATGTTTAAAGTACGGGCAGCGCCTGAGATCAGCCGCCAGCTTTCTTGGCTTGGTGTCGTCGATGAGCCTCGGCGAGTTCTGCGTAAGCATCGCGAGAGCAGATGAATCAAAATGAAATACAGGAGAGGGTGTTTTATGAAAAATGTATTGTAGGAATAGGTGATAAAGGGTTTGTCATCTGTTATGGTAATCATGGAAGCAGATAGCAATTAGTTTCGCTCGTCTAGCTCCCCGTCTGCTCCCTGCCCCAGTCTGCTGGTGAACTATTTTGGCTGAGCTTGTGTCCGTCACCTAGATGACAACACACGCCCTATTTATAGTCAAGGACTAGAGGATTGTCCATTTTTTGTTTCAATGAGTAGGTTATTATGGTCCATGTTATGAGCCAAACAAGAAGTTAGTAATTCACCTCCCAATGAGGTCATCAAATGAGAAAATATAGTTAGGCCTACAAGAAATCGTGATGAAAATAAGGCGTCATGTAACCGCGGGAGTGCTTGTTACAATAGTTGTCTCAAATATGAATATCATCTCTCATAAGTTAATTTTGTATTGCTCTATAGTACTGGAATCGCAAATTGATGACCACTCTGCAGATTGTATAATCAAATCAAACATTTTGATTCCACATCAATTAAGTATCAATATCGCACTGCAAGTTCAAACATCTTAGCTTATGGTTCCAGAACACTGGGTAAATGATAGCCACAGATGATTAAGAGACCACGTATGATTACAGTGGAATTTTCAATCCATCTTTCGGCAAAGGACTGGAAACACCAAGAGAATTACTCAAACTATATTTCAATATAGACTGGTTCACACTGTATTAGTGTTGTCTATCAACATCACCTTATTTTCTTTAACTTTGTAAAAAAAAAAGGTGAAATATATGCACAATGTTATAAGCCTTCACAGAATGTAAGGGTGATGTCCATTCACCCAATTATATCCCAAGTGTTGTCCAGCTGTAGTTCACAAGCTTCAATAAAATCCCTCATTTATTTCCTGAATGACACCTGCTACACTATCTAGGTGTAAGCTTCATCACCTTGTCTCTGTTCCATCCCTCTTAAATAGTATCCATATGATTCAGCCCATATCCTTAAAGGGCCTGTCCCACAGAGGCGATCTTTGTGGCAACAACCTCGAACCAGCTGTCGCCACTATGCGAGGTCCAAACGCTATAAGATCTGTGAAATTATCACGTTTATCGCCTAAAAAGACGTAGCAAAATCAGTTCGCCATTGAATTTTCAACGAGTTAAATAATAGCTGGCGTCAGTTAGGTTGATAACCGTAGCCTGGCTTCTCTTGACTGCTGACAGGTGCTGTTGTAGATTGTTGCCAGATATTTTCATGTTAAGTGGCAAGGAGCGGCAGCCAGTTGATAGGTTGCCGCGCTACAGCGTACGTTGCACGTATGCCTGAAGCAAATGCCGAAGTGCTACGGCCTTTGTCGCCAACTAAATTCACCAATCATGATCGGGCCTCCTATACAGATACTGCTACAGTCGCGGCAAATTTTTGAATTTTCAAAAACCACTACAACAGACCAAATTATAATGTGCGTCTTTTGCAGACTGAGATGGACAATCACCAGTGCGCCAGTTCATATTCGGTTGATTTTTAAGCCGCAACAACCAGTCGAGACCACAAGATGCGCTAATGTCTAGGCTATTGTATTCTGGATACAAGCCCTATTGTTAGTCTATTGTTTCGCTGTGGAAGCAAGCCGTTGTCGTAGCCTACCATAGACAGAGTCGTAGGTACGTCTATATACCTAGCGGTGCCTAACGATTCTGAAATGATTCTGGCAGGTTCTAACAGGCCATAGCGTTGTCGCCTCAACGATTCCGCCTCCTGTGGGCACAGGCCCTTAACACATGTCCTAAACAGGAGCATACAGTGGAAAATTTTGTATTATGTATTTGGGACTGGAAAACATTGCTTGTAACATTAGGTATCTTGTTTTAGAATAACAAGTATATTTGTTAACATATTTTGTTAAAGATACCTTTTTTTACAAGATTTTTGTTATTTTGTTATGTTGTTGTATATCAGAAGTCAATTAACAATACAAGACAAAACGAATTAATTCACGTGAAACTAGAGAATAGCTTGTTACAACAGGATTTTGTTAATATCAGAAGTCTTCATATCAAGTTTTACTGTACTACTCATACCTACAGTTCATATCAGAGAGAACACCACATAGCATCCAATTATCAACCGATAACCAAGAGAGGCCAAACAAGAGGGCCCGGTTGAGCAGTTTGCTCCTAGACTAGGGCGATTTAGTTATAAACCATCGACATGTATCTTCAAATCAAATGCTTGTTCGCCGATAAATTCATTTAATTGAAATATTTGGTCTAGAAATGTAAGTAGATTTTGATGAACTTGAACTTTAAATGTAGTCATGAATTAATTGTGGTATTATTGGACAATCAACTTCAAGAACTGAAGAATGTTCAGAAGAGCACATTTATTAAAGGTATGATTATGATTTTACACATTTCAGTATTGCCTCTACTAGAAAGAAGAAATATGTTTAATTTCCTGAACTAATAATTCTTAAACACTTTGTCAAATGCAGGCAACTTAATTAATGTTTATACAAATAAAATCATATATCTAAGGTTAAAGATAGATAATACGTAAGCATCACATCCAAAATGAAAGATAAGTCGCCAGAAAGAGTAAAAGATACTGGCAAATATCCCTTATTTTTATTACTTTCACTTTATCTATTTTTTGCTCAATTAATTTTTTGAGCAGACATGAAACACTGAAGATTCAGAAAATCAAACAATAACTTTCCCCAAATATTAGGCATTTATTATTAATTTTACTTGAATTCCTTGACCCTTTGAAATTGCTCTGCGCTTGTCTCTCGTGTTTGATATGATGCATCGCATATGTTTGCACACATCAAATATGAAAATAAATAATCCTGGTCCCTCTATAGGATCGAAAGAGATCTTTGAAAAGTCCTTAAATAAAATAGTTAACATTGACATATAAATTTATTAACAATAAAAATAAGATGAACACAACTTCAAACATTCTGGCCATACACTTGATTGTAACCTTGCCCTTTGTAAATGCAAGAAAAGCTCATGTCTATCTCCATATAGGCACAGGCCATTGAAAAGCAGCTATCTTTAGATGTATGTCTTTTCTTAGGATCAAGTTGCTGCATAAATAAGAGAATCACTGAAATAGCACTCTCTAATAAGAAGGACAAAGAATCCCCTGTGTGGTGTACACATACACAAACAGAATCCGTCTTTTAAATGTTAAGAGTAGCTAGATACTGCATTTGGGATTGTTTGGATTAGGCAATCTTTATCTTTCCAGCTTCAGTTTACTCTCCCAATAATGTTACATGTAATCACACTAACACCCCCCCCCCTTCAAAACGAAAAAAAAAAAAAAATATATTATTATATATATATCTTATATATACACAATGTATATACATGTTATAGAAAAATTAAAAGAGAATCATTGATGTCATACAGAATAGACTTTATTTTAAAAAGTATAGTTATTCTTCAATTGCAAAAGAACAAGAAAACACTTTTCTATTGTGTACTTTGTTATACAATTCCCAGGGTCCCTTTTCTCTTAGAGTTAGTAGATGATGAGGGGTATTTTTGGTAGTGCAAATTTAAGTTTCAACTCCCAGATGTCCTCTTCATCGCTACCATACATACCCTCAATCACTCCGAAACATAATAGATATTCTTTGCGGGACCCTGGATAGTCCTACAGAGAGTACTTTATTACTTCTTAGGAGTAGCGTGAGGGTATTTATCGTATGCTGACTATTGACCCTTTCACCTCGTAAGTACTTACAGGTGACCTATTTTCACAAAATGTTGAAGCAATAAGTTTGCTCAATTTTGAATTGCTTCTCTATCTTGGGAGAAGACTCTACACATAGTCATTCTTACAACACAATCATTCCAAAAGCATTATTAGTCAAAACTTGAAATTAGGTAATTATATCCACCAATACCCAAATTATTTGCTATCAAGTTAAAAGCTGTGCTTTCTATGAATACATTTCAATAGATCATCAAATAATATAAATACTTTTGCAGAGACCAGAAACCAGAAGGCCCTACTTGTATAGTCCAAGCAAAGCTCTCCCATCAGCACCTGAATGGTAAGATTATCTGCATCTCTTTATACAGAAAAAACACAATCAAATAATATATCACTGATACTATATATATCATTCAAATTCTCTGATGAAAAGGTTCATGAAGTTTAGAATAATCATCTCTTTGCCAGTTCCTGTGATGATGATGTCATGTGAAGTGTTAAATGAAATCATAACAAAATCCTATTCATATAGTTAAGCACAATAAACAATGTAGAACTTCACATCAATCCTTCAATTCAAAGATATTGCAATGCCTCTAGTTTCCTATGTGTATTTCTTCTTGAAGGATTTTCTCTGTCTCCTAAGCTCATTTCTGCTTTACACAATAGCTCACCCAACTCTTTCGAATAGTACAAGTGTTAGTTCCTGTGTATACAATCCTAGTGAAATTCTACTTCAATAAAACAGCCATGAGAGAATAATCTTACGAGTGAGACTTTACAAAATGGGCAATAAGACAGTGATCTTCTATTTGTCTAGGCTATCTAGATAACATTCTTTGGCACAGTAAAAAGAGCATCAATAGACTTTGATAAGAGGCCATTTTAAAAGCAATTTTCTGGTCGCATTCCACCTCTATAGTATATCCTGACTCGCTACAACTGAAGTGTCAAATCATATAGGCCTACTCGCGAAAGTAAAACTTAAAGAGAAAGGTTTATGTAGCATTTAAAAAAAATCCCTAAATATGTGAAGTGGTGAGTTGAAAAACTGATTTAATCGCAAGAGACCTTTCTAGTTGCTTAATACATGATAACGTATCAAAAATACAGCCCTACATTTCTTTACACCCTACACGATTTAAGTTCAAAGACGATATTCTATGAACATTGAATAAGTCGTTTGTGACAGGAGGTAGGCTGCAATAGCATGATATTTAGGGTAAATCACACTGCAGCGTATACTGTAACTTAATCAATTTGAAACATTGAGAGTGAGAACTGATCCAACATAATATAGGAGGACAGACATACATCAGGCAGACAGAAAGTGACGAGACAGATAAATATGTCGAAGATGCAATCTCCATAAAACAAGAGTCTGGGATAAATATCAACGCTCTAATATAAAGAGGCAACAAACCAATATTTCATTTTGATAAAATGTTCATTATTATTCCTTGCTTATCATCATAATATCATAATTTGTTAATGTTGTTTATTTAACAGCATTCAGAAAGGCACCTTGTTTAATATACAAAATGTGATGATTTGTATGATATGATGCTCTTGTCCAGAATATCTATAATACAAAACATTTATGACCCATCCTTTCATTTACAGCCCTCTAGAGGACTGAACGGAAAAGCCTTCAGCTCATCACAAAAATCTACAAACATACAATTCCTTGGGCCATATATATATATACTTTTTCTCTCCAAACAACTAGGGCAGAGTTTATTGTTGAATATAAAATTCGTTTGCAGGCGGTTGTTTGAAATTAAATATATTCAAGATTTTGAAACTCAACCACCATCCCCCCCCCCCCAAATAAAAAATATATACATGGAAAAAAAACCTGTGCGGCAATCAAGATCCACAACCTACAGAGAAATTTCAAACACAGCAAGAAGTTGCTCCCTTTTTGCACCGCAAAGAGTACATTTAAAAGGACCACAGAAGTAATACTATTACATTTACTCCATGTCACCTGTTCCAGTAAGCTGTACATAATGATGGAGCGCTGGATATTGTAAGAATCAGAGTTGGATTTTAGTCAAATAAATAACGCTTTTATAGTGCAACCGTATATTTAGGCGCTTAAAATGCTTACACCTGTACATAGAAGTACGACTCATCATACAAGTTCAAATAGGGCCTACATCAGGGAAACTGTCTGACACATAACACTTCACCTCTGACATTTACAGTTTGTGAAATATTAAATCAAATTAGATCCATACTCCATCTTATTATTTCTCCTGGCTCTCTACATTCAGGCTATGTGCCTTTCTTCATTTGATAATTGAGTCTCTCAAGGTTTACTTTTGAGCCCCCCCCCCCCCAAAAAAAAAAAAAAAAAAAAATATATATAATATTAATATATATATTATACATATAACCATACAAAATTGTACTGAAGGAAAGTATCGTGTCAAATATCTGTCTGTGAAAATATTTGTATGATTGATGATCAGCTACAGGCTCGCTACATTGAAGATTCATCACTCATATGGGACATGTGAGGGCATTATGGAGAGATAGCTACTCTGTGCATATTATGTATTTCACAAAGCTGCTGTGACATTTATTCCCTTTCCTTCTTCATAAATGCTCAACGTCTTCTGGTATCAGTCCTTAGCCCATAAATATTCAATCAATATTCATTTCCATTTCAACTAACTACAGACTATATATAAATAGTGTTACATGGTTGACGAAGAATGAATTGATATATATGATAAATACACAAAAATGAATAAAAATGAAATTAACAAGTAATTTCTTTTTACTTGTTGTGGATTTATCGAACCACTGAGCTTCTACTCCTGATGCACAACATGAATGTGATACAATATTCAAATCAGACCAAATCAAAGAGTAGATCCCAAGAACAAACGCTTCTCTTCAATTGTTTTAGTTATGAACTTGCTTATGAGGTGAATTAGCTTAAACTTTAGAGAATGACTAATTATCGATGATTGCAATCTACTTCTGGGCAAGTGTTTTTTCCTCTCGGGCAAGCAAAAAAAAATTTCACTTGCCCAACAGGGCAAGTGAAAAATAATTTTTTTGTAGCGGCCTGATAACAGAGAGAAAAGTCTCTTGAGGGAAGATGGGGTAGGGATAAAACATCCAGGGGAAAAAATTATAATTTTATTTTCAGTTGTTATCTTGAGCTTCTTTGGTATGACTCAGCAGGGATCGAAATCATGGACCTACCTCGCCGATATGAGTTCCGACGATCCTCTGAGCCAACACCTCTTGAACAACCTAAGACACTGAATCATGTTATGTAATACCTCCCCCCCCCCCCCAAAACATAACAAAAAGTTTAGTAAGAACAGTTTTATGATTATCCTGGGCTCTTATTGGCAGGTTTAGAGCATATTAATTCATGGCCTTCTGTTTTACATTAACGGGGAAAAAAAGTACATTTAAGAACATCAAACTGCTGCAGACTTACTGTGAATAGATTTGATTTCCTCCTTGACTTTCTCGTGAAGTTAGGTGTACTGCTAGGGCTTGGTTGGAGTGGTCCTCTATCTGATCCTTGATTTGATCCTTGTGATCCTTCTCTGATGGAATCTCTACTGCCTTTCCTAGATCCCATGGAACCAGTGTTTCCTTGCTGCTGCTGGTGATGATGGTGCTGACTGTTGGAGTGATTGGCGCTAGGGGCAGAGAGGGTGTTGGGTCCAGGGAAGGGGGCTGTGCCTGGGAAGGGGTTACTACGCACCGAGTGAGGGGTGCTGGGCAGCGAACTGCTGGAGTTGGAGAGGGATACCATCGGATGATAGTGCTTCTTCTCCACTATTAACTGGGCGGCTGAGATATAGAGAAGAAAGATAGAACAAGAACATCAACTTTTAATATTTTAACTGTGAATTCTTTTGTTTGAGTTCATTTGTTCATCAACAAGTGAGAAAAAGTTTAGAATTTTTTAAATCGGAGCTCCACATTAACTTTCTCTACAAGGGTCAGGATTTAAGTTATTAGTATTTCGTTGTCATGGGCCTCTGTTCAAAATTTTTGGGTATAGAGTTTACATTTGATGGCCCATGTGTAACAGTCTGCTGTTCTGCATACTACAGTGGAACATATTTGATATTTTGTCCCAGTATAACTTTTTTTTTTTTAACCAGCAATTTCATCAATATCACATGGTAACACACAAGGTATGAAATAACATGTAGCATTCATGAACTGATCAAATTTCTTTTGTATCTTTACTCTTGTGAGTATTTTAAAAATTACTTTTTTCCTTCCAACATATTGTGTTTGCACAGCTCGGTAACACAGTACTTGAACATGAGTCATAATAATGCACAGTAGCAAAGCAAAGAAAATGTAATGCAATCTCATGCCCTCATGCGATGATCGGTACACCGTTCAGTGTCAAAAATTTAAAGCTGATTGTACGTACATCGTCTTTAAATTCCCCACTCTCTAAAACAAACATCTGTGCTTTTTTTCACTTGAACTGGAAGCTTCCACTGCGAGAGCACATTTAAAGATGTTTAAAAACTCAATTGCGTTCAGTGTCGCATTTGTTGCATTCGCGATGCTCAAGGTCGAAAAAGCGAATCTGATCGTGATTCAAAAATTTTCCTCCGAATGGAGATCTGAAAGACATTTACTTTTACGACCAGGAATGGGGACAATGAACATCCACCCACTTTGTTTCTCTTTATATCAGCATTTTGTAGTTGCGTTTTGTATCATGATTCATGTTGGCATTTAAAATTTGAAAATGGACATTGAACACACCCTCTTTCTCTTCATCTTTCCTTAGCTCTGTCCTTCTCATGAAATTGAAGACTTAAAAGATGTACTTGTAGAGATGAATACACACATTATGTGATAACCATATCCCGTTACTCAAAGAGACTGAGCGGTACATACATTGATTTGATTGTGTATTCAGTTTCACAACCACATCATATTTGAAAAGGAAAGGAATATTTGACTGATATCTAGGAGCTTCATGAGCAACCTGAGTCTAGCATTGGATTATAATCATGGGGAAGATATTCATAATGAATCAATTTTATTATGACAAAATTTTTTCAAGGTTCACTTGTATGGGTATTAAGCGCAAAACAACTAAGTTACTGAAGAACTAAAAATAAGTGTTTTATGTAACCCTTTTTTATTTAAGGAAAATAAGGAAAATATTTAGAAGGAAAAAAGAGATATAAGACTTCTAAAGGGGTAACAAAATTTAGCTTTTGCAAAAATATATTTGATTCATTTAGTAAATTCAGAGTAAATAAACTAATCTTATTTTTGGTCATGAAATGTACTTAAAAAGTATTTCCAAGTCCCAACCTTTCTTACTTTCTTTGTTAATGCAATTCACTTAGAATTTTCAACAATCTCAGCACTTTTATATTACCAAAGTTCAATTCCACTCCCTTATACTACACGGTATAATGTGAATCCCATCCGTAACTACAATGAAAACTGTGGCCATCTATCTGAGTGCTAGTGAATGACATTTCCAGTGACTGAGAGAGATGGGAGCACTGACATGTGGAAAAGAGAGATATATTGGCAAGTGGTAATAGATGCTAACTGGTGTGGGAAAGATTGGGCTTGGCTTACTGACATCTCCATTCAAGAGATGCACCTATATGTAGATGTGGTAATGAGATCATGAACACACTCTCTATTCATAGAGTGCTTGCGTGCGTCTAACCATGCATCCATATAATTCCTGGTGGAAATCTATACTCTCCATGCCTCCCTTTCACCTAAATATCCCACTATGTGCTCATGTATTTCTTTTACAGTAGTGTAGAAAGTAAATCTGTAGTAATGGAATAAGGTAAATATCAAAACTTGAAAGAAAGATTAAAACTGTATGAAATATTGCTGTTTCTGTTTTTTACTCTACATTGTACATCAATAAATACATGAAAACATGACATATTTACAATAAAAGAAAAACAAACAAATGATGCCTACATGAACAATGCATATATATTCAGAGAGACAATTGACCCAGAATAATAAAACATATCCATATGGAAGTACTATCACACTGTACGTAATGGAACATCCCCATTCTCACTTCATACCGAACCAGGGCGAACATCTGTCGCTTTCTACCTAACAAAATTACAACATATACGGCACTTAAAGTAATCTGGAAAAAACATTTGAAAGGAATACATACCATCTTGGAAGACTCTTTCTACATTGAGTCCATACATTGCACATGTTTCAAAGTACGGGCAGCGCTTGAGATCAGCCGCCAGCTTCTTGGCTTTGGTGTCGTCGATGAGCCTCGGCGAGTTCTGCGTTAGAGCATCTGGGAGAGCGAGAATCAAAATGAAAATACAGGAGAGGGTGTTTTATGAAAAATGTATTGTAGGAATAGGTGATAAAGGGTGTCATCTGTTATGGTAATCATGGAAGCAAGATAGCAATTAGTTTGGCCTGGTCTAGCTCCCCGTCTGCTCCTGCCCAGTCTGCTGGTGAACTATTTTGGCTGAGCTGTGTCCGTCCACCTAGATGACACACACAGCCCTATTTATAGTCAAGGACTAGAGGATTGTCCATTTTTTGTTTCAATGAGTAGGTTATTATGGTCCATGTTATGAGCAAACAAGAGGTAGTACATTCACCTCCCAATGAGGTCATCAAATGAGAAATATAGTAGGCCTACAAGAAATCGTGATGAAAATAAGGCGTCATGTAACCGGGGAGTGCTTGTTACAATAGTTGTCTCAAATATGATTCTCTCATAAAGTAATTTGTAATTGCTCTATAGTACTGGAATCGCAAATTGATGACCACTCTGCAGATTGTATAATCAAATCAAACATTTTGATTCCACATCCAATTAGTATCAATGATCGCACTGCAAGTTCAAACATCTTGGCTTATGGTTCCAGAACTAGGGTAAATGATAGCCACAGAATGATTAGAAGACCACGTATGATTACAGGTGGAATTTTCAATCCATCTTTCCGGCAAAAGGACTGGAACACAAAGAAATTAACTCAAACTATATTTCAATTAGACTGGTTCACACTGTATTAGTGTTGTCCTATCAACATCACCTTATTTTCTTTAACTTTGTAAAAAAAAAAAAGGTGAAATATATGCACAAATGTTATAGGCCTTCACAGAATGTAAGGGTGATGTCCATTCACCCAATTTATATCCCAAGTGTTGTCCAGCTGTAAGTCACAAGCTTCAATAAATATCCCTCATTTATTCCTGAAATGACACCTGCTACACTATCTAGGTGTAAGGTTCATCACCTTGTCTCTGTTCCATCCTCTTAAATATATCCATATGATTCAGCCATATCCTAAAGGGCCTGTCCCACAGGAGGCGATCTTTGTGGCAACAACCTACGAACCAGCTGTCGCCACTATGCGCAGGTCCAAACGCCTATAAGATCGTGAATTATCACGTTTATCGCCTAAAAAGACGTAGCAAAAATCAGTTCGCCATTGAATTTTCAACGAGTTAAATAATAGCTGGCGTCAGTTAGGTTGATAACCGTAGCCTGGCTTCTCTTGACGTGACAAGGTGCTGTTGTAGATTGTTGCCAGATATTTCATGTTAAGTGCCAAGGAGCGGCAGCCAGTTGTAGGTTGCCGCGCTACAGCGTACGTTGCACGTACTGCCGAAGCAAATGGCCGAAGTGCTACGGCCTTTGTCGCCAACTAAATTCACCAAAATCAGAATCGGCCTCCTATACAGATACTGTACAGTCGCGGCAAATTTTTGAAATTTTCAAAAACCACTCACGACCAAATTATAATGTGCGTCTTTTTGCAGACTGAGAGGACAATCACAGTGCGCCAGTTCATATTCGGTTGATTTTTAAGCCGCAACAACACAAGTCGAGCCACAAGATGCGCTAATGTCTAGGCTATTGTATTCATGGATACAAGCTATTGTTAGTCTATTGTTTGTGTGGAAGCAAGCCGTTGTCGTAGCCTACCATAGACAGAGTCGTAGGTACGTCTATAACCTACGGTTGCCTACGATTCTGACATGATTCTGGCAGGTTCTAACAGGCATAGGTTGTCGCCTCAACGATCGCCTCCTGTGGGACAGGCCCTTAACACATGTCCTAAACAGGAGATACAGTGGAAAATCTTTGTAATTATGTATTTGGGACTGGAAAACATTGCTTGTAACATTAGGTATCTTGTTTTAGAATAACAAGATATTTTGTTAACATATTTTGTTAAGATACCTTTTTTTAACAAGATTTTTGTTATTCTTGTTATGTTGTTGTATCAGAAGTCAATTAACAATACAAGACAAAACGAATTAATTTCAACTGAACTAGAGAAATAGCTTGTTACAACAGGATTTTGTTATATCAGAAGTCTTCATATCAAGTTTTCACTGTACTACTCATACCTAAGTCATATCAGAGAGAACACCACCAACTAGCAATCCAATTATCAACCGAATAACCAAGAGAGGGCCAACCAAGAGAGGGCCCGTTTGGAGCCAGTTTGGCTCCCTGACTAGGGGATTTAGTATAAACACCTCGACATGTATCTTCAAATCAAATGCATTGTTCGGTAAATTCATTTAATTGAAATATTTGGCTAGAATGTAAGTAGATTTTGATGAACTTGAACTTTAAATGTAGTCATGAAATTAATTGTGGTTTATTAGGGACAATCAACTTCAAGAACTGAAGAATGTTCAGAAGAGCACATTTATTAAGAGTATGATTATGATTTTAACATTTCAGTATTGCCTCTACTAGAAAGGAAGAAATATGTTTAATTTCTGAACTAATATTCTAAACACTTTGTCAAATGCAGGCAACTTAAATTAATGTTATACAAAATAAAATCATATATCTAAGGTTAAAATAGATAATACGTGAAGCATCACATCAAAATGAAAGATAAGTCGCCAGAAAAGAGTAAAAGATACTGGCAAATTAATCCCTATTTTTATTACTTTCACTTTATCTTTTTTTGCTCAATTAATTTTTTTGAGCAGACATGAAACACTGAAGATTCAGAAAATCAAAACAATACTTTCCCCAAAATTAGGCATTTATTATTATTTTACTGATTTCCTTGACCCTTTGATGAATTTGCTCTGCGGCTTGTCTCTCGTTTTGATATGATGCATCGCATATGTTTTGCACACATCAAAATATGAAATAAAAATAAAAGACTAAAGGTCAACCTTTAAGTACACCTATAGGGGAACTGACGAGCAACTTTTGAAATTAAGTCCTTAAATAAAAATAGTTAAGGAACATTGACATATAAATATATTAACAAATAAAAAATACAGATGAAAAAACCCACAAACATTCAACTTGTTTGCCATACACTTGATGTTAACCTTGCCCTTTGTAAATGCAAGAAAGCTCATGTCTATCTCCATATAAGGTCACAGGCCATTGAAAAGCAGCTATCTTTAGATGTATGTCTTTCTTAGGATCAAGTTGCTGCATAAATAAGAGATTCACTGAAATAGCTCTCTAATAAGAAGGACAAAGAATCCCCTGTGTGGTGTACACATACACAAACAGATCCGTCTTTAAATGTTAAGGAGTAGCTAGATATCTGCATTGGGATTGTTGGATTCAGGAATCTTTCTTTCCAGCTTCAGTTTACTCTCCCAATAATGTTACATGTATCAACACTACACCCCCCCCCCCCTTCAAAACGAAAAAAAAAAAAAAAAAAATATATATATATATATATATATATATATACACATGTATATACATGTATAGAAAAATTAAAAGAGAATCTTGATGATCATACAGATAAGACTTTATTTTAAAAAGTATAGTTATTCTTCAATTGCAAAAGAACAAAGAAAACACTTTTCTATTGTGTACTTTGTTATAAATTCCCAGGGTCCTCTTTCTGCTAGAGTTAGTAGGTGATGAGGGTATTTTTGGTAGTGCAAATTTAAGTTTCAACTCCCAGTGTCCTCTTCATGCTACCATACATACCCTCATCACCTCCGAACACAGTAATAGATATTCTTTGCGGGACCCTGGATGGTCCTACAGAGAGTATTTATTACTGTCTTAGGAGGTGGTGAGGGTATTTATGGTAGTGTGACTTTGACCCTTCACCTCTAAGTCTTACAGGTGACCTATTTTCACAAAATTTGGAAGCAATAAGTTTGCTCAATTTTGAATTGCTTCTCTATCTTGGGAGAAGACTCTACACATAGTTCATTCTTACAAGCACAATCATTCCAAAAGCATTTTGTCAAAACTTGAAATTAGAGTAATTATATCCACCAATACCCAAATTATTTGCTATCAAGTTAAAAGCTGCTTTCTATGAATAACATTTCAATAGATCATCAAAATAATATAAATACTTTGGCAGAGACCAGAAACCAGAAGGCCTACTTGTATAGTCCAAGCAAAGCTCTCCCCATGCACTGAATGGTAACTGATTATTCTGATCTTTTTATACAGAAAATACACACAATCAAATAATATTCACTGTATATATATATCATTCAAATTCTCTGATAGAAAAGAGTTACTGAAGTTTAGAATAATCATCCTTTTGCCAGTTCTGTGATGATGATGTCATGTTGAAGTGTTAAATGAAATCATAACAAAATCTATTCAAATATGTTAAAGCACAATAAACAATGTAGAACTTACAATCAATCCTTCAATTCAAAGATATTGCAATGCCTCTAGTTTCCTATGTGTATTTCTTTGAAGGTTTCTCTGTCTCCCTAGCTCATTCTGCTTTACACAATAGCTCAACCCAAATCCTTCTCAGAATGATACAAGTGTTAGTTCCTGTGTCCATCAATTCCTAGGTGAATTCTACTTCAATAAAACAGCCATGAGAGAATAATCTTACAGTGGAGACTTACAAAATGGGCAATAAGACAGTGATCTTCTATTTGTCTAGGCTATCTAGATAACATCTTCTGGCACAGTAAAAAGAGCATCAATAGCTTTGATAAGAGGCCATTTTAAAAGCAATTTTCTGGGTGGCCATTCCACCTATAGTATATCCTGACTCGCTACAAACTGAAGTGTCAATACATATAGGCCTACTCGCGAAAGTAAAACATTAAAAGAAAAGGTTTATGTAGCATTAAAAAAAAATCCCTAAATATGTGAAGTGGTGAGTTGAAAAACTGATTTAATGAGAGACCTTTCTAGTTGCTTAATACATGATCCGATCAAAAATACAGCCCTACATTTCTTTCACCCTGACACGATTTAAAGTTCAAAGAGATATTCTATGACATTGAATATAGATCGTTTGTGACAGGAGGTAGGCTGCATAGCATGATATTTAGGTAAATCACACCTGCAGGGTATACTGTAATTTAATCAATTTGAAACATGAGAGTGAGAACTGATCCAACATTATAGGAGGACAGACATACATCAGGCAGACAGAAAGTGACGAGACAGATAAATATGTCAGAAGATGCAATCATCCATAAACAAGAGTCTGGGATAAAATATCAACGTCTAATATAATAAAGAGGCAACAAACCAATATTTCATTTTGATAAAATGTTCAATTATTATTCCTTGCTTATCATCATAATTATCATAATTTGTTAATGTTGTTTATTTACAGCATCTTCAGAAAGCACCTTGTTTATACAAAGAAATGTGATGATTTGTATAATATGATGCTCTTGTCCAGAAATATCTATAATACAAAACATTTATGACCCATCCTTTCAATTTACAGCCCCTTAGAGGACTGAACGGAAAAGCCTTCAGCTCATCACAAAAAATCTACAAACATCACAATTCCTTGGGCCTATATATATATATCTTTTCTCTCCAAACAACTAGGGCAGGTTATTGTTGAATAATAAAACATTGTTTGCAGGTTGTTTGAAATTAAATATATTCAAGATTTTGAAACTCAAACCACCATCCCCCCCCCCCCCAAATAAAAAATATATACATGGGAAAAAAAAAACCTGTGCGGCAATCAAGATCCACACCTACAGAGAAAATTTCAAACACAGCAAGAAGTTGTCACCTTTTGCACCGCAAGAGTAACATTTAAAAAGGACCACAGAAGTAATACTATACATTTACTCCATAGGTCACACTGTTCAGTAAGCTGTACAAAATGATGGAGCCTGGATATTGTAAGAATCAGAGTTGGAATTTTAGTTCAAATAAACGCTTTTATAGTGCCAACCGTATATTTAGGCGCTTAAAAATGCATTACACCTGTACATGGTACGTCATCTACAAGTTCAAATAGGGCCTACATCAGGGAAACTGTCTGAACAAATACACTTCACCTCTGACATTTACAGTTGGTGGAAATATTAAATCAAATTAGGATCCATACTCCATCTTTATATTTCTCCTGGTCCTCTACATTCAGGCTATGTGCCTCTTCTTCATTTGATAATTGATGTCTCTCAAGAGTCTACTTTTGACCCCCCCCCCCCCCCAAAAAAAAAAAAAAAAAAAAAAAAAATATATATATATATATATATATATACATATAACCATACAAAATTGCTACTGAAAGGAGAAGATCTTGGTCAAATAATCTGTCTGTGAAAATATTTGTATGATTGATGATCAGCTACAGGCTGCATACATTGAAAGTTCATCACTCATATGGGACATGTGAGCAATTATGAGAGATAGGCTACTCTGTGCATATTATGTATTTCACAAAGGCTGTGTGACATTTATTCCCTTTTCTTCTTCATAAATGCTCAACTCTTCTGGTATCAGTTCCTACCCCATAAATATTCAATCAATATTCATTTCCATTTCCAACTAACTACAGACTATAATACAAATGTGTTACATAGTTGACAATAGAATGAATTTGTATACTAAGATGATAAATACACCAAAAATGAATAAAAAAATGAAATTCACAGATAATTTCTTTACCTTGTTTGTATCTTATCGACACTGAGCTTCTCCTCCTGATGCCAACATGAATGTTAAACATATTCCAAATCAAAGACCAAATCAAAGAGTAGATCCCAAAGAACAAACGCTTCTCTTCAAATTGTTTTTAGTTATGAACTCTGCTTATGAGGCTTGAATTAGCTTAACTTTTAGAGAATGACTAATTATGATGCTGCATCAAAAACCTCAAGAAGCCTCACACCAAATATGTTTTAAATAGCCTTATTCAAGGGCATAGTGTTTTATTTAGCTCTAAATTAGTTTTTTCACACTGCAGCTTTTTTTTAGGTTATCAAATTATCTCTAACCACCAATTTTCTAATGATTCACATACAGTACAAGTTTGGTCGTTAGGCTTCTCTCTCGCTTGTTTTTGGGTCAAAAATGAAAAACATTGCTACACAACTTGTTTATTAACAAGTTCACAAATCATGATGAAATTTGCTAACGGCCCTTGCAAACAGCTTACTATCCTAACAGTTCTATGACGTTTTCTCCAGGAATGATTGCTTTGTGGTTATTACTCAAATGGCTACTTTCTCTAATGCGGCGGTCACAACTCGCCGTACCTTCGACGTGCAACTCCCTACGATGGATTTTGTAGAAAATTTGTGCAGCAGAGGTACCCCGCAGGTACAATGCACGCACGCCGTACAGCAGGTTTTTACAATACCCTTACTACAGAAACGCAGGAATTGCAGAAGTAGACACAGGACCTGTGCGTGCATTGTACATGCAACGCAGGCTACATTGATGGCACATGCCCCGTAGCCTACGACGAGTTGTGACCGCCGCATAAGCTATACCTAACCCTAACACTACACTTTTAAATATCACAGCCCTAACCCTACATCTTAGACAGAATATAGCCCACAGAAATTGTTGTAAGAGCATTAGTCAGATCTTCATCATAACAATGCCTTGTTTCACAAAACTGGCATTTAAGTAAAAGTTTGATAAATCCCAACAAACATTATGATTTTAGTGAACTTGTACTAAGGAAGTCCACTGAGATCTATACATGGGTTCTTGAGTTATCCTTCTTTTGTGAATTGCAACAAAGTTTCCAACACCCGAACTATTAGACTATAATCTTCCATGCAAACAATTTACAATTCAATTCAAATACAATACACACTGCAACCTGCAGTGAAATGATATATTTCAGAGGAAATATTTATAAAAGTAATTGTCTGATGGACAGGCTAAATCTAGTTTGGCGACAATAAATATAAGTAACCTGTTAGGTTGAGGTACAGATAGTAAGTAGCACATGATAGTGATGAAGATGATACTAGGGTTTGACACAGTTAGAGCTTGTCTAGGTCATCAAGCAGGTTATTGTCACTTGTCAGTGATTCTTCCTTAATAATTTCATGATTCTTTTTAAAGCATTACAAAATTTACAATCTGAAATTGCAGAAAAGCGAGGTGTTCATATATATTTTTTCTTTCTTTCTTTCTTTGAAGGTTTCAATGGAATTCATTTTTATCCAGAGACAAGCAGTAAAAAAAAGTCCAAGATATAGAGGAATGGAAGGATATATCAACCTGATATATCCTCATAATCAGGACATGTTTAACTGATGTGTTGGCTCAGTAGATAGAACGTTAGCCTCATAATCGGGTGGTCATGGGTTCGATCCCCAGACGCGTCATACCAAAAGATGATAAAAAATGGTAGTTGCTGCTTCCCTGTTTGGCGTTCAACAAGAGGGGATAGAGCAATGTCCTTCCAGCGCTGCTCAGCGGCTGCCGAGCCCACAAGAAAAGGGGCAAAACAAATATCCGGTCATCTTTGTTTTGGACAATAAAATTTGGAGCATTTAAAAAAGTATTCATATTGTCTACCGGGAGCAAAAATGGCATAACTCATATAAAAATCAAAGCCCTTCTTAAATTGACAGCCCTTGTCATTCTCAAGATGGTATATCATCAAGCTAGTCAAACTGACAATATTGAAAAAAAAAACAAAAAAAAACATATAAAACATATTCTCCTATTGTTATTGGAAATTGCATTTGTTTACCCATCTGATTTGATGGCCAATACTCACAAACAAGCACATTTGGAATGAACATCTCTCACTTGTATAAGCCCATGTACAAAGACAACTCTCAATAAGTGTTTTCATGGTCCTGCTTTCTTCAGGTGGAAAGAAAATGATTAGATCTCTCTTTTATTCCTGGTGGTAAACCAATCAATAAAACTCCTTGTAGGTTGGCATCCTTTATATTCACTCTCTACAAGATTATCCTTGCAGAAGAAAACCTTGGTTTACCCAGCGAAAGAAATTGTTTTACATGTGCCCTACATCTAAAGGACTAATGAGTGCAGAGAAGCGCATAGCTTTTTAATTTCAATATTCAAGGACACTGTGTAGGTGAGTCACACTAATCAAGCCCTACTAGCCTGCTCTATTCTACTATGTTCAAACCCAGTCACATATTAGACATAATGACTGAATACAACCATGGCCAATGAAGATAAAATAAATCATCATTATTGAAGAGCATGCAAAGAGCTCAAGGACAAGGTGGAAAGGAGGATTATTTTGTATAGTGTAAAATAAAGTTCAACAAATATTTTTTAATCAATGGATAGTAAATTGCGGTTGATTGCAAACATTTGTGTTCTGGGGCTATCGTGACAGTCTTATGAGTATGACTGAAGTATTGCTTTGAAACAAAATATGTGCATTTTACTGTTCTTTCATCACAATGCATGACCAGACAGAGTTTTAGTACAATTAGCCAATTTCAGCATGCAATAATGCTGCTATTCATGTTCGATCATGTGGATCAGTTTAAAACACAACTATCTAAAAGTTTTCTTTTAGTATCTTTGGTATTAAAGGATTTGCGTAATATTGTGGGAAACTTGTCAAAATCAAAGTTTTAGCTAGTATTCATAACATATAATCACACAATGGGGGTGGGGGCGACATCATCTGATTGTACTAGAATTCTGTTCATTATCGATTGCAATAAGGGTGTGTTCAATGTCCATCTTCAAATTTTAAACACCAAAATGAATCATGATACAAAACGCAATTACAAAACGCTGATATAAAGAGAAATAAAGAGGGTGTTCATTGTCCCCATTCCTGGTCATAAAAGTAAACGTCTTTCAGATTTTCATTCGGAGGAAAATTTAAATGCCGAAAAAGATGCGTTTTGAATCACGATCAGCTTCAATTTTACGACCTTGAGCATCGCAAATGCAATGAAATGCGAAACTGAACACAATTGAGCTTTCACAGTGGAAGTTTCCGGTGCGAGTGGAAAAAATTTGTTTTTGAGAGCGGGGAATATAAAGATGATGGACATATAATCAGCTTTAAATTTTCGAAACTGAACGGTGTACCTCTGATCGCATTTGTGTTTTGTAATTGTGTTTTGTATCATGATTCATGTTGGCGTTTAAATTTGAAAATGGACATTGAACACACCCAAAAAGAACGGGTCTTTTGATAGGATTCTTACCTTGAGTACCAACTAGGATCATTGGGAGGTCTGCAGTGTTGCGATAGTGAGCGATCTTAGCATAGAAGTTATAGAGCATGTTGAAGCTCATCTCATCTTCCACACTGAAGACCAGAATGACGGCATCAACCCAGGAGCAGAACTGAAGCTCTGGAGGGCCACCTTCATCTCTGATCAGAAGCAGGTAACTCCTATCATCAACAACTATCTCCTTCTTGAATCTTCCTCCTGAGATGTGGGTAAAATAGAGAGATGCTAGAAGTCTACATGCGTGAGCTAACTTAAGGAAACCGATACCCAAGAAAATATTCACTTTTATATGAAAGAGCACAATGAGAGGAGCGATTTAAAAAAAGTTTCGTCAATATCAGTTATAAAATAAGAGAGTTATGGAAGTTTGAAAAGTCTCGTTTTACCTTCTTTGGGGATCCTCCAATTTTCAACATTGGCTTCAAAATGGCCGATTCTATGGACATTCTCCATTTGTTTTGTACACAAATTTTCAGATTTTCCCCATTTTCTTTCAAAATATGTTGTATTTACTTCTCAGCTCAAAATATATTTAACACATCATAGGCCTATGTTGAGCTCAGAAGGAGGTAAGACATATTTTGAATGAAAATGGGGAAAATCTGAAAATTTGTGTACAAAACAAATGGAGAGGTGTCCATAATATCGGCCATTTTGAAGCCAATGTTGCCAAATTGAGGATCCCCATAGAAGGTACAACAAGACTTTTCAAACTTCCATAACTCTCTTATTTTACAACCTATTTTGATAAAACCTTTTTTTTTTTAATTGCTCCTCCCATTATGCTCCTTCATATAAAAGTGATTATTTCCTTGGGTATCGGTTTCCTATATGCCTCATCAGAATTCATCGCTGTCAGTTTAATGAATGTTGCCAACAATATACATTAATTGACTGATCAAAGATTATAAATTGTCATCATAATTCATTTGGAAAGCCACATTAATATTTCATACAACAACCTTTCAAGGTGTAAAACCAATTGATGTGTATATTACTTTAAAGCTGGTGTATACTTTTGGGAGAGGTAAAAATTTAATTTGGAATCACAGTTAGATAATATGAAAGATTGAATCCTGTAACTATAATAAAGAAAATGATAATACTCGAAATCTCGTTTTAGTGTCTTTATTTCACAATATAGGTATAATACGTGGAAGTCGGAGACCCGACACCAACTCGGCGTTTACGTGGAAAACCAATTAGGATTTTCTTGTTTGGGTGATACATATAGATTGTTCCGCACCGTTCATGCGGTAAGCTACAGCGAGCGGGGAATCACAGCAAAGGGCTAAAACAACTGTTACATTATGTTTCTCTCAAACATTTTCACTGAAATACATCGGAAATCATGAAAGGAATATCACAAGATCTCTCACACATATCTTTTAGTGCAATGTGGACAACATGAGACTGTATTTGATCAGTTTTATGCCGATTCCTTTTTGTTAACAAAACTATACACAAGCTTTCCTAGGATTTACTGATTAAAAGTAACCCAATCTCAAAGTATGATCACAGGGGGAAAAAAAAATGGCTTTTATGTATTTAAACAGGAATATTTATAATACTGTGTTTAATATTTTCAATCTTTTTCTGTGATTATTGTGGTTAATTATAACCAGATATGTAATGAGCGGGAGGTTTAAAAATCCAGAAAAAAGAAGAAAATTGTCCATACCTTCAGGTGATTCTTCCTGCATATAAGATCCTGTAAGATATCGATGTACTAGTGCTGACTTCCCACTTGTTAAACTCCCGACTACACCCTGTACAACAAAAGAGAAAAGATATATACTGATTCTACTCTTTCATAACTCTATGATATAACTTAAAAAAACCAAACAAACAAAACCAAAAAACACCTTCACACCAGACATTTTAATCACACCAGACATTTTAACTGTTTTTGTCTATTAAGATTAAGGGATGCATTCAAATGAATTGGCACTTGTTATTACATGCAGTCTCTCTAATGAATGGGATATGATAATATCCAATAAATCTATAAAAAAAGAGGAGAATGAACAGCCTAGTGAGGACACAAAGTGCGCGAGCCCACTGCAGGAGGGTGTGGGAGGACAAGAGAAAAAAGAAGGGGAAAAAAAATCAAATTGTCAAAATCTGCGAATAGGTAATGAAATTCATGCCTGTATGAATACTCTAATATAATGAACAGAATATTTCTTTGGTAAATTGGAATTGAACTTACTATACATGTACAATAAATAAACATCCTTTACATAGAGCAATGTGAACAACCCTTCATATTTGCTAGTAGTTCCTACTGCCACTCACACTTGAATGTCAATGCAACACCATAGTCCTTCTCACTGTACACCAAACATGATTTGAATCTTCCCCCGTGCATTACGTACCCATACCCTCCAGACATAGACTCTTGTCATAACACACACTTCAAAAGCACATGAAAGCAATCTCATATTCATGCCTACCAGCCATAGAGGAAAGGAAAATATTATGGTAAGATCTTAAAATTCTTATTATTCATCTACTCCAAACTATGATTATAATTGAGATAGCAGTGCATGATATTCCAATGAATGTCTTATCAATGACAATTATATCTCCATCAATGTCTAATATGGGGTCTTTTTTGTTGTTGCAATTGAAACACAATATACATACCAGCATTTTTTATCACTTCTAAGAGCTGCAATACTTCCATTTATTTCTGAATGGCATTCATGAAACTTAATACACTTCGAGGTTTTAACCAATTCATAGCTTTATAAGTCAAACACATACATGAAGAAGTAATTATTTTTTTGTAAAGCATTACATAATTTCTTCATTTATCATCCATTTTTTGCAAACATATACTGAATGTAATGTATATGTAAAGTGGTAAATGTAACAAATACAACTCGAGCAATCTTGTCTCAAAATCCACTTAATGCAAAGTGAATTATCTTAGAATCTTGTATTCAGAGCAAAAACATGGTAAAAATGCATCTTAAGTGTTTCTATTCAGCAGTTATTACAATATCCTCCCTGCAAATCCGTAAAGGTTTGAATAAATGCATTGACGTAAGAGGTGGGGTTTGTGCTAAATGCTAATAAGATTGAAATCCAGACAGAGAGAGAGATGGAGAGTATACCTGTAAAAATGTCATGGTTTTATAGCCATATAGCCATACAATAAGGTGTACATAATTTTTAATATCTTCAACAAAAAAAAATAAATAAATAAATAAAATAAAAAATGGTCCCTATTTTTCTGGGAGGGAGTGTGTTGGGTGAATTGTTTAAAGGAACTTATGCAAATATTAAAAATTGTATGACAGTAGAGACGAATCTGGTTTTAGTGATGTTTTGTCATGGTGGCAGCCATTGGCTGGGGGGCTTCCAATGTGCTCTTTTGTGTACGTATGTATGTGTAACATAGGAAAATGGAAGCCCCCCTCCCCCCCCCAGCTATATGGCGGGCACGTAGAGGGCTCACTTCCATGAAAGGCTGCACGAATTTGTCTATATGTAGTGAACTTACCAATTTCAGTTCTGGTACTGTTCTGCTTAATGTCCATTCTTGGCTATTTACAAATGAATCTGCAGAATGAAAAAGAAGGAGAGGAGAAATATTAGATACTTTGATATAATTTACTTGAAGATAAATGTTATGAATTATTTTTTTTTTCATTACACATAATTGCACTTAAACTTCCTCATAAACAAATAAATGTAAGAGTAGAAGAGAAAGAAAGAGAAAGGGGAGAGAGAGAAAGGGAGGCACACACATATTTCTACTCTCTCTAAAAAAAAAAAAAGTAAAAAAGTTCACTTTAAACAGAGTGAGTTTCGAGTAACTCCCGAGTGAAAATATACAATTCCACTCCAAAATGAGTGAAAATAAGTGTTTTTACTACAAAGTCACTCAAATTTCACTTAAAATTCACTCATATCTGATATTTACTCCTTCAAGAGTGAAAATTTTCACTCCTTTTTAGAGAGTGACACATATGTTGTGTGCATGGATCAGCAGAAGATGTGAAAACACTTTCTCATAAAATCTACAAAAAAGTGAAATTTTACAATCCCTTTCCAAGAATAGTTGAATAGAGAAACATGACCATCCATGTCAGTTACAAAACCACTATTACCATAATAGCCCTGTTTATCTCTCCACTTTATTGAAGTGTCCTTCTGCTGGCAAGCCAAGCTTTCATCAAAAACAAAGTGCGCTCACGATCTAGACAATGAGAAACACCACGCTCCACTCAAATTGCTGGTGGGCACATAATAACAAATTGTCATGATATAGGGTGCCTCACGAAAAAAGTAGTTCACAACATCTAATGCATGGAAGGGAATATGAGTGGCCAGAATTTAGAATTTGAGCAGTAAAAAGTTTCATTTGTGAAATAGTAAATGCCTATCTACAGTAGATGTACATTATGATGAAAGAGAAACTTTCAGGCTTTCAAGCTTTCCGGCTCAACTTGTATTTGACAAATAAAAATTGATTGATTAATCAATCAATCAATCAAATGTTTTGTTATCATGCCCTTGACTGGTGCATACTCAAACTCGAATCCAACAACAAAAAAACCATTTAACATTATTTGTATGAGACTATTATACATCACTACTAAAATTAGTTCAGATCTTACAATAAGGTTTAATTGAATAAATTTTTTGACGCACCCTGAATATCTACTCGCAAATAATATCGCTTCCTTTACATTCATGGATACAGGGGGGCGTTTCACGAAACCGTCATAAGTCTAACTTCTTGACTAAATCGGAGATAGTGAACAACTTGTCCACAAGCGGGTTCCACGAAGCGCCCTCTCTGACAAGATCGTGGACAACAAGCTGACTAAATACTTATGACAGCTCCGGACCTGTCATATCTTTTGGAGAGCGCTGATACGTCAATCAAACGCAATTTATGGCAAGCGATCGGTTTGGGCGAATTGCATTTGCCGCGACAATCTCGATTTTCTCATTTTTGTTCATACAAAATGTGGCAACCTCAGGATTTTGGTCTAATATCTAGAAAATAAATGGTTGTTAACAATTAAGTGATTTTTATATCCAATAAAGAAATAATATCTCGTAATATATCCAATCAAGAAATAATATTGAATAAATTGCAAAAGCATTATTTAGCTTACCATAAAGCTAAATAAAGAGACCCGCAGAGACTACGTTGGTAGTTAAAATCGATCTATTAGTCCCAAAATTAATAATTTTGAATAGATTTCTTTTTAAATTACAATGCACTATTCATTTCTTTTTGTGAGCAAACAGAAAATTTAGGGAAAAATTTCAATCTAGCTCCATTTTCAGCTAGCGTACTTTTTTATAGTCTGATTTACGAAACTATGAAATTAGCGCATCCGGGGGTACCCATCTCATGTTCTGACGTGGTCTTATTAATTTCATGATTGACACCTTGTAAATATATGCAGTAAGAAACATTGTGCGTTTTAATTCATATTATATAAATTATACATAATTTTATGAGCTTTCATACTGTTATTGACGGATTTTATCACTTCAATTTCGATAATATTGAAAATTTTGCTAAACCACAATGTCTAAATATCAATGAAACCGTGATGAAGGCTATTGCTCGATGACATCATCTCCGATAATATCGATATTACAAATTGTCGAGCTTGGAAGAGCTTTGTGTAACCGACTTAGTAAGATTGGAGCTAACTACGTGGTTGGTGGATAAAGATATGACTAACTTGTCCATGGTTTCGTGAAACGCCCCCCAGGTACTCTGGCCACATCAATATATGTAATGCACTGTACCAGTTGAAGTTACACGTAGAACTATGATTTTCACCTTACCTCCAACCAAAGGCACGGCTAAAGTGCAATCACTCCTTGTTAAGGCTCTGGGGAGTTTTAAAGCCAACGCATTCTCTGAAGTACGAAGAGAGTTATTATGGTTTAATATCAACAAGAAAGCTTCAAGTAAATACTTGTACTGCTGTTAATCTTTGCTTTCTGATGAAGGAGTAGGAAACCACTTCTTTCGCATGAATGTTACCTCCATTTCTTCTTTGAAATCGGAGAAATCATGATGTATGTTTTCTTAAAAAACACCATTAGGAACATATAAACCAGGATAAAGTACAACAGTACCAGCATCAATTATAAGTGATATTTTGTCAAGGAAAATGCTGCTTCTTCCAAATATTCATTGTGTTTTCTTCGTACAAATTAACAGCAAAGAGACAAGTCCAGACATTGGGCTGAAGATAAAATCTCTTTGGAAATAGCTTTCAATAAAAAATAACTAGTTTTGTACTTATTTACTTTTTTTGACACTCTGATGTTGTTGGCTTTCTCAAAAATATCAAAGAAAATATAACACTATAGTTTCCTCCTCACTTACTCTGAATACCTAATCATATTTAAAAGTAAATCCAAAATGCAGAATTTCTTGAGCTTAGATTGTGAAAGTAACTGCTATCGCATGCTGATATTACCTCATGATATCTATCAATACAAACAAATGCTACCTTCTGCTTCATTAATCCATTTGAACAAGACATCTTTATGTTAATAATTAGCTGAATTTCATTGCCATTTGAAATAAGTAATGGGATTTTAGTCTAATCAGAAAACATGCAAGCTCGTCGAATGCTGATTCTTAACATTTGAGTCCAATCCAAGGCGAGATTAATTCATCCATGGTTTGTACAAAGCAGGACAGGAAATTATCATCATTAGAAGAGTGTTTTTAAATCAACATTATTACATTCACGGTTACAATCGTATTTATTCTAATTCAGGTACTTTTATTCATGTGAAAGCAAATTTAAAAAGCAATTACGTTTCCACATTTTTTTTTCAATGAAAATTCTCCTCAATCGTGATTTAGATTCTTGTATACATGGCATGACTTCTAGAAACCCGATTTTGGGGCGGAGCTTAAGCTAATCTTCAAGCACTTTTCTACCGGAAAGCCCTTTTCAAATTCACTTCTTGTACAATACATAAAATAACCACCACAATCTGATTGACAGGTAAAACACCATATAATCACTGTAAGGTCCGCATTAATACTATTCATCAGAATATAAATGAAGATTTAGTACTTATGTGAAAACAATCTACATGTATATTACATTTGCAAATTTTTGATATTTCATCTGTATCTGTATCTCTGATTTATTTATTTATTTATTTATTTATTTCGGTTTAAAAATACATATAAATATACATGATTTGAAGGTCCAGAGACCAAAATTAATCATGTTTACAAATTACATACAAAAGAAATAGTACAAAACGTATATAATATAAAAAATGAAAAGACTACATATGGAAAGCAGTGATTGGGATCTTTACATCAAAAGATGCGATGAGTCATATCAGTAGCCTTTACAGACCGATACAAGATGAATAATTTGTATGCTTGTGAAAGTCAAAATAGGTCAGGTGAATCTCATGACATATCTATATCAATTTGCATCAAAATTATCAGGGAAAGAAGAGATTCATGTCGACATTGAAATTTGGTTATTGAAGAAGTTTCATGATTCAAAGCTTTCTCCCCATACAAATAAACTCTTATCTTCAGACATAGTGTAAGATACAATGAACAAAAAAAGGATCTTTTATCATCCATTGTTATCATTTGAACTTGTCAGTCTTTTTAATCATGAAAATTGACAACAATAATTATTTCACTCAACTGTTAATAGCTTTAAGACTCTTTCGGCTGCCATGATAATTGAATTACGTCTATTTTGATCAATTACAACTTCTACAAGTAAACATTTATTTAACATTTTGAAAAACGAAATGATCATGAAGCACATCCTCAATAGGTTTAGATTCATAACAAAACAGGAAATTAATTGAAATATAGTGTAGGATAAAAGGCTTTTTACAGGAAGCAATTAAGTAACCACAATGAGAGTGATTTGACGTCTCTCAATTGAACTCTCAAGAGCAACATTGATGGCAACATATCATCATCTTTTGAGAGCCTAAAAGGTTTCAATTCAGATTTAACATCGTTTTAGCTCTCAGCAGGTGATATAATGAAGGCATCAGGTTTTTTCTTCAGGCTTTACTGTACAACCGAATTACAACAATTACATTGGTGGATCGCCAAGCCCGATACTGCAGTGAGCCACTGAAGTTTTCAGATTTTAACATGTACAGTCAATGAGTAGTTTTCAAATAATATAGGTGGCGCACATCCCCTGCTCCCCCGTCTGGATCCGCCACTGCAATTATGAAGAGTTATCGATATTTCTATAGATCTCAATACTGTTAGCCAATAAATACCCAAACTATGCAATCAAATTGTAAAAAGGGTGCAAATGTCTTTATTTGCTGCCAAAATGAAACAACTTGTTACTGAATAGTAGAATAATGGCATGACAGGTGGTCTCTCCTAATCTTCACATGTTCTGTAATTCACAATTTCCCCAAATATTTATCAACGACCTAGTTTCGGTTCTACAACATGATTTTGTACCTCTTATACCTAAAAAGAAGAATATGACTTTAAAATGTGTAAACACAAGCACCCACAAAAAGGAGCAGGAATGAAATATCTGCAAGGAAAAAACATTGACATCTAAAGTCGCCTTAACAGAGTCTCTGAGATAATTTAAAACTGAGATTGTAAGCAACACACATGAAGTCCCACATGTATAAATCAATGTCATGTTTAGTAAACATTACCCTAATGGATTGGCATCCCCAGAGACTACATTTTATGCGACTGAATTTATCAGAACTGCATGCGTGCCTACTAGCTTAATGTTTCATGTCAACTGTGATAAATCTAGTGCTAATTTCACAGTTCAATTACAATTGCTGGTGAAAGTAACTTAGTGATACATTTACCACATCATTAACAATGCTTTTTATGTTGTCAAGGCAACTGATGCCGGGCTAGACAGATATTATTATGAAGACACTGATAGGGATACTATGAAGTAATAAGATATCCCAAAGACCCTTCTTGTTGTCTTTTTTACTTGGGGGGGGGGGGGGGGGGTTAGGAAAATAAAAAAGAAATAACCTTGCTTTTCTACTGTGGAGTATAGCCTACATGACAACGGTGAGGGCTCGATTCGCTCTTTTAAACCCATTAGTACACATGAATGGTGGCTTCTTTACACACTCACAGATCTAATGTTTCTTCCTTTTTTCCAAAGCGTGGAATAACCGACCTTCACCTTTTGAAACATAATCTTCTATAACACAGCTCATCTACAATGCACGTCTAAGCAAGCGAGTTGAATGCTTATTGGAAATCTCTCTTCTAAGTTTATCATTCATGTAGATCTGAGCAATGCATAAGAGTGGGAAATAGTTGAGAAAGTATTTATGTGGAAACATAGTCCGAAGGCTTTACAGTATGGTTGAAAATAGCAAATGCTTCAAAGGAACTATTATTAGAAAATACATTTTAAAAAGCATACATTTTATAAAGCAAAAGTCATATTTCTGTCTTTTTATACCTTCTCCCTGTGAATCAAACTTATAGGCCTTGGGGCGGTGGTTTGCAGGCACAAACCCATGTTCTTTGCTTACTAGGGTTGAAGTTAAGAACTAGATTCACTCGTATACTGTAGCTTCTCAGACAGTGAGTATGGAGGCTAGTCTCCACTCTAGACTGAAATTTGTTAAGTGTCAATTGAGTCTGTGCTTGCAGACTACTTGGGCGGTTCCATGCTTTTGTTGTTTTGTCTCTTTGTTTTTTCTGTTATTGTGTGTCCCGTATGACAGATTACTATTTTTCCATTTCAAAAATTTTAAAGGATGTGTAATTAAGTCTAGTGCCCCTTCTGGTACTACTTGAAAATCACCAATAATATATTCTTGTTATTTCACAACAAAAATAATGTAAAATGTTGTCAAAAAGTCCCGCACAACACAGCATGGAATCGCAGATAAAAATATTTGTATTTTGATCAGGACCTTAGTTGACCTCAGATGACCCCAGCCAAAAAAGGACAGTTTGCATTCCAATCAGATTAAGGCAACAATATGATATCATCATATTAGTCCCTTACATTCCACATCAAATATTTTCCCTTTTCTATATTCTTTAACTTGAGGTATTTATAAAAGTGAAATGAATCAAGAGGTCTGTCTTAGGGTGGTATCTCACTTCGTGGAGACGTCTCCGCGACGGATAAAAAGTATTAGAGATGTCTCCTCGACAGTTTTCTAAAACTGTAACAAAGCACTTTCAAAGAACCATCTCAAGTAGTTTATGCGACTCATATGAAACGTCGCGGAGACGTCTCTGAGATGTGTCACGAGTCGGCAGAACTACTTTGAGACGGTTCTTTGAAAGCGCTTTGTTACAGTTTTGAGAACTGTCGCGGAGAATGTTTCCGCGACGTCTCCGCGACATCGGAGACGTCTGTAATACTTTTTATCCGTTGCGAGATACCACCCTTAGAATGAAGATTCACCATCTCATATCGCAAGGTTTGAATCATGAGACTACCACTGAAGCTGGACTAGTCTTTTGTGAAGACATGGTATTTTAATTGCATTTCCTGCTTGCAGTCTAGATCCACTTGTCCAGTTTCAAAGATTTCTTAAATAAAATCCTGTGGAAAAGTGTTGTTGGAAAAGTGTTGATCAATTAGATCAATTTCTCCATAATACTAGCTAGCCCATGTTACTCTCCTGTCCACCTATTTGTTACCTTTCCTCCACTTAAAGAAAAAAAAAAATTCAGATTACTTTTATCTATTTCTAATATTTGAAAAAAATATGACAGAATGCTTAAGATGGGAGTTTCCCTTTGGTAACAATTTGATTTCTGGAGGAAGTGATTAGATTTATTTGTACTTTCCACTTCACCTTATGACTTCAGCATCCTCTTCGAAAGTAACATCAGCAATTCAGTCTATCTCCTGTTCTCTTTTTACTCCATGCTCCTGCTACTCAAAGAGCATGTTTAAATTAAATGTCAAATGCTTTTGAGGCTTTTCGGATCAAAGCACATAAAATCTCACCTATTCATTAAAAGTAAGAAACTAATCAGGTGTCCTTCTACAGTCATGATTGATGTATTTTATTTTAAGTGTACAGTCATTATTAATTTCTATAACACATAGGCCTACCCTTTTTCATCTGTGAAGCCATTAGAAGTATACTGAAGAACCACTCAAGTGGTTGGGTTGGCCAAATACCAATTTTAATACATAGTTTATATTAATTTACCCTTTATTAGTCAAGGTTTTTCTAATTTCTACATTTAGTATTTAAAGTCTGCTTTATGCATCTGAGCTCTAATTCAACACATTCCCTTTTATTAAATGAAACCCCAGCAATGAGTTCTTTAAATGTAGAAACCACAGCTTGTTTTTTCAGGAGAACATAACACTTTTCTTCAGAAAAGGGTACTCTGTGGCTGCTTGGGACTTTAGGGGCATAGAACGGCAGAAAAATAAAGTTTAGGGACTACCTTCAGCAGGATAACAATAGTACCTTTAATCTCCGCTACAAACAGAAGTAGTTTGAATACGTGTTTTCATTTCTTGAGGTCTTCCATTGATGGGTATTCTCTGAGCATGTAACTCAAAACCATGGGAAATGGCTCAAATCTTTCAAGGCTTTGAGATCCAGGGGAAAGTATTTTGTGAAGTAGAGAGGTATATAGTTAAAAAAAATATGTCATCTTTTTGAAATATTTTAAAAAGGAAAAAAAAATGTAACTGTGTTAATGTGAGCTGAGACCTCCATAAAAGAATCAAACCAAGAGGAAAACGCTGAAATATAGAAAAGAAGATTTAAAAAGCAATAAATTTTTTTCTTCGTTGAGATTTGAATGAAACCTGTATGCTAATGGTAGGCAGCACAAAAGTATTACGAGGTAGGCCTGCCTACTTTGTCATGAAAATTTGTATCAAGTTGATGCAACAATCTTTACAATAGAATGTATCAATGCAGGAAGTTGACACTGTATCACTAATAAAATAATTACAAGTATTACCATTATTATTGTGCTAGTGTTTTATACATGTATATTCTTAAGTATGATTTCAAGCCATTTCCATTTGGGGACAACAGAAATAATCTTGTAAGCATTTTGCTTTCATGGCACTCTGATATGAAAGATTACCCCCAATGAACCCTATGTACAAATGGATTAGGCACAAAATATATTTCAAGTGTCCTTTCAGATTTTTACCAAAAAAAATAAATAATCAGAATACATGTATGGAACATATAGGCCTACATGTGTGGCAAATTTATAAATGGAAGGAAACATTAACCAACCTTCATTTTATTTAACTTTTCATTACCACAACTAGATATGAGGTTTAATTACCTTTTAACCTTCCACTCTACCCACTACAATAACCAATTTAACATATACCCTCTATTAAATCCCAAAGATCAATAGATAATCACTTTAAAGTTATCAAAGCAATCTGCTATGCCAGTCATAGCTCTAGTGACATTGCCTGTAATGATGTTATTAGTAGTCAATCAATGGAGCTAATGACTTCTCATTAAATAGCCCTGTATAATAGAAGAATCTAATTACACAGCTCCATACACTAAGTTCCTTTTCAATCCCCCTCAACTAATTTGTACCATGTCAGCTTAATTAGAACAGTGGAAGCTATTATGGGTTCAAATGATTCAGAAGACAAGCAGAAACATCAAAAAATGGTGATGGTGCGATTTGAAATTGCACTCACGGATGGACGGGGTGACCCTTTCACTGAGGCCAACATTAACCATCTAGAGGTCCATGTTTGCAATTGTAAAATGCGGCCACAGACCTGCAGACGTTAACACCAACCTGAATGAGAAACACGCCTCGCCTGTCCATGTGCACAACTTTGAAACACATCTTCTTGATTTTATGATGGACAGATTTAGAGTTTTCACAAACCGACCAACTTTGCTATTGACAAAGTGAATATTGTCTCTAAGAAAAAATGAAGAACTTCTTACCCTTGATAGCCCATCCTTTAGAAACAAAAATATATGGAACTTTGAACACAACCAGTATCCACAAGAAAAGTAAGAGTTTGAGTCTGTGAAAGAACTGACATGCATTATGGTAACAACCCCATAACTAATCCTTTTATATTTCAGATTCTAAATTTAACATATATTCCTAAAAAATAACCTAAATAAACAAACATTCAAAATTTCCACTGTCATTGCAAATGACATGCAATTAAACTGAAAGATCAACCAATCATGAATATTGGAAATGAAAGTTTAACGAATGACTGAACTGAAACTAAACTGAAACTGAAAGCAATGAAAAATTGAATCATAACCCATCTGATACCAATGGGGGGAGTTCCAGGCATGATTGCTTTGAATATGGGGAATCCCTTCATGCATTCTGCAAAGAAGGATCTCAAACAGCCTTCACAAATATTCTGGTAACTTTAACAATACAATGTATTCTAAAAACAACATTACGTTTCTGCTGTTAAGTCACCCTACCGACTTGCCATTGTAGCTATAAAGATCTTTGATGACACATCCCTCTATCTACATATTTCTCTTCTTTAAAAACATGGTTGCCTATATTGACTATACAACAGAATTGCTTCATCTTGTTTAATAATTTCATGATAATGACCTATATACTACTTGAATTTACTGGCGTAATCCATTATATAGAATTATATTTATCGGGAGAAGGGGGAGGGGGGGAGGGAGATATTGCATAATAATTACAAAGTGTCACCCCTGATGAATAGAAAGTGCGAGCAGATTTACGCCAGTGCTCAAATTTTTTTTCAAGTGATACAGATTAACTTTCATTTGTCAAGAACTTTCGATGAATCTGTGTTTCCTAAACTCCACGTATTGCATACTGTGAAATTTGACATACATTTTGAATTGAATAGATTCTCGCGGCACACAATGACCATAATCTTCTACTGCCAAGGCTGATAATGAAAAAAGATACTCGTCCGCTGAGAGATCAGAATGCCAATATATATGAGTTTAACATCCTTATGCCTCTCAATGATGACAAAGTCACTTCTATCCCTGAGCCTTTCAATTACTGTGACCTCAGCTTCCCCAGTAACAAATTCAAATGATTATTGTAAACCCTGCTCCTGAGTAATATGAAGAATGATCAAATTTTTAAAAATGAC
>CALNVZ010002100.1:10580555-10596331 GCA_940671915.1 Paracentrotus lividus
CATTGAAAATAACACACTTTACTCCAAAAAGAGTGAAAATGTGTATTTTCAAATTCACTCAAAATTCACTCTTCTGATATTCACTCCTTCAAGAGTGAACATTTCATGAGTTTTTTTTTTTTTTTTTTAGAGAGGGAGTATAACTATAAGCACTGCACATCTTCATAAAGATGCATTTCTCCTGCTGAACTTTATTTGCCCCCTTCAATCTTGAACATGTTTATTACATTATCTTGTTTGTTCTTATATCAATGCATATTAATCCATATTTCATATAGCAAATGAATAGCTAACCTGGTTTAGAGTGAACTCTAAGTATGATCTTGTGCTTAAAATGTATATGATCATACTGCATAAGCCAAGCAAGCTGAATCTCATCAATAATGCACGTAATACTCTTAAATCAGCAACCTCTCCTACCGCTATAAGGGTGTGTTCAATGTCCTTTTACAAATTTAAACGTCAACATAAATCATGATACAAAACACAGAAAACAAACGTGATCAGAGGTACACCATTCAGTATTGAAAATTTAAAGCTGATTATATGACCATTGTTTTCAAATTCCCCGCTCTCAAAAACAAACATCTGCGCCTTTTTTTCACTTGCACCAAAAGCTTCCACTGCGAGAGCACATTTAAAGATGTTTGAAAACTCAATTGCGTTCAGTGTCGCATTTCATTGCATTCGCGATGCTCAAGATTGTAAAATTGAAGTAGATCTTGATTCAAAACGCATGTTTTTCTGCATTTAAATTGTCCTCCGAATGGAGATCTGAAAGATGTTTACTTCTTCAACCGGGAATGGGGACAATGAACACCTACTTTGATTTTCTTTATATCCGCGCTTTGTATCATGATTCATGTTTGCGTCTAAACTTAGAAAATGGACATTGAACACACCCTAATTCAATCCATTACTCATCTGCAATGCCGGCATATTGATTACAATCCTTGTACCGGCTTCATCTTCTCTCATCCCTCCCTATCTTGTCAATTTAGAAGCGTAGTCTTCAGGCGAGAAGATACAGAGATGCTAAGATAACATTGATAAATCCTTCACCGACGCTTCCTTCGGATTATTGAAGATCACGGAAGTAGTATGACTACAGGTCTCATTAATACTAATAACCAACAAATTCACAAATTTTAAGGTAGTTTCAAAATAACTTCCCATATGAAGGGGGCCGGGGGGGGGGGGGGGGAAATCAAATTCTCACAAATGTAAACATGCATTTGAAATGTTCTTTTCCATATAGGCCTGTGCCTTTTTCTAATTTTGCTTGTCTTTAGAAAGATTGGGTTACAATAAACAAGGAGAGACCAGAATGAAGCTGAGCTTTCAACATCACAACCACCCTGGCTTTACGCTTCTTCTCATCCTCTCGCCTAGAAATTGATGTCAAGTGACAACTTTTTCCCTGCGGTCACCAGCATACCTTTAATAGGATCCACTAAATTTGTTTTGTAGGTCGCACAGGATTCGGTATTTGGGACTGCATCAATGACCTTTTAAGTATTTATGAACCACTCCAGTTTACAGGTGTGGATCTAGGCTGCTGAACAAACGAGTGTTCACACATAAGCAATGAGAATCTTTCTCAAGTTTACAAATTATAAACTACTGTCACTGTATTCATGGAAATATTCGCGGTACATTAATTTTTGCAGATTTCGCGCAAATAGCGGCGGGTGCGAATTAAAAAACCTGTGAATATATAGGTATGATTTCCTATGCATGTTTTGCATGGGTTCAATTGCGTGCTTACGAACATGCAGTGCAAATTTAAGAACCTGTGAACATGTTTTGAGGCGCTCATCGCAAAAGAATTAATCATGCGAAAATAACAGCGAATACAGTATATCTTCTAAATTACCCTGGGCAAACTAAACAAATTAAATTATTAAATAAAAATAAAATTCTATTTGCAGTTCTTACTTTTTGGGAATTCCATTTAGATAAAATGTGCAGTTCTTACTTTTTGCATTAAATTAAATGAAAAATGTATAATTATTCTAATATCTTTAGCCTTTAGGTGATTAAAATAATTGGTGATATATATTCAATAAGATTTATATCTTTCCAATATTGATAACTTGTTTCCTGAAAGACGAGTGTATAGTGTACATGTTTGGCAAGAGCCAAAATGCTGTAAACTTGATCTTTTAAAGGGAATCTAGTGTTGTGGGAAGGTGTGGGGAAGATGAAGAAAATTATTGTGAGCTTTCCTGTTATTTTCATATTTGGGAAGAATATCATAATAAAAAGTTCCACAAGAAAAGACTGCTCTTCAAATGCCCTAATAGTCATAATATGATTCAAAATATACCACACAGCTGACATGTTTGGGTCCCAAACACTTTGTGTTGCCCCATACACGCATTTCTGTGTAAGTGCATGTGACTCAAAGCTGAATTTGGTCAATTTCTTATCATTTTGGCGATTCCAAAAACCTCACTGCACAAAAAAAGGCTTAGGTGAAATGTTATCAACCTCTCCAAATCATTTTTAGACAGTGTCTTCCACATTTCAATATCATGACCAGAACACTAGTTTCACTTTAAATTCTAACATCATCCCTTTTCTCTTACATTCAAATGTAAAGAATGTGAAGTTGTCTACATGGTATATTGCTTTTCAGACTTCATTTTCTAAACTAATTGAACCCTTTCCCATTTCATTTTCTAGTATAGATCTCTCCATGGCCAACAAATGTCATGATTACTTTAATATGACATACATTGAGATGGACATGTAGACATTTAATTTACAAATGTCAAGAGTAGCTTCCAGGAAACGAATAAATCTATAATCAATCTCAAGATATTTGCTCCTATAATTTGATTGGGTTCTCCTTCAGTGAAATAAATTGATTTAGATGTCTGCATGCTAGTATAAATCCTTGGTGAACTTATGGAATTGTCCTCACAAAGGTTGCATCCCAACTTATTAATAGAGATGATTGCTCCTTATTAATATCATACTACCATACTTCTCTGTTGCAATTCATGTTTTGGCAATGTTGTATCTGTGTATTGAGCATGCAATACTTAGCACATTAAACTTTTGCTCTGTCACAAATTAAACACCTAAATAATATTCATAAAGTCACAGTATTCCTATATATTTCCAGGATCAAAACAAAGGCACATATGGCCCAAACACTGCAAGTAATGGGTTAATTATTAGTTATATATATCTCGCGTCATATACTGAACACTTGATTCAAATCTGCAAAACAACATTTTGCCAGTCTAGCTTCAGTCTATAACCATGAAGGAAGGATTTTTTCTCAATGCTCTAACAAGTCACCTTGACAATGCACGTCCCAAAACAAAAGCAAATTGTGCAATGTTTACTGAGTTTGTGTCATACATCATGGAGTGTGATAAAATTGATTTTAATATCATAACACCTTTATAAAAAAAAAAAACACAGCTGTCATCAATGGATTTTAAGCAAACATGAGAAAATAAATAACATATTTTCATTGTTACAACAAAGTGGTTCAAGAGCGATTTTGCAATCAACAACACTATTTTAGAAAAAAAGAAAGACACATGTGTTCAACAGAATTCCTTTTCCAGTGACATTCACAACATGCATGGTCCAAAGGAAGTATGTAAGAGCCATCACTCAAGTATGAAATTATATATTTGAGAAAGATATCTTTATTTAATAATCAAAATTAAATAAGATCACAATCAGAGATGTTTTGTTTAAAAAAATACACATCGTTGGTTTTCAGATGTAAAAGCAGCTATTGATTACTCATTTGATTCATTGCTTGATGATATGAAAGATTGTGTCCTAAAACTATTTGTGATAAGTATTTCAATTACATATTTCAAAATGTAAACCTACATTCACCGATGAGAATGTTTTCAACCCATGGATAAAATTGGTTTTCACATCAAAGAGGATGGTGTCAGCACTCTATCTTTCTCCGTCATACCTTCAAATCTTCTCAACAACTCTATTTGTAGTTCATGCTCTGAACATAGACCATACATTCTTAACATCATCACCTCCCTATTGACGAGTCTCTAAGATTTCTAGGCCATATTCACATACCGCCTCAACTTCACTACGTTCTAATCTATTGCTGATCAAACATACATGTAGTGCTGATAAGCCAAGTACATAGCGCTTGCTTTTCTGTCAGAATTTGCCTGAAGGCATGATGTTCATGTTTATGTGCAGTGGCGTATCCAGGTGGGGGCGCAGGCGACTCGCGCCCCCTCTATTATCTGAAAACCACTCACTGACTATACATGTTAGAATTGGCAATTTTTCAGCGGCGTCCCCTATTTTTCCAAATTTTGGGAATGCGCCCCCTGTATTTCTAAATCCTGGATCCGTCGCTGATGTGTGCAGCCCGGGTGGTGAGCGTAGACCCTAGATTGCAACCAAGTATATTACCTGGGAAATTCTCAAGCTGGCTTTTTAAGTATTTCAATATTTTCAATAGTAACAAAATGCAGTAAAAAAAACATGATGCGCCAGTAACCTATGTACTGCACATTTGTTCATAAAATGTGTCTTTGCTTTATGGTATTTTTTAGATCAAATGGAGGGTTATGCTGCTTTTTTCTTTAAACATTATGTTCACTGGAGAAGACCAAGCTGGTCATCTACTGTACATGTAGGCCTATATAGAAGATAGTCAAGATAACTATATATGTTATAAACCTTTTATTAAATTTTAAAATTCAAATTAAGAAATTTTTTTATTGTGAACATTGTTCGTCAACTTTATTACTAGAAGATCATTCCTGTTAATTATCACTATAATATTTTGTGAGGAAAAAAAAAAGGTTTGATGTTTTCAGTGTTTATTATTATAGTGATTTGACCCACAAAAGTTTTGGCAGACTGTCACTAGACTTTTATAATGATGTGACACGAGTTACAACTACAATGACAATTGTGCCATTGCATTGCAGTATAAACATGTCATCTTTGCCTCGGTGTGAACGCGACACTCAACAAAAAAAAAAGCAAGCTTTTGTCAAAGCAACATCAAAAGACATTCACTGAAAAGAAATTGGTCTCTAAAAATTTGGACAACCAAGGTTATTACCCCAAAACGATGACGCCTTTTGTTACAAGCATTGTTTGATTAAAGTGTCTGAGTCATTGGAAGAAATAAAGGAGATAAAAGGAAAAGCGAATAATGGGCAAGAGAGAAATGAAAATATTTGAAGTAATGGAGATGAATACATAAAGCAGAGCACCTGTCTATAATGGAAATAGTGTTTTCTTTTCACTTGCCTAGCAGAATATAAGATTTAATAGTTGTGAAGGTGAACCTACATTAGGCTAAGCTGTAAACTTGAAGAATTGTACTTTTTTCTGTGCTAATTCCTTTTGCTCTCACATACACATAAACTGTAAGGCCTACAGGGTGTCCTGGTTTCCAGATAATCATAGCCAAAATTCTCAGCCATTTTTTTCCATTTCACCATAAATGCAAGTAAATAATTAAATATTAAATACATAATTTTACAGTTCAATCTTCCTTCTTTCATTTGACAAAAAACACAATACAAAAGAGTTATGTATGGATACGCAAAAAGAGTTTGAAATTTAAATTTATTTAAACCAATTTGCACAGATTAAAGCAGTGGGAAGCACACTAGATGGCCATATCAAAGGAAACAACTTATGCATAAAAATTTAGTAAATGAAAACTCACAAAGAACATAAAAGAAATGCTGATGAACCACCCCTTCTTCTAGGCAAGACTGACAGTTGCATCTTGCCCACCAATTCTATGCAAATTGATTTTTACAATTAATTTTGAAAAACTTCTTGGTTTTTCTTTTTTTTGTTGAAAGGCATCTCATGGAAAAAAGAAAGAAAGATTGAACTTTCAAATGCTGCCACTTAAAATTTCTTTAATTACTTGCTTTCACAGAAAGAAATGATTTTTCATTCGGGTTCTGCTTCTTTTAGGATGGACTGTAGGCATATAATGGCGTCGTGAGGGATGAACTTAAAATATTGGTTGGGGGGGGGGATCATTGCTAGTACCTGTACAAGCAATGTATATTTCTAACAAATGTTAATACAACATTTATAGTATTAGCAAAAAGATATCTAAATCCAAAGCACAGGAAAACACTTTCTTTATTAATATTTTTCTCCTTAGCTAATTTTCGAAAAAATATTGAAGACGGTTCCGATATGAAATTCTATAAAAATATGTTTATATTATGATTCAAAGGAAAAACAAACTACCCTTCACTGTCGAATATTTTAAAATCTCTGTAAATATATTCACATTAAAAATGAAATCCTGAGTACATTGACCTGTGCTCTAAATAGACATGTACGATGGATGATTATTGAAGCAAATGGGTAGATAACAAATGGCCTACATTAGTCTTCTTCTGAAGATGGTGAGTTTGGAGATAATGATTTATAACATTAGATACAATCAATGCCTACATCAAAGGCTAAGTGCACACTAATGCACATCTTTTTACTGGAGCACATTTAAGAGTGCCCATGTCATGCGGTGGTCACCACTGATTGTAAGCTACAGGGGACATGCATGCCGCTTAGGCCCGCGTCACACAGTGCCGAAATGAGCAACGATGGACATACGAACATGGAAAATTTCAAATTTTGCTCTAACACGAAAGCATCGGGCCATTTTAGCATTGTTTAGAGTACATTCTTAGCAATTTTATAAAAAACATGACTATCGGGGAGATTTTCCTCAGCAGCAACTTTCAATGCATCGACAAAAATCTTTGGCAGCTAAATAAAATCCTGATGGACTGTGCGAAGGTTCACTTCGTTAGAGAGCATCGTAGCATTGGGCATTTTTGCCCTATGAAGGTAATCGAAGCAACACGACTTCTTGATGCCCTCTCAATGCTATCGTGTAGCCATCGTATAGTATTGTCAAGCCCGCATCACACTTTCCAGAAGTTGAGCAAGGATGGACCCACGGTCATAGAAATATTTAAATTTAATTGCTCTGATCACGAAAGCAGTGGGCCATTCGTGTACCCTTCGTTGTCCTTTCGCACCACCAAAAAAACTGTAAAGAATGCTATTCATTTGTGGGATATTATATAATAATACAAAGCTTCATCCCGCTGAAGAATAGAAAGTCGCAATCGTGTGTTACCTTCTGTAGGTATCGGCTGACTTTGTGCGAACCATAATATTTCACAATCGTGTATCCATGGTTGCCCAACATCGGGACAGTGTGATGCCACCATTAGGCTGCGTGCCCCATACGCCAATTTCAGTGATTCTACAATTACTACGGTTTTAATATGGCTGTAGGAAAGGTATTGCATGTCTAATAAAAAAAGTATTTACAACATAAAGTTTTTACACAATCCGCCCCAAAAAGATATGCATGATGGACTGTCGACCAGTTGTGACTGCTGAATAACATCTTGAGTTGTATGTAGGGTATATGAACTAGATATAAAAAGAATGGGTAAAAATGAGTCAATATACTGTACAACATATCGAAAAGCTTACATATCCATTCATGGGGGAACAAAAGGAAGACAACAGAATTGAAAGGAGGAACTGCTGGGATATAACCAACAACAAAATATTTTAAATCAAATAAAAGCATTTATTTATTTAGGATATCAGTATTTAAAAAAAATTTATCTCAGGAACATGAAATTGAAATTAAAAAATGCATTGCCCAAACAATTATGAAACATCCTCACATTTTTAAAGTAATCCATGTATCTCTTCATGATTATTCCACTAAATTAGGTGCACAGGACATTTATAACATATATTTGATTATATTAATGGGGTCTTCCCACGAGTCTGAGTATTTTTCCCACGAGGCGAGGGTCGCGAGTCCGAGTATTTTTCCCATGAGTCCGAGAGTCCGAGGGTCCGCGAGTCCAAGGGTTTGAGCAGTATATTGCAAAAAACAAAATGAAAAAATCGGACTCGTGGGAAAAATACTCGGACTCGCGGACCCTCGGCTCGTGGGAAAATACTCGGACTCGTGGACCTTCCCATATAAATTTACACCATTTTCCGGCAATTTCAAGTGTGTAGTCGCTACATCTTAAGTGCAGAACAAGGAAATGAGTAAAATCTTTTCTTCCCTGCCTTTCACATCTCAGCATTGATACAATTGATCTCTCTCAAGAAAATTCATTTTGTTCCTCCTGAATAATGGAATAAAGTGACTCCCCTCTCCCACAGAAAACCATTGGTTTTTATAATTCACCACAAACGACCACATGATTAAAACCTTTACATGTCACCGGCATGGCAACTGTCACTTCATCACCGAACGCCCATTTCAATCAAACGTATTTTACTAGATTCTTTTTTTCATGGTTTTTTCATTAATCTGGTTAAATCCAAATGGAGTCAGCCATGGGCAATGCTCATACAATAGTGCTTGTTTCCCTTCAACAGCAACCAAACTGTTAATAATAAGCTTTGTCCATTTTGCATCAATTCATATCGAAGCATGTATGAATTTGATTAGACCATGGTTTGATGGGACAGAGAATATGCATGAGTCATTATACAGATTCTTGAAACATAGAATCAATTTTGTATTAATATAATGACAATGGCTCGAATTCACAAAGGGATGGATTCTGCAAAATCCATGGATCCGTGGATTATGTAGATGTTGTGTAATAATTACGCTTAAGTTTAGCACGCACTGTGAGAAAGGTCCAATATGAATGCACGATTTTGTCACAGAGCGCTAAATATACGCTTGTTGCTATGGTTAAGTCTCTGTTTAATCAAATAAATTTAAATAAACTGTTGACTCAACAGTGGACTCATTAATTCAAAACAGTGGGCTCTTTATGTCAAAACCATAGCAACTGGCGTAAATCTAGCACGTTAGACAAAACCGCACATTCATATTGGACCTTTCTCAATGTCCGCGCTAAGATTACGCGTAATTATTTCACAACATGTACATATCCATGGTTTCAGTCACGGTTTTGAACCACCTTTGTGAATTCGGCCAGTGATATTACATATACGTATACAACTAGATATAAAGACAATAATGATTAGGACTGTAAGAAACTGCATTTACATGTAGGCTACTTATATCTAACAATGATCTATATTCATTATACAAAAGACAGAAAACTATTTTGTACTTTTTCGGAAAGTCGTTTATTAGGTTCACACAGGATTCTATCAAATTTCATAATATTCCTGTCAGATTTAATGATAAGTAATTCAGTTTTAAGCCAAGGACAACATTGACAATATCATATCATAGCAAGGTTTGATGTGATAAAAACAATCCTTTAATGTTTACTAAAATTGGTTTGATATATTGTAGCGGGACAAACACTTGACATTTGCCAAAAGTGTCCAAACACTTTCACAGACAACAAAAAATATTTTGAATATCTTGCCAGGAAACTAATTGCTTGATCCAATTGACTTTGGGATTTGTTTTTATATCATTTAAGAAGTATCTGGTGCAAATAGGATACAGACAAAATTATGCCAATAGCCTCCCCTCACTCTTCCTCTGTTTCCCCCCTTCTTTGACATATTATCCACTGGGATTGTTAGGTAAAGGCACTGAAGGATAATCGAATATATTTATCAAAATATTGAATTTTTACAATATGTACACATGTTCAGGAAGTGCAAATATTATTTTAGGCCTATGAAGACTCCAACAATAAAAATTTGTTGCTGAGAAGCACAAGAGCAAATAGCAAATACAATCACTAAATAATGAATACAATTACTATTTTAATCAAGAGTCAGCTGACACGTATAGAGTGACATGACCGACTTTTGGTAGAATGATTGTATTGACAAAATGATTGAGAGAACAATATATCTGTATTTTGACAATGAAAAGCAAATATGTATGGCTTCCCAACTATACCTCAACATACCATTTCCATTTCAATGATTCTTCTTTATAATAGTTGAATAGAAGCACACACGTGTCATGACTGTCTTTCTTTACCAAGTAATACCGTCATGCATACCAAATAAACAATCATACAAAACGCGCCATCACAATAAAATCATAACTGTCCACTATATCATTTTCACCTATAAGAACTCCTACTGAGTACATCAAAATACATTCAAGTCGTTTGTAATAGAGTGGAAAAGATTTTATATGTTGAGGATCAAATATCTTACATCTAGAAAGTGTGTTATAATTATGCTTCACAACTTTGTCATTATTTTTTTCATGAAAAGGATGCTTAATAGATTCTTTAAAGCTTCACAATGAAAGCATGTAGAGTATGTTTATATTCCAGCCCTATCTTAGGATAGTGGGCAGCAGAGATACTTATTTGTGAACCACCAACAAGAATCAGAGCCATTCTGTTTTACTTAATTGGCCTTGGTTAAGGAAAACATATTTATTAATTTTAACTGCACACAAACAATCTATTTCTTCCAGCAAACAAACTCTCCAAAAAAAAGATCAGAATCCTTTCAGCAAAGTCAGGAAATCACCTGAAAGACGTTGACACAAGAAAATAGAAATTTTTAAGTATTTTTGCTTCTCAACATGTAATATTAATATCAAATTGATGTTATAAGGAAAAGGGAAAAACGTTTGTTTGTCAGATAAGATTTTATCCTGCTACCTATTTCAAGATCTTGATATGTCCAAGGGCACCGTTTCTCAGTCTTATATATTTCGAGCATTGACAAACTCCCTCTACCTTCTGCTTTGTTTGGGCGGCCCAATTTGAGGGGGAAAGATGATCAATCAATCCAAGAGAACAAAATGGCTAAATTCTTTAGCTCTGAGGATAGAATTTTGACAAACTAAACATTAAAGGTCACAATTTGATCTTGATGCATTTTCTTGAGGAAAGAAGGGGAAATTATTATTTTCCCTCAGTTTTGGAGAAGCCACTATATGTATACAGTCTGTGTCAAATAAAATGGTACAAGTGGAAAACATTTTTTTATAACATGAAGATTAATCACAGCCTGCTATTGTTTGGTATTTTCATAAAGCAGGAAGATCAGACTTTCACCTGAAATTTTTTTTTTCATCACATTTGTGTTGTAATTTTGAAACATGACTAGTTTCTACAATCAAGAAAAATCAATTTTTCGCACGCCGCTCCATGTCTTTGTATATAGGTTTCGCGTAATGGCCATTAAGTGCTCAATTTCGATTTGTTCCTCGTTGCACAAAATTTAGCCTAACTTTTGTTTACAAAAGCAAATTAGGCCTATACAGAACAAAGCGAATCAGCAAGGAAAATTTTTGGGCTTTCTTTTGGTACCACCAATCCATATATTTGAAAATATTTCTCACCTAAAAAATTTTTTCCCGACTGTACCATTTTTTTTACACAGACTGTATATATGAACCTCTGTTTGCCTAGATACGCTCAGTATGGAAATCTATACAAGTAATCACTTTTCTTACTCTCCACACCATAGTTGCTACTATATTTGATAACCAGGGCTCAACATTAAGGGGCGCCCGGGGCCCGGGCGCCTATATCACCTACCAGGACCCTCAAATCAGAGGAATGAACAAAAGTAGTTGCCCGAATTGACCATCAGAATTTTTTGCAGGCATAGGAAATTTGGAATATACACTAGGTATGTAGTGTTAAAATATTTGATACATTTCAGCACACCAAAATGTGATATTTAAAACAATTTCAAGTAAAATAATTCAGGCAAGAATGATCCTGATATTTTTAACCGCCGATTGTCTGTGTCCAGTCCCATGTGTGCTAATTGGTGTAGACTGACACTTTTTGAAGTTTTTGCTCATGGTTTTTAAGGTTAAATTTGGTCTTGGTGTCCAGTTTCAAAGAATGACATTAGAAAATATAATCTTGAAACCTTTACCCAGTAACATCTGAAAATTAGTTTCAAAAAGAGTAAAAAAAGATCGATTTTGGCAGTTTCCTGCAGTGTTTGTTAGCATGAACTGTGGTGCATGCCCCAGATCGTCTTGGGCAGATCTGGCAGAGAGAGCCTCTGAAAGCAGGTGCATTTCGGAAGTTCTAACTGGAATGGGGCTTACTTTATCCTCTTAAAGAGTGATAGCAGTGATTGTCTGATGAAATCAATTATCTTAGCATACTTTGGGTGAAATGGGTGGATATTTTTATCAAACGAGACCACAGAAAAAGTTCAATTAGATTCTAGACTATTCACGAAAGTTTTTCTCATTTTTTTACACATCTTTTGGATGTCAATTTTTTCATTCAATAGAAAATTATGGTTCATGGTTTTAATTATTATTTATTGCAGCATAATTAACTGACGGCATACAATGATGGATTAATTGGTGTATGAATTAAGATGAATATAAAAAAAAAAATGAATTGAAGGAAAGGAGTGCTCATCAATAACTCCCAGTCCTGAACACATTTTTTTTCTGCTCTCACACACACCAACTCAAAACTTGCCTCCTGCATGTCCTAGGACTCCTACAAAAAGGGGAAACTTTGTTCTTTTGTTTATTATCTTCCTTTTTTTCACGGGCAACCAGATTTATGGATTCGGGCTCCCAAAATTTTGGAAAATATAGGATATTTGGTTGCCCGGCAGGCAACCAAAAAAAAAGTTAGTGTTGAGCGTTGGATAACCATACAATAATTTAGTTTTATAGGCTATAATTTGTTGGACTTTGGTATTTCACAATACATTAAATTATCTGAAGAGAATATATTTTGAGTTTTGGTAACCGTGTAATTAGTAGTATTGGTTATCAAATGTCCGATGAGCAACCGTCTACAGCTGTGCTATCATTAACAACAGGAGCAGGTGGTTTACAGAAAAGGTGAGGGAGGGAGGGATATCCGGTATTACACTAATAAGATGGTTATGTAATAATGTTCTCCCTAATTAATGACTGTAGTAATGAATTAATCTCACGTCTGGCAATTGATGCTATGGTTTCCTGAATAACCTCTCAAGAAAGTTTTGAATTGGTAAAAAAGATTCTTCTAAATCTTGATGAGTTTTACATGAATCGTGCCTTACCTCATGACAAAATACATTTCATCCAGGTTGTTTTCAGACCAAACGATGATTCACTTATTCTCAACTTGTATTATATGCTTTCAGCAATTTGCTAAACCACTATAGAACCCTACTATACATCTACATGTCAAGCATCGCCCTGAGCCTGAAAATATATATTGAAGTATATTATCTGTGATAAAAATGAAAATATTCATGTAAATCAATATAGCTTCTATTTGTTAATTATAATTCTCTAAAAACCAAGACAGATTTATGAAAACATGCTGTGTGAGTCAGGCCTGGACATTTTGCCCCAAAGCAAGTAATCTCTCTAAGATTTCCCGTACAAAGGAAAAGACCTCCATCTACATATCATTAAGGAGATAAAGCCAAAGGGGAATCCTCTTTATAACAATGAATTATCAGTTATTCCCCTCCAGCTGCTGGTCTAGAGTACGACTGTTCAAAGTTGGCTTGTCAATGAAGATTTCTTTTATCCCTCTATGGGTGTGTTCAATGTCCATTTTAAAATTTTAAACGCCAACATGAATCATGATACAAAACGCAATTACAAAACGCTGATATAAAGAGAAACAAAGTGGGTGTTCATTGTCCCCATTCCCGGTCGTAAAAGTAAACGTCTTTCAGATCTCCATTTGGAGGAAAATTTCAATGCCGCAAAAGGTGCATTTTGAATCACGATCAGCTTTGATTTTACGACCTTCAGCATTGCGAATGAAATGCGACACTAAACACCATTAAGTTTTCAAACGTGTTTAAATGTGCTCTCGCAGTGGAAGCTTCCAGTGCAAGTGAAAAAAAGCACAGATGTTTGTTTTTGAGAGTGGGGAATTTAAAGACCATGGATGTATAATCAGCTTTAAATTTTCGACACTGAACGGTGTACCTCTGATCGCGTATGTGTTCTGTGTTTTGTAATTGCGTTTTGTATCATGATTCATGTTGACGTTTAAATTTGAAAATGGACATTAAACACACCCTATGTACAAGCCATTTCAAGTCCAAGGTTCGCATATCATTACTGTACCAAAGCATGCCAGAGTAAACAGACAGCGGAGTACAAAGACACTCAAATCAATATTTCCTTTGATCAATATACAAGTATATAGGTACATATTGCAAGCAAACAAATGGTCCAAAAACACAGCAGATTGCATGTATGCAAAATGAAGCTGATGATATTGATTGATTATAATTTCTTTGTTTATGAATCAGAGCACTCACTAAAACAATATACAGTATTAGGCCTACCTCTCACAAAAAAAGAGCTGTGATTTGTTGAGAACTATTGTACTGTTTTCTTTATAACTGTAATCATAATAAGGTCTAATGGAAAAGGATCAAATGTGCTTGTCTTCAGTGGAAAAACTGCAGTTTCAGATAATTTTTAAAGTGTTTACAATAAATGAAGTTATTTTTTTTTTTTCAAATTTAAGAAATGAAAAAAAAAAAAAAAATGAGATTCAACTTTCCCATACATTGAAACGTGCAATGCATTATAAAGAAGAAATCCCAGGTCAAAACAAGGAGAAGGTAATTATCAACATACATGTACTCCGTGGTTTTGCTCGCAAATCGTTATTCATATTGACCATCTAAAGAGTTCATATCAAATTCAAAGCATATCTTCTTTATTCATATGACATTTTCCTTCATCAGATTGAACCAGAATCCTTGAATTATTAATGCCTGTTGAATAATACACTTATAAGCCGCTGTATTATATTTAGAATGAGACTAGCATCTTCAATTAAACATGTAAAGGTTAACTGGATTATCCTCGAAAGGGAATGAAAAGTGCTCCTGATTGCTCCTAACAAACAATTGATTAGATACTATCCATGTACCTATATATGTATGTCTAGTCTCATTATGAAGCATGGATGAAGCATGTAAAGGGGCCACTTTTTAGGGAACTTCGGAGTCCAACATGAGATGCACTATGATTGTAGTTTTCAAAATAAGGTGGTATCTTACTTCAGGAGGCATCTTCAAGACTCCCGGGACGGCCTGGGGGGCGTTTCACGAAACCATGGACAAGTTAGTCATATCTTTATCCGCCAACCACGGAGTTAGCTCCAATCTTACTAAGTCGGTTACACGAAGCTCTTCCAAGCTAGACAAACTTGTAATTCGATATTATCGGAGATGATGTCATCGAGTATTAGCCTTAATTCACGGTTTCGCTGATATTTAGAAAATGTGTTTAGCAAAATTTTCCATATTATCGAAAATTGAAGTGATAAAATCGGTCAATAACAGTATGAAATCTCATAAAAATATGTATAATTTATAGAATGTGTATTAAAACGCACAATGTTCCTTACTGCATATATTTAGAAGGTGTCAATCATGAAATTGATAAGACCACGTCAGAAACATGAGATGGGTACCCCCGGATGCGCTAATTTGATAGTTTTCGTAAATCAGACTATAAAAAAGTATGCTAGCTGAAAATTTAGCTAGATTGAGGTTTTTCCTACATTTTCTGCTTGCTGACAAAAAGAAATCCATAGTGCATTGTAATTTAAAAAAAAAAATCGATTCAAAATTACTTATTTTGGGACTAATAGATCGCTTTTAACTACCAACGTAGTCTCTGCGGGTCTATTTATATAGCTTTATGGTAGGCTAAATAATGCTTTTGCAATTTACTCAATATTATTTCTTGATTGGATATATTACTATATATTATTTCTTTATTGGATATAAAAAAGCACTCAATTGTTAACAACCATTTATTTTCTGCATATTAGACCAAAATCCCGAGGTTGTGACATTTT
>CALNVZ010002100.1:10615747-10628066 GCA_940671915.1 Paracentrotus lividus
TTTTTTTTTTTTTTTTTTTTTTTTAGCTTAATATGAACAAAATTTATTGAAAATTATGGCAAAATACAAAACGATAATACACCAGTGGAGGACTGTACCATAATGGAAGAAGAAGAAGAAATATTTACCTAGGCTAAAGATCTCATGGTTAGACCATTCTTAGTTTTACTTTCACGGAAGAATAACCAGTAAATGTTAGGTGTGAACGCATTTAGGATGTATCAATGGCACACTGGTCAATGTCACCAAGTCACACCACAAATATTTAGAAACATGTGTGTGAACAAACTTTGTTACTCATGTACATATAGTAGGCCTACACATTAGCACTTCCAAAAATCAATTTACAGGAAGTCAATTGACAAACCTTTAAATACCTGTGGAACAGCATATTATTATATTTCATAATAATGTTTTCAACACTTTGACATCCTCCTCCATCAATATGCATTCATACATGTGGGTAATGGAATATAACAAATAAAGTCTTATATAGGCATTTTTTATTTATTTTCTTTATTTTTATTTATGTAACACTGATTAGCTGGAAATGTGAGATTGCCAAGAATAAATAAATTTTTAAAAATCAATGTCTTTCATACATTTCATACATTCCAGTGTAATACGCTAAAATGGATTTGGAATAAATTTGTATGCGCATACTGGATTCAGGGCTTGGAAGTGAGAACGGCACTAACCCAATATTAAAAGATATGAATTACCACCTTTTTTACCCTCAATGGACCCAACTAATCAACCTTGAGATCAAGTGTGAATAGTGCCCTAATGATGATTGACAATGCCCTGCTCATTCATCATGTCATGAATGCTCTCCCTCTATGACTCATTTCTCTCATAGGACTCTTCTCTTCTCCAGCTTACTAAGGTGTTCACACACACACAAAATGTTTATCCCCATCTCTATTTATAAAGAAATATGGAGTAAAGAATCATTGTATATCAAAAAGGGTGTTCACACAGATAACTTTTATCCCCAACAAAAGTCATGGACTAAACAGAGCGTACAAAAAATAGTAAAAAAAAAAATAGTAATAATATTCAGTGCATACTTACAATTAGCCTTGCCTGGTTTTGATCAGTTCACAATATTACCCTAGTTTCGTTAAACATTTTTAATGATGTTTTAATCTCAGTAATGAATTATACTCAAAATTCCAAATTGTTAAGCCTTACTATTGCTGAATAGCTGTACCATTTCAGTCTGGTTTTACAATGGTTTTCTTGGGGGTATGAACACAGGATAAATTGAACGACCAGTTCTTAGAGCATGCCACTCTGGACAATGCCCTCTTTGGCATATCACACCACTATACTGTGTTTACACTGCGACTTGGCTGGGGGGGGGGGGGGGGGGGGGGAGTTCGACACGGCAATTTTAGGTCTTGTAAACAGGATTAGTGTGATCTGCAATCTGATTTTGACACGCCTTTTTGGCTCCGCCTGAATCGCAGGTTTCGATCCGGGAGCGGGTTCGATGCGGTAAATTTTCCGTCTATAAACAAAAAGCTTGGTCAAACTTGATGACCTTGAGGTCAGTGGGACATCACAACACACACATTATTGATGTCCCGCTACTTCTCTTTGCGATCTGGCCGCCTTTTTTGTACTGTAAAAGCACGATTACAGGTTCACTCTTTGCAGTGTTGGACCATTCCTGGGGATTGTACACGAGAGCCAAGTCACTGTGTAAACATGGTATAGTTGACAAGGGAAGATCCCTTTCACTATCATGGGCCTTCAAGGAAGATCATCTGCTACCATAGGAAGATGTACCAAAGGGAGTTGCAACACAGTGGCTGATCATGCTAACCATGTGAAAAGATCATAGTCGTGGGAACAGACTTGGGAAAGTATTCAGGTATTGGTGATGAATCTCATACTGATATCATACTACATGTATTTTGGTTATTGTAGAATTCTACATGTTTGTATAGGCTATATAAAAACAGAACTGTTTGCTAGTATCAAATACCCTTATTTCTTTAATGCTAGTCACACAGACACTCACGCTTAGTTACGTTTTTGTGTTTTATCCTTATTCATTCTATTTCATCTTCTATTCTATCATTTCTTATGTATTTCTTTGTTTTATTGGATGAACGAAATTATCACTATTTCCACTGCTGACTATGACGGAAAGGCAGCCATGGGGATCCGTCGAAAAGAAAATAATTTTTGGATGCAACCGCACGTAACTAAACGAAAGTGTCTGTGTGACTGCAGCATTAGGAAATTGAAAGTCAAATCAAATTCATGAATGTATCATCAAGAAGAAGATGGTGAATGAAAAAAAAACAAAGAACACATTTGTCAAAGGAGATTGAGTTTATCCATACTAATGTTTTATTACATATTATTGATCATTTCAGCACACAGCTCTCTCTGTAATCCTCTCTACACATAAACTGAGAATTACCTCAGAGGAAGATTATTTTCTCATTGAGGTACAGTAAAACTTATCCTAAATATCTACAAAACATGTTTCTAGGCCATTGTTCATAGAATCAACGAAGGGACACATATGATTATGATTTGCTATTTAAATAATTACATGACTTATACTACTGAATGACAGGAGGCAACAATGTAGTTGAAATTGGGGTGAAATTGAAGGAAACATAATCTGACTCCAACAGTAGAGGGAGACAGCACTAATACTGAGATGGGCTCATTGAGTTATGGCAGCATTATTGGATCCATCTCTATTTCCATGATGACGTTATGCCATTATGACGAATACCAGCTAGTATCCTCTGCTGCCACCTCAATCTTATGAATTACATACTATCACATCAAATTCAAGCAATTGTCAAAAAACTTGCTTAATGACAATCAGGTGATAATAGAGTACATGTACATGTTTATTCTGATTGACTGAAGGGTTTGTTTTTTCAAATAAAATGTTTTAACAAAACATGTCCCTTTCCCATCGATACCATTGTATGTTGGATTTACTATATTGTATGCGATGAAAAGATAAAATATTGCTATCACGGTACTAATAGTATACATGTAGGTAATACATTGAATATTTAAAATTCCTTTACATTGAATATTGTTACTATATTGAACATAGACAATACACAGGATGTTTTCATGATAATGTTTACTGATCAAAGTACAATAATATTTTGGCTGAAGAAAATGTGGTTGCGCTTATCTATGTTTACCAAGAAATGTCACCTAGCTCAAGAAAAGAGAACACAAATTATCCCTGATACATCTATCTGCTACGTTATGTCAGAGCCGATAGTTGGGGAGGAGGGGGTAGATTCCCCAATTCCATGAAATTTACTTCTACAACAATTACTCTAGAGTTGATCCTGAATACTAATCAACTTCAGCTCATGACTCGAAACATTGAACTTTTACCTGACCCAATACCGTCCCTAAACCTAACACAAAACCCTCTGGTAACCCTGGCTCTAACCGTACATCTTCTATGAACTAAAGCCTGGGACCAATTGGCATGACATGATGCATGATATGAGCCTACTTTCATGTGAAACTACAATCGACTCATGCAGAGGCTCTTAGAACACAACTCAGACCAAAGTTCAGACGTCATCACAAATATGAAACTAGAGATAAACTTGATTTATCTGCAAAGGTTATCTCATGAGCAAACACTCCAAAATATTTTGTATACAATTTTAAGATACGGATCGACACCCTTTGAGTGAGTTCAACGTACAATCAGGAGTAATGTCATGATGGGGCTGGAATGGCATCATAACAAGGCTTCTTTCTCACATCACCTCCCTCATACATACATGTGAGTGAGTTGATAAGGAGTGATTGCAGGAAGAAGGATGGAAATAAGGGAATTGTCCCATGAACTTGGCATGCTACCAGCACAGGAATACAGTCACTTGAATCACCAAGGGCACTCCTCAATGGCTCTCTCACAGTTTCTCCTGTGACAGTTACTCCAGGATTTATTTCATCTAAATATTTATGGTTAGGGTTGCAATAGGGTTTTATTTTATGTTTTGTTTGTTTTGTTTGTTTGTTTATTATTATTTTTTTTTTTGGGGGGGGGGGTTGGGTCCAAGAGGCCGAGGGAGAGGATTTTTCCCACAAGGCTGATTTTTCTCATGTAGACGAACATCCTGATAAAAAGAAAATACGATATGAGAAAATTGGCCTCGTGGACCCTTGCGCTCGTTTGAAAAATCCTCGCCCTAGACCCTCGGCTTAATGGACCTTCGGTCACGTAGGAAGAACCCGTTTGGGTGAGGTTAGGTTTATAGTGTTCAATCCAGGGCATAGGGACAATGCCCGAAAGAACTCTCGCACGATTAGGTACGTGACCCATGCACTCTCGATGCAGACCATAATGCGGTTGCTACCTGACCTTCACCATACATACAGATTCCATCTTCTTCCACCATGCTTTCTGTCACGTACACCCTTGAAACTACCACAATCACCTCAACACCGCACACAAGCTCAGGTAATGACCGCTCGTCAGGTTATGCAAGCCCTATGTCCTCCAACGGTCTCTGCATGGTATACTCTACCAGCACTTTACATTGTTAACATCTCCTACATTGCCCCATCAGCTATCTGCGATCGCTCTGTAGTCTACAGACAAATTATGACAGCGATAATTCCACTACATCCACTGTCATGACACACTGTCTTGCAATTTAGCGTCCATCTTATTAATACATATAAACTGTATCTTATTAGTTGATCTGCGCCAAAGATCCATCCTTCTATCAGACCAGTTATACTCCTACCCGACGAGCGTCCAGTTCAGGCCATATCATTATTCCACACGTATACACAACAAATATACATAACTTCATGATATTCGTAGCCGGCCACTTACATCTGTGGGCACGAACAGCCTCAAACCACATAAAACCCAAATTCTCCACCACAGTAATAGAGCTCATGTATCCATACCAGCTTCCCGAACTGATACACCAATCCCAGCGCTCCAAGCTGCAGCTCTATTATCACCCAAAATCACATTCCCAGACAGAAATCAAAATTTATTTCACATGTTTGCATTAATGATTCCCCTGTCATAAAGGCTCCCAACTTATTTACACTTTTCCACTATTACAACTATTCCTATTTCCTCTCCATCAAGATACTTCACTACATTCATATTCCCCGCTTTATTAAAATGATTTCACAACATCAGTTAATCTACGGCACTACCTGCATCAACACACACCTTTGCAATGGTACTTCCTTACCAACAAAAACGCTGCACGTAGTACGTAAACCAGCACTTGCTAACCTCTACGCACCAGATCTTAATAACAGCTACTTACCTCAATCCCATAAGACGGTTCATATCTTCATATGCTTCAACATTGCTTGGTAACACAACACTGCCATTATATGCGCACAGATCCTAGCGAACGCTCATCAAGTTAGACAACAACTCACGCGTCTTGGAACGCCTCGAAGAAGACGTTAACACATACACTGGCAAGTCTCCACTGCACAGGATCCCAAGGACCATTCACGAATCATCCCACAACACACCGTGCGACCCGCTCGCACCTATCTCCACAGACAAGCCATTTCCAGCCAGAAATGACTGCAACACGATAATAGCAATAACAGCCTCCCGCAAGCTACAGGATATGTCACAGTGCCTCCATCACTCGACACGAGCATACTCTGATCAGCGATCTAGATTGGCGACATTTTAGGTAAGACATAGCTATATAATTTAACAGTGCAAATACATTGTCTTATTAGTTCGGTTAAAATATATGCGAATGTGTAAGAACTAGTCACCTTTCAAATAATATTAATGACATCAATATCCATTCAGTGGGTCAATTATTTGATGAGAAGCCTAATAGTGGATTATTTTGCTGAAAAAGTATTTGTGTGGTCTGAAGAGAGCAGACCTATGCTCTTGACATTAGAAATGGCAAAGTGAGGCTCATCGTAATGCTGTCTCTGTCTATTACACGTGATGATTATCAAGCCTTCTATTGATGTATTTAACCATGTGATTACCTGTGACGCTACAGGATTATTTACTTGACACAATCGCGTTCTTCACAACATGCATGATGGGAAATGTTATTTACATCATTCTATGTTGGGGTGTTTTGATCCAGCCTCAGTTTCTGATGCGATAAACAGGAACATCGCACAAACTTTTAAATGGCACATAATTTTTTGTCTCCCCATCACTCTTGTTGATATCAATTCAATAAAAATTATGTTGTGGTCATGACACTAAATTGTGAAAGAAACTGTCGGGCAGTTCCAAGCAAAAACAGGACATGGAGCTGAAATTTCAATGTGCCGCTGTGCCTTTGAAAATGCAAATTAGGATCTGAAATTACCACAAAGCTTTTTACAATACAACCAATCATTTAAGTAAAAAAATATGCGCATTCTGTATTCTTGCGCTGAATAATCGATCAAACCCAAATTTGCACGTATGGGACTATGGGGTTTAAATGCCTCTAATTCTTATATCTCGTCACTTTTTGCCAATTTTTGTGGGCTAAATGTAATTGTCATGGTCTACTCCAACAAACTTTGGTATTAATATTTCTTTATAATGCATTTCTCCTCATGAAAAAGACCGGGAAACACACGTCACTCCGTAACCGGACAAGGGTTCAAGTTTTAAGCCATAATTAACAAATATTCAACCAATTTTTTTATGCAAAGGTGGCATATTTACCTAGAATAATATAGATCCAATCAATAACTCAAAATTGTGATAGCCATTTAAATTTCACAGAGGTTTAAGCAAAATGTTTTCTGCTCAAATATGCATGTCCATTTTGCATCACTCCGTAACCATGATTATGAATATTCATATCTCATTAATAAAGAGGATCGCTGTAAAAAAATTTCATTTTGAAAAGAGGGGTACCATCAGCTTTTGTCATGAACCATTTCTTTGTAAATAAAGATTAAAGCTTTGATGATAAACTTGTTTGAATGCTGAAATGTTGCTTCTGAATGTCACTCCGTTACCTTGGAACTGCCCTGTCTCAAAGTGATTGGGAAAGATTCATAACAATTAACGTAAGAATTTTAGTATGCTACAAGGTTTTGGTATCAACGATATGGTAAGAAATTAACCAACTTCTGCAGAGAGTAACATGCACTGCACATAAAAATGCATGTATGGGACTACACATAAATGTTCAGCTCTAACATCACAAATCTTTTTTGAGATACTACGACAATGAGGGTATTTAATTAGCAAACCTTAGCAGCGGGCCTTTCCAGTACGATATTCTACCTAAATATCATGAAAATAATTAGAGAGCTCACAACAATTTTGTTCACATTTCAACTACATTACATGTAGATTCTCTTTAATATAATGGGGCAGGAATCACATTTCTTCATTATACTCAAGAAAATAACAAGTAATAGGCCTATGGCGTGAACGAGTAAAAGTGCAAGGCTCAATCAAAACATGCATGACAGGATATCTGATTCATATACCTGAACCAAAATATATGTTTTATATTGTATTTCAAAATGTAAATACCAAGATATTATTATACACATATCTATTGAAGGTTCACTACAAAATAATTTTTATAATATGTACATTTACATGTAGGCCTACATTGTACTTCATGAAGTTCCCTATTAAAAAAACAATGGATGTTTTTCTTTTCTTTTGAGATAGTCGTTATGAATAATATAGCTTTTTAAAGTGAAACTAGTGTTCTGGTCATAACATTGAAATGTGGAAGACACTGTGTCTAAAAGTGATTTGAAGAGGTTGATAACATTTCACCTAAGCATTATTTTGTGCCGTGAGGTAACCCAAATCAGCTTTGAGTCACATGCACTTGCACAGAAATGCACAACATAAAATGTTCGAGACCCAAACATGTTAGCTGTGTGGTTTATTTTGAATCATTATGACTATTTGAAGAGCAATCTTTTCTTGTTGAGCTTTTTATTATAACATTCTTCCCAAATATCATGAAAATAACAGGAAAGCTCACAATATTTTCTTCATTTTTCCCACACCTTCCCACTACACTATACATGCTATAGATTCCCTTTAAAACCAAATAACAAACATTAGTATGTTCATGATCTACTGGCCAGTGGAAGGAAAGAGGAAATAATATTCCCAGCCCCTGGCTGATATGCTTCCTCCTTTACTATATTCTACAAGGGTGCTATAAAGCAGCTTAGAAAGAAACTTGATTGCAAATAGCTAGCTAGTACAAATGCAATGGTAAATATACAAACATAAAGATGTAAAGATACAAACATGGTTTAGTGATATCTCCACAAAACTGTACTTCAGCTGGCTTCAACATTGTTGTACAGACCAAACATTATAACTAATTACCATTTAATTAATCAATGTAGACAATTGTATAATCCTTCCATGTGTGATATGACAGTAATACAGGCTCCACAATGAACAAAAGAAAAAAAAAAGGGGGCTTTCAACCTCATATTTCAAAATACCATTCATCCTGAATATAAACATACCATAAGGACATTGTCAAATTTTATTATCAATAAAAGCAGTCCCATGATGCTTCCACATATAACATGACTTCTTCTATATTTTTAGCTTTTTAAGGCAATGTCAGGTCAAGGATGCATTGCCTTCTGTTTTGTATTCAGATTGCACTTGGACTATATAGATATTAAGGCTACTTGTGGTTTTGGCAAACCCAACCTTCAGTCTGGAGGCCGTTTTCACCTTCATACTAGTCTGGAATAAGACTAGTATTAAAGCAGCTGTGGGCTGTCAATAAAGACGAGTCAATCAAAACTTATCTAGGGATACTTATCTAGTCATTGTGCCAATAAATCTTCATACACTAACCATGTGTTGGTTGCACAAATTCATGTCATATTTTGAGATGAGCTGCACCAGTTCTGTTGAAACCATCATCAACAAGGAATGTTTATGAAACATTCCGTTTAAAAATATTTCTGTATACATGACCAAAAATATATGATAAATGCTACACAGGTGAATTTAGTATGCTGATGGCAAGACACTCGGAAAGTCATGGTCAACATGCATGCCAAGTACGGAGGAGCGTATGAAATAAGATTTCCCCCTTGTTAGGACTCTCAATTTGAAATAGCGCAAGTCAACTGGAAGAATCTATTACCCTAATGCATCATGCAAGCTTTCACAACTCACAGTGTTGCCTCATCACTCAAATATTCATGAAATGTATTCAGTTTTGAGGACAAACCTTTTTCTAAATCATATTCATCCAGGAAAGGCTCTCCAAATGTGATCACAATACATGTAATATTCCAGACTTATGAATACGTTGAGGTCACAGAAGCAGTTTACAGCAAATAAAACAATCACAAAATCATTTAATCATATTATTATGATTAGGCCCTAATGATCGCATTCCACGATTTTTGTGATATTTTCATTAACGATTACGAATAGCTTTATATTAAACTGAGAATTTTCACAAAGGACGGACTTGCATATGGCATACATGGTAAGCTAATCATGCCAGGTGCCCTAATATCTGATCAAGAAAAAAAAATTCAGGAAAGTATTAGTATTAGACTTGCTGAATTGATAATATATAATGTATAGCTTAGATAACGAATAGATAAATTCATCAATAAATTTCTAGATGGAAAAGGGATTTTTCTTTATCAACTTGCACTCAAGCTCAATATATCTAACTTGAAACATGACAAAATGATGAAGAACAGACTCTGATCAGGATAGGTGTACCTAAATCAAACATGGTTGAGAGCCAGAGCACTATAATACTGGATAGCTTGCTACAGGGACAAGGCTACCCTGGATTCCCTTTAGTCAACACTGACCTAATATTCAGCAAGCATGAAATTAAACCTGAATGACAGATAATCATTTTTCAAGGGCTCCTGCATGTTTACTTTATGAGTCTCAAGACATTGCAAGACTAAAGACAGCCATTACAAAGAGGAATCTAAAAACAAAAGGGAGAGAGAGAGAGAGTAGGGAGGATGAAGCTGAAGATGGAATTCAAGGCTGTATAGGGATGCAAGGGCAGAGATGCTGAGACAGGTCTTGAGAGAGGGTTCCAAGGAGGGGGCAAAAATGATCAATGGCGATTCCAGGTGGGGGCGGAGGGGACATGCATGCCCCCTATAATGTTGCTGTGCATGTTAAAATCAGAAAACTTTTGGTGCCCCCCCCCCAGCCCTTCGGGCTGATGCCCTCACCTATTTTTCTTTCTTTTTTTAATTTAAAAAATATGGTATAAAATGTTCTTTAATATGACAAGGGGGAAAATGAACTTCACGATGTTCATGATACTTAGTAGTTTAACCTCCATGTGGAGTTACCAAATCAGAACAGAAACCAAGATGATGAAAGATAATTGAAACTTCCTTGCTTTCAATTTATAGCAATGAAATCTTCAAAAGGATTGAAAATGACTGAAGAGCTCATTACTTCAATACTTGGAATGCTCAATGCTGGTTCTGAAGATACATACACAAAATGAACGGATGATTGAAACTAATCTAACATATGTCAACCCATATGGTTGAATAATCCAACACCATTTAGGTATGATGTATCTGTCATCATAATAATATTCCAAACAGTTTAAAAGAAATTCACAAACTTAGTTGATAGCCACAGCTCCATGATCCTAAGATACAGTCAAGATATTTTAGCAAATATTCTTTTTTCTCTCCTTCTCCAGTATAGAAGAGGCCGCTAAAGTTCCACTGCAGACCCAACATTCAGAAAATTAAACATGTTGGGCCAATCATATACCCCCCCCACTATGAAAAAATCAGTAAATCTTTGCTCAATCATAGTGGGTATATAAGTGGCGCTCTATAAATTTGTTTCTCACATTCTGAATGAAAGATTTGTGTACACCTACTGACTAATGTAGACTGTGAATTCAATTAATTAGTAATCAAATATATTGTTATCAATTACTGAACATAAAGGTGTTCTTGAAATATTAAATAGAATCATCATTGATATTATTTTTTCATAAAGCACATGACATAGCAAAAACAACATTTATTATCTGTATAGGACTTTCATCTAAAGTGTTGCATTGGAAGATGCAAGCCTCAAAGTTCTTATAAGTTCGCATGGAAGGCATCACTCCAAGAAACTAGGCACAGATGCTGAAGAGGATGAAACCTGAAGAATACAGGCTTTGCGGAAATTCTTTGATGTCTGAGATTTTTAATAAAGAATTAAACCCGAAGTAAAGGCTTCTGCTATAGCCAGCTATAAATTGCTGCAAGCTTATAACTTGATGACAGAGAATGGGAAGTAGCAATAAGTAACTGCTACAAAAAGGGATAATAGAGAGTGGAAAACAGAAAAGGGAGGGGGGGGGGAAGAAGTCAAGAGACTGACAAAAAGAGGGAGAGAGAGGATTTAAAGTACAATGGAAAAGAATAACAGGCTTCATAAATTGTGCTTGAGAGTGATACACAAAAATGAGAGAAAAAAAAATGATCAAACATTAAGAAAGTGATACTGATCAAAGAAGTCCCAAGGCACAAAAAGTAAATATGGCTAGACAGACGAAGAGAGGAAATCAAAAGTAACAAAGATGGCGTCTAATACCAGAATCAGCAGGATTTAGAGAGAGAAAAAAGGGTTACAAAAAGGGAAAAGTGGAAACAGAAAGCAAGAGATGGCACATGACAAGTAGCTTGGTATTCCCTCTGCATTGTGACTCATCTACTTCTATGTTCTATCATTCTCAATCAACTAGTCACTAGTCTTAACATTCAGTCCATCTCTATTCTAAGTATGGAGTTTGATGTATACCGTTTTGACTCACACAGAATCTTTAGTTCAATAGGTATGCAATTTGATCAGCATTGGCTATGTAAGTCAAACTAACATCATATTTCATTTCAAGATTAAGTAGGAACAGGAAAGGGAGAGTGGTTAAAGCACTTGACAGTTATAATTGCACCAATCATTATAAATCACTTATTAATTAGTTTCACACTTCACAATCCCTCGTTTGTACACTGAGCCGTATATGTCATTTGCATATCAAATTCATTGTGTGATAAAATATGAGCCATGCATTATCAATTAACGCTAATAAAAACCTGAATCATAGCGATAAATTGAGTCCTTACTCTAGTTCTGACTGAATAAGTTTGTAAATATAGTCTGTAAACTACAACAAAGTGTCATGGTCCATTGGGTCACCGCTGTCTGTCTAACAAGTGCTACATTGATCACAAGTTGTAATATAGAGCCATTATATCAGTTTTAGATGGAGACATGCCTTGTAGGACTCTGTTTCAATGAAGTACATTTTATTGATCAGTCAAGCATCGT
>CALNVZ010002100.1:10631241-10664978 GCA_940671915.1 Paracentrotus lividus
TGTTTCTCTTTATATCAGCGTTTTGTAATTGCATTTTGTATCATGATTCATGTTGGCATTTAAAATTTGAAAATGAACATTGAACACACCCTGCTATGTATTAGAGCAAATATGATTTAAAACAACATTAGGCTGATTACCCTTCTTGCTATCAACTATTGATGCATATATAATTAACTACATCTATAGGCCTACATGTACATTTTTACCCATCATGCCATTAGAAGGATGATGTTTACTTTTAGTTTCACGGAGCATGTTGGCCAACATAATTAGCTATTTTATTTCTTCAGCTGACAGTGATGTACAAAAAAGATCTTTCTTCCCTTTAATATTTGGGGCTGGACCAAGATGCAGGGAATGCCTAAATTTATTGCTCAGTGATAATGGAGTGTCTGCCTTGGAGGATTGGTCATAAATAACACCCAACAGGATTTTGAGTAGATGGGACTAATGGACTAATGGATGGCAAAACCAAGAGGGTGCTGATAGAGGTACAAGAAGAAAGGAAACGTGTCAAGATTTATATCATGATTTAGATTAGGGTTTTGTTTTAATGATACAATAAACAAAGACAGATGGTCCCGAAGGTATATTTTAGACCAAATTAAACTGGGTAAAACAATAATATAGGCCCCTATGCACTAGCCAAAGGAAGCAAGAAAGTGGTCCCTAAAGATTTAAAAAAAAGGAGGGATCACAGGGGGCTCTAAACACAAGTTGTGCCTTTAAATGTTTTCAACAGAAATATGGCGCATTATAAATGCTGTGTATCATCATCATCATCATGTTGTCAATGTTGGTTTCCAACAGAAATATAGCGCATTATAAATGCTGTGGATCGTCATCATCATCATGTTGTCAATGTTGGTAGATGCAAAGGAAAATTTTTCTGTACAAATTGAACACTATTTCTACATTCATATTGTATGTGTGCATTCAGCACTTGTTTGTGAGAATAATTACATCATGGAGTTTTGATGTAAACAACATTCCATAATAAACTTATGAAAGTTGGCCATTACACTCATTGTATACAATTTCCAAATAGCCATCAAGAATGCACAGGAAGCATAACAACTTTTACCGCATTTACATTATGACTCGGCTCTCGTGTCGAATCCTCAGGAAGGGTTCGACACTGCAACGAGTGAACCTGTGATCGAGTTTATACACAACAAAAAAGGCGAGTTCAACACAGCTTCCAGATCATGACCGGAAGTATAGGGACGTCATTAATGTGCGTTGTGATGTATAGCCAAATTTCAAATCTGACCTCAAGGTCATCAACTTTGACACGGCTTTCTGTTTACACACATAAAAATTGCTATGTCGAACCCGCCTCCCGGATTGAAACCTACGATTTTGGAGGAGCATAAAAGGCATGTTGAACCCGGGTCGCCGATCACACTGATCCCGCTTACATGACATAAAATTGCTGTGTCGAACCCGCGAGACGAGTCACAGCGTAAACGCGGTGATAGTATTTTGAAAGAAGATGTTGTGCCTGTTCCCTTGACCTTATAATAGAGTGCTTATGGCTCATGCTTTCACATGTAGAGAAATCTGGCAATCAATACAAGTTGAGTGTCTATTGATCAGATCTTAAAGGAACTAATCAGCTTTCTTCCTTAGATGTGGACTTATTCATCAACTCTTATCATTACCTGCTATGAAGTATTTATTATACTGTGTTTGTGGAAATATTCGCGATACATTAATTTTCGCAGATTTCGCGCAAAGACCAGCAGGCGCGAATTTAAAAACTCGTGAATATATAGGCATGATTTCCTATGCATGTATTGCATGGGTTAAATTGCAAGCTTACGAACATGCAGCACAAATTTAAGAACCTGTGAACGTTTTGAGGCCGCTCAGCGCGAACAATTAATCGCGCGAAAATAACAGCGAATACAGTAACTGGATGCACATCCAAATAACAGTGTTCAGTTCTAATTACTTTCACAAACCTAACACACTTAGTTTTGGGGGGTTTTTTTTTGTTTTATTTTTACAAGTGTATTGATTTCATATTTTTATACATTTCTGTAATTTCCTTCCCAGTACATAAATGTATCATTGAAACTGGAATTTTACATGTGCCTAAAAACGTCACATGCAAGTGCCCCTGCAAATTGAGACGTTGTCCTCTCGGGATTAGTGATTGCTTGAATACATAAAAACATATTGGGAGATGTAAAAAAAATTTAAAAAATTATTTAAAAAAAAAGATAAATGCAATACTACTTTTGTATGGTCAAATAATGTAATATTCTCTTAATTTTCAAAATTCCTGTTCAATTCTGTTTAAAATCTCTATAAGGATAATTAACATTCACATCAAATACCTATTTATCCTTTGAGATCATCCCCACAAATATTTTGGAGCTCATCTGAGCTGTTTTGGAGGATATCCTGTCGCCATCGGATTTCAAAATTTGCAGACAATTAATCATAGGTTCTTGAAAACAGCAATCCTCCATTTTGGCTGCAAACACATGCAAGACAATTTGGAAAACAAGAGAGAGTAGTGGATGTACACATAAAATGATGACATCTCACAATGAGAGAAGAAAACAATTCTTTACTATTTTCTTCTCTAATGCAATTTTGTATAATGCATGCAGGCTTTTACACAATGTCTTCTTATTTTGCATTGTATTTTTTTTTTTTTGTTGTCTTGTGTCATTTTAAAGATTGTCCTTTTATTATTATTTTTTTTAAAGATCTTAAAATCTTAAATTTTTAAAATCTTAAAATAATCTTAAAATTATTCTCCTGTACCCTCTTATTCCTCATTTAAAGAAAAAAAAAATCCTTAATATTAACCTTACATGCTAATTTCCATTGCATTCGTGGCACAAGTCTAATGGGAATTCAATATTAATTTGGCCCACTTAATAAAAGGTAGCAATGCAGAATAACAAATTTGTTTGCAGCTCAATCTGGGTCACATGGTGAAAACATTTTAGATGGAAAAAAGAGTGTATTTACCGAGAGGCTACTGATAAATGCAGTCAATGCATATCACACAAATGAACTATTCATTTCCACACATTTCTGATCAAGCCATTCGGCCATCTAATTTTAAAGAATCTTCTTCAGAAGATTTAACCCTTTATAACTGAAAGCAGTTGTATACAAGTTCATGTTATTAGAAATACCCACACTAGTATACATGTATATGTAAGTATCAATACTCAATGCAGTATTTTTTCTCGACTTAAAGCCAAGCTTGAGTTCTTACAGCCAAAATAATTTGAGATAAATCCGTAAGATATGTCCTCACATTGTTCCTTTAACATATATGCCTACACAAGATTATATTCACGTTTGGATATTTGATTTCAGAAGAAATGTTGAAAAAATATCAAAACAGTCCGTCAAATTGAGACTTGGAGTAGACCGCTATATTGCCACAAGTCACGGCACAACATACACACACAGATACGGTGCAAATCGCGTGCACAAGATATACCCGTAGACTTTCCGTGTGGCCGTGTTAATCATGCATGTGCTTGGACGGGCCATCCAGCTACAGAAATTATGCTTATTTTGCTCTTTTCTCAGCAAATTCACAATTTTCTGTAAATTCCTTTGGTGTGTAGTATTTATTTCCTATGCTTGAGATTCTGGTATGAACAAGAATGTTTGGATTTATTTCATCATGAGTACGACTCTAGATAATCTTTAAAAAGGGACTCATGTAGATGATTGAAATTTGCTTTAAAATATTGTAAATATCAAGAACAAAACCGTCATGAATTGATGCAATTACTTTTTATATAACATGTTAAAATGCACAACCTTATCAAATCTCCTTGGTCAAATAATGTTGACTTTGATTTTATAGGTACCTGAAAGCAATGAACACATTTTGATTCATAATCAAGATTTTAGAATCGATATTCAAAGTCATTAATCAACTACTCGACTCAAACGACACACTCCTTTTAGGTATAATCAAAGCGCTACTATTTTTATAGCATTGTAAAAAGTGAAGAGAATGTTCAGCATTGGGTTTTACAAGCCCTTTGCTCAAGTTCCTTATTCACTGCACGTAATGCCATTCGCAAGGAGACGGTTCCGTAATTTATACTCCAATCTACGTAAGCATGGTGCCCATGAAATTGGCTTTGGGGACATTAATCACATGTATGAGTAGCCCTGTGTCACTGTGACTGCATGTATCTACATGTATGGTACTATTAAAGGAAAATATTACAGCACTGTCTATAGAACATTAGAACTTATCTATAAAGTGATTGGTCACATATTAAATGAGTAAACTGCTTTCATCATTTTAAATCCCATAGGTATGATTCTCTTTTGAAAGCCTACCTGTAGCTTACATCAAAAGCATACAATCTTTTCCCATAAAATAATGTAGCCATCTGTTTTCCTTATCCTTCCATAGCCCTTCTAAACCTCTACTAAAATATTTTAAGTGTAATGTGATAATTTTAATTTCATAACTACATAATCATACATGTATATAAAAGGTATTGTTTTCTTTGTAGTATCACTTGGATTTCCAGATATTTTCCCCTCACGTTTACTGTGATTGATTCACAAAATCTCTTCAAGGTATCTACACAACCTCAACTTAAAGGAAAATATTACACGTCTTGAAAATTTCATTGATACGAGAAACGAGCAAGGAAATAGCTCATATCCACCATTACACTTGTATTCAAACACTCCCACACATGAGTGAAATGTCAATGTACTTCTTGGTCTAACTCACTGAATATATACCTCCCCCGTTTGACAAATACACCATCTAATCTGACTTGATGCCTGGGATACTAGGCATATAGGGCATAGTCTGATCAGGCTCAGCATTTATTCCATGTTTGAATGAGGATGGATTCCGCTATCTCACTAGCATGGATTAAGGAGCCAGATATATCCTACCATAATTCATAAAAACATAATGTCTATTCAGTGCTGGCAAACCATTGACTATGTATTAACAGATGACAATAATACTGCAGCTACATTTGGGATGCTTTTTGTGCAGCAAAAGCTTATTTTAAGAGGCAAAAGACACAAGACACAACTATTTATGGATATGAAAACATCCGGATTGTAAATTAAGATTTTTTAAATAAATGTTTCATACCTGCATATCTCTCAAATAACTTTCATTTCACCTGCCCAGCTTACCTTACTCTTGACATCACGGATGTAGAGATCATATTCATAATGCAATGGAACTTACCTGTGTATGGAGAGAACATAGAAAATAAAAGAAACAATTAATAAACTTTCACTCAATTATCTACAACGTATCTCATACTGATTCATTCATAATAATCACATTAATACTGATACCAATGTGGAGTACATGAAGATACATGTTATCGAAATATATGAAAATGTAGTTTATAAAGTTTAATTACATGGATCGTATTAAACATGGTGTGTAGTTTTGGTAACAAAAAAGGAATCAGCACAAAACCGATCAAATTAAGTCTCATGTTGTCCACATTGCACTAAAAGATATGTGTGAGAGATCTTGCGGCATTCCTTTCATGATTTCCGATGAATTTCAGTGAAAATGTTTGAAAGAAACATAATGTAACTGCCGTTTTAGACCTCTGCTGGGAGGTTCGCACGCCAGAGGTTACGACGTGAATGGTGCGTAACGAGCTGTGTGTAACACCCACACAAGAGAATCACCGTTGGTTTTCCATGTGAACGCTGAAACGAGTCAGGTCCCTGTCTTTCCACATTTTATACTAATATTATGGAATAAAGACACTAAATCGAGATTTCAAGTACCATAATTTGCTTTAATATTTATTGGATTCAATCTTTATATTATCTAAATGTGAATCCAAATTAATTTTTTCCTTCTCCCAAAACATACGCTCAGCGTGGTTTTCACTGTAACTTGGATTTCAGAAATAGCTACTAAAATGTTCATTGATATATGAGATCTTTTTGTAAACAAAATACATAAGGGGATATATTTGCCAATTCAATGCCACTTGATGCTCTTCAATGACATGTCAATGCCCTCTTAAACATAACAGGATGAGCAGACAAATAGGTGGTTTGTAATCAAGCTCTTTTAATCTCTAATTCCAAATAAAATACCTTACTATAAATGATTATAATTCATTGCTTCTTCCTCTTCTCCATTTCCTTACTGAATCATTCTGATTGAGGTCACCATAGCAACACATAACAAGTTCGACAAATCATTTCTGAGAGAATAAAACATGCATACAATTGCTTTGAGTAGGCCTACATATATTTTGTATGCTGAGTAGTATTTTTGTTTTTTATCATTGCATATATATTACGATAATATAGGTCAAATAATCCTTTTAACTTTAATACTTTTAATGATAAGTGAGAAAGATAGAAATTAACAGAGTAAGGTACCTTCCCAAAAGATAAAGCTGCGGCCCGCTGCGTGAACGCCGCACTGGGCGCTTTAATAATAAGTCAATGGAAGAATAACACGCATATCCTGCCTAAAGCACGCTGTGCGGTCACGGCAGCGGGCCGGCGGCTTTAACTTTTGGGAAGGTACCTAAACGAGTCCCATATTAGATATATATGAGATTATAGAATAATGTACAGTATAGATATATCAAGATTGTATTCAAAATAAATGTAAAAGTCTGTAATATACATGTATGCGGTCTACGGTATTACTAGTTCCCAGTTGTATAATATTTTCAGGCTTGTTTTGATACCAGTATCACATCCATTACAAATCCATTACCTATCAACATACCAGCCTTTGTTTACTATGCAAATCCATTGCCTTGATCTTTTGTGTGAATAGCGGTAAATAAATACCATGCCTCTCAAGTATCAAACCTCTGTCATTAGAATTGCTATAAGGAGCTGCTGCACTAGCTCGAGCTAAAAAATAGCGCGCTATTTGGTGGATCGGGAAAAAAACTGAAAAAAGAAACCGGTCCTGCACTAGCTCAAGCTATTTTTAAATTTCACATTAACAACCTGACCTTGAATAAACAAGCCCCACTTGTATTGCGCAACTGGTAACTACCCCTGGCATATACACGCACATGTGCACGATTTCGGATTTAGCTCGAGCTAGTGCAGCACCGTGCATATTAGTTTCGATCCAGGAGGCAGGCTTGACTCGGCAACTTTTATGTGTGTAAACAGAAAGCCGTGTCGAAGTCGATGACCTTGAGGTCAGATTTGGAATTAGGCTATACATCACAACACACATTAATGACGTCCCTTTACTTCCGCCATGTAGTATCCATGCTTCCGCTCATGATCTGGGAGCCGTGTTGAACTCGCCTTTTTTTGTTGTGTACATGTATAAACACGATAAACACTATTTCGTGTAGAAACCGCAAACCAGCTCGAGTTTTTTCAAAGAGCCTAAAGATGACTTGGGCTTGGATTTCTTCCAAATTAGCACGCTATTTGACCACAAAGTCAGATCTGCTCTGATCGAGCTAATTCATCGGATCACAAATGGCGCGCTATATGAAATACAATGTAGCTCGAGCTAAAGCAGCACCACCTTATCAGTGTTAAATTACAAGTAATCTCTAAAGTATGGGTACATGTGATTAAGAATCAAGGACTTCAATATAACTACATTCATGAAAATTGTACATTTTATTTTGCAAGAGGTCTGCCCATTTGCATAAGGGTCATTACAAAATAAGAAACATGCACACAGCAAATTTCAGCATGTGCTAAAAATATAGTCCTGTATAATTAGTATAATACTGTATGGCATATTATTTTATAACATAATTTGCAATTTTTACAAAATAATTAGAAAAATTGGTTATATTAAAAAGATGAGATAAAGTATCTTACTTCAATAGCTTCAAGTCTGTTCTATCATCTTATTCACATATATCACGTGGCATTTTGAACAGCAATGTACACTCTATCTGTCCATCACAAGTTTAATTCCCAAATGCGAATTAGTGAAAATGCCAAAATTAATTTAAAATCTAATTGGCCAAAGCAGATCAAATGAGCTCTTGTTTAATTGCCTATGTGATACTGAATGCCAATACAATTATCTATCCTGCTTTCTTAATTGCCATAGTGCATTCCTATTGTTACTCAGGATATCTTGCATGGGATCAAGCCATTTGTAGCATTTTCAAATTAGATAAAATGAGGAATCTCTTTTTGTCAACAACAGGCTCTGGGAGCAAGTTGTACAAACTACATGCACATGTACATACAGTGTAATGTCTCCTATAATACTACAGTTGACGTTGTCATCAATGGTAACTACCACGTTAAAGTGAAACTAGTGTTCTGGTCATGACATTGAAATGTGGAAGACACTGTCTAATACCCTTTTCTCACGTACCAAAATTTCCTTAGCACCGTACTATAGGTAGTACTAACTTGACATTTAGCCCCACCTATAGTACGGGGTAAAGCTTATTCCACTTTCTGTTAATGTTCCGACGGCGTTTTGGCAAAGTGGGCTAACCCCACCTATAGCACGGGATTCTCTGGCCCTGCAAAATAGCAGGGTTAGCCGGGCAATTGCGGCGTTTAGAGTAAAAGTCCAGGATTACAAACTCTCGTCGGAACAGAAACCCGGCTAAGCCAACAGCTGTGCACATGCCGTACTACAAGCGCCAAGCTAATGCTCACAACGATGCGCTCGTGAATATTCATAAGTTAACGATAGTACCGGGTTACCGATTTCTGTGTGAGAACAGCGTGCATTTTCTTATCTGGGGTTAGGCAGATATTTTGGCTCGTCGGAAAAGGAAAATAAATAGTACGGGGTAAAGGAAAGTATGGGGTTAATGATAGTACGGGGTTAAGAAAAGGCCCGTGACAAAAAGGGTATAAAAGTGATATGGAGAGGTTGATAACATTTCACCTAAGCATTATTTTGTGTTGTGAGATTTTGGATTCGCCAAAATGATAAGAAATTAACCCAATTCAGCTTTGAGTCCCATGCACTTACACATAAGTGCATGTACATGTATGGGGCAACACAACATGTTTGGGACCCAACATGTTAGCTGTGTGGTATATTTTTGATCATATTATGACTATTAGGGCATTTGAAGAGCAATCTTTTCTTGTGGAGCTTTTTATTATGTATTCTTCCCAAATATCATGAAAATGACGAGAAAGCTCACAATTATTTTCTTCATCTTTCCCACACCTTCCCACTACACTAGATTCCCTTTAATGTTTTTCAATCCACTACTTTATAAAAGTTACCAATGATGGTAGAGTCAATACAATATTACATTTCATGCAACATGGCCCTGGTTTGTCTTGTAAAATGAAGTAAAATCCACAACTGTTTAAATGCATTTTGATTCAATATGCTTTCATGAGCATTATAAAATATGACACAGGATAATAATAATAATAATAATAATAATAATAATAATAAGGATGGCCTTGTGGTTTGTCAATAAACAAACAGTAATTCACTATGACCTCATTTTGTAGTTTGTACATTATTTTATTTCCTCTAAATATGTGGGCCTAAATTTAAATGTATGGACAAATGAAGGGATTTCACATAATGAATACAATGTAAGTCCCTATGACTATCATAATTGCAATCAAATTGACAAATACAATGTAGGCCTACATGTAGTAAACAAAGATCCAAAATTCTAATTGCCAGAATTGTAATCCTCATTGTAATTATGATTAGATTCTTGTGTAAAAAATACTCTTAATTTCAAAAAGACGACTTCAGAATGTACGATAAAAAGAGATATGGGTACGTAAATGAAGGGGAGGGGATGGTGCAAGACAGGGGTGGATATTTTGTGGGCATTTGAAGGAGCTTATAAGGGCAAGTGAAGGAGAATTTATCGGCAGGTAGCAATTATCGTTCCTTTTTTATTTACCTCCTTTCAACTATGACATTTAAGGGACACTTTCTAATTCTTTCTGACTGCCATCATTCTCACCATACTAATTTATCAACGATTGAAAGACTTGGGGGCCCTCCTCATTGAATGCAAACAACTAAATTTCTGGGGCAACAGCTCCCTGAACTTCTGTTTATCTCTCTAGCTCTCCTTTCTTGGGATATGATGCAAATCATGCAATAGGAGGAAATTTTTGCTCATCTATTAGTTTGATTTGTCTGGTTTCCTGTAGGGAAGCCTGCATGCCATGGTGCATTATGGACCGCAACGTCTGAAAGGGCGAGTTAGGGACTGAGAGACCGACATGAAAGGACTTGATATCGCCCGGGAGAGTTGTGTCACAATACGTGACACCATTGACGTAAATACCCCTTCACATGTTCACCTCCCAATAATACATTCCGAAAGTTGGATGGAAACGAAATTCTAGGAAGTAACTTTTAGGCAGTATATAATTGTGCTTCAAAACCCACAAAACATGACCTCTATAAAGGATGTTTAACAATGCTGATTTTTCAATTGAATACAAGGTATTTAAACTCTGAAAGTACAGTAAGGACTGTTTATGGTGGCATCTCACTTCGTGGAAACTACTTTGAGACAGATTTGGGACTATTTTGAGACGGTTTTGAAACGGCTTTGAGACAGTTTTGAAAAATGTCGTGGAGAGACGTCTCAGAGACGTCTTCGTGACGGAAAAAAGTATTGCGGACATCTCTATATACTTTTTATCCGTCGCAGAGACGATATTTCCTTTTCCGTCGTGGAGACATCTCTGCGAAGTGAGATACCACCATTAGGATCCATGGTGTGAGCATGAGCCTGATGTTGGCTTCCCAACAATTATTATTAACATTTATTCGCAGCTTTCACAGCTCCCGGGTATTAAAAAGTGTACAACATGTTGATGTGACATATTTTCACAAAATAAATTGCAACCATTGTACTTCCAGCAACAATGAATAGGATTGTGAATTAGACATGCTGCATGTAAATATCACTTTATCTCTATTTCATTTATTATATGTCCAGTGGTATCTTGCTTTATGTTGACTTCATTTTACATGTGTATGAAGGGGGTAAATGAATAGAACATTAAAAAATATATATCATCCATAAATCAGGGGCCGCAGATCATGTTTTAAAGTGAGGGAGCAGAGAATTAGAATCTACTTAAGAAAATGGAGGGTAACTGAAGCCCCCCTACCTTTCTGCAGCCCTCGACATCCAGGGCAGTCCTTATGACATGAGCAGCCCATCAGATTGTAATACACCATGTATGCATTACACATCAACACCTCTACTACCACAATCTTAATGGTTTCATACAACAGCCCCTGGATCAATTAAACACCTACTTGTGAAACATAATTCAATGTTCCGGGTATATATACCGAGTGCTTTAGTTTTCACAATATTAGGCATCTAACTCAAGCTGTAATAATGTATGGATACAAGGTACAAAGTACATGTACTTGCTCGATGGACCCACAGACTACATGTATGGCTGTATAATCATTTCATACAATACAATGTGCACTTTGAAATATATATTTTTGTTCAGGTAATTCTATCTCAATGAACTGTCTTGTTATGTTGTTTAGAGTGATGGTATCCTGGCAAGGTCAAAGAAAATATAGGTCAATACAAATCTTGTGAGCACATCTGTATTTATTATGCAAATTAATTTTCCTTTATCCTTCCTCTCTATACTGAAGAGCAGATTAGTTGACAAACTATCTTTTAAACCATCAAGTGTAAGAATATATGAGGATAAGCCTTTATAAAATTAATAGATTTAATCATAATTCCAATATTATCCGAAGAAAAGTTCACACTAGTTACTTTGTTATATCTTTTTTTATTTCCAAGCACTTTGAATAAGACATTTCATAAGAATTTGAAAAAAAAATATCTTTCATTCTTTCTTTTCAATGTTTAGAAAATACATGGCTTTGAAATATAGGTTGTAATGGCAGAATAAAATAAAGGCATAAATGTCAGACATGGTGAGCACCTTCTCCGCCTTTGGCCTGTTATCTTTGCCATATGCTAATTTATACCATTCCCATTGGTTTGTTATTCATTCTTCTGCCACTAGCGAGTTCAATAATTTCTTCTGGCAATTAATGTAATTGCACCAAGTCTCAGATTTCTTTCACAATGTACCTGTTAACATATAAATGAGAATGTCAATTGCCTGCAAGCAAAAAAATGTAATTCTACAGGCAACTTTGTTCTGAACAATATTTGTATTACTGCATATATTTTCTTCATTTGAATATAATTCTTTGGCTATTCGAGCCACAGGCAACATGGAGCAGATCGTTTGAATCGAAGAATGAACAAATATTTTTATAATGCAGTATGAATAACAAGAAGGCACAGTAAATGTATGTTGACTATATCTGAGGGTTGTATTTTCTGGGATATATATAATGATGAAGGACTTCACTTTAAAAATCTGGCTGTTGATAAATAAAAAAACAAAAATCACTCTGACATTAAAACATTGAAAGAAATAAACTTTCATACATGATTTTTGATTAACATAACCTCAATTCAAAATAATCAATTTAAATAAATTTATAAGTATATTGGCTGATTGATATCTAAAAAGTATTCTTATAAAATGTACATTTGATATTAAATAGGACCTACACATGCGCTTTCCTGCCAATCGTATAAACAATATAGGCAGTCCATTCCCTGATTTAGTATGCATTCAATCACTACAATTGTGATTATTATCCATAAAAATGAATGACCTCAATCAATGATTGTCCACTCAACCAGACACCTCCCTTTACCCTTGAACTTCTGCAAACTAGTAAGCTCTCATGATCATTCAGGTGTGAGGGGGAGGCGCCTCACGCGTGTCTCGGTGTTTGGCACCTCTCATCTAAACAACAAGTCAATTAGATGGCAGAAAGCTACTCGTGCATAAAGCAAAGTTCATTTCACAATAAAATCATGAAACCGTTTCTCAACAGTGAAGTGACAAAAACACATTTCATAGCTAGGTATAGCACAGCCGCTACTTCATGAATGTAAATTTACTATTGGTATTTAGGAAACGATTCATTCATTTATACACAATGATTTGATATTGGGTGGTGGTTTCAAATGGATGTTTTTCATAAACCACTAAATGTTTAATGCTAACAACAACAACAAAAAAACAACAACTAAAAACACAAAAAAAACAATTTCCTCTATTTTGTAAATGTTTATTGTATTTTGTCTGTTATATTGCGATATTCTCTACATGTAGATGGCCTTTGTCCCTTGCTTCACAATGCACTGTGGAACAACACAGTGTCCATGTAAATAGATTGCATAAAATAAATGTGGTGAAACTAAAAATTGGACAACAAATTATTACGACTGATGGTGGTATCTCACTTGCCATGAGAAGGATTTGAGACGGATTTGGGACTACTTTAAGACGGGTTTGAGACGGCTTTGAAACTTGACACAGAGACGTTTCAGAGATGTCACCGCGATGGAAAAAAATTATCAGAGACGTCTCTGAGTGTCCGAGTCTCAGAGACGTGTCCACAAAGTGAGATACCACTACAGTGTGTCCCAGAAAGAACTATACACTTTTGAAATGGCTATAAGATAATAAATATGGTTCTTGGGTGTAAATTAAAATTCACATGTAGAGAAAGCTCATATCCTCAACTATCATTTGACACCAAAAAGTCCAAAAATGATGCATGCTTCAATGAGTGATGCCCACTTTTGTGAAGGACACAAAAACGAGGCTGCGCAGGAATTCGCTAGGCAATTACCACCTGCATATGGACAGCCATGAGGGATAGAAAGCAATAATGGTGTAAATCTGCTAACAAAGACAAAATAAACCAAAATACCAAAAACAAACTTTAGTAATATGAAAAAGAAAGGTCGTCCATTACATTTTTGCATAATATTGATGTTTGTTTCTGATTTATAGTTTATTTTGTCCTTATTGCTTTCTATCCCTCATTGCCGCGCATATGCAGGTGGTAAATGTACAGCGATTTCCTGAGCAACCTTATTTGTGTGTCCTTCACAAAAGTGGGCATTACTCATTGAAGCATGCATTATTTTCTGACTTTTTGGTGTCAAATAATAGTTGAGGATATGAGCTTTCTACACATATGAATCTTTTCCCCAAGAACAATATATTTATTATTTAATAGCCATTTCAAAAGTGTATAGTTCTTTCTGGGACAGACTATATGCAGTACAGAAAAATATCAACAATTGAAATAGGGAAAGGGTTAGGGTTAGGATTAGGGTTAGGGTCTTGGGCCTGCGATACTTTTTGCATACTGTACTTTTGATACTACAGATTGTATGCAAATCTGTCAATCAAACCACAGATAATCACAGAGTAATACTCCAAGTCTCACCCCATTATCAAACAAATAATCTTCACGAGTATCACTTTTCAGCCAAATATCTTTTGCATTGTGTTGTGGAATGGTTCCTATGATATGGGAACCCCCTTGGCTGTTTGAGGGGCCCACCATGAGCACCCAACCAGGGCAACTTTGACCTGACTTTGACATCCCACTGGGGGCGACTGAACCCTTACGTCCTCCTTTCTCTTTCATATCTCAAGTGTAGGATCAGTTTCCTTTGAGGTCAAAGGTCACATTTAGAAGCAAATTTCTCCAGGAGAGATTACATTCCATTCCATACCTGAGTCAAATTTCAAGGATACCATGACTACATAGCCTTGAAGAAATATGATCAATATGTGTATGACTAGGAATATGGCAGTGTACAAAGTTTACTAACACCAACCTAGGAATGGTGCTCACTGTTGACCCACTGACACCCCAACACCCTAACCTTAAACCTAATACATATATTAACCCTACACCTAAACCTAAAACTAAACCAAAACCTAAACCAAAACCAAATCCTAAAGTAACTAAATGGTTTAGAATTTCAAGGATTTTTGGGGGAGTCAACAAATTTGACTTTCTCAAATGTCCACAAAGCCACTTACACAATAAAGAATGGCAATGCGTCAACAGAAAATAAATTTCCCTTTTTAACACTAATCAAAAATTCAAAAATCGCAAAGGGAAATTCATAAACAAATCAATCAGCCTTGAGAATTAAAATTCCAACAGTATTACATTGTATGCATCCCATACTCATTTACAAAAGCAGTATTCTTGTTAGCCTACATACATGTTATGTACTACACTACTGTATAGCCTACCCGGAACATAAATATGAATTGTATTGGGAAAGACCTTTTTCATGGCTATCATCAATGATCTCATTCAAGCGAGACATGTTTTGAGTATGAATCAGTCCATCTTAATATGATTGCATTATGGAATGAGTTTGGGTAGAGAATGATTCATCCAGTCTATGCTAAGTATGTGTATTTTTCATCACTCATGAAAATCAATTTTGAGCAAGACAGCAGGTTTCTTCCAGCCATTCATTATTTCCTAGTTTCCCTGTCACAATTCTGTCACTTTTAGTCATTTATAAAGTTAATGTCCTTGCTAAAGTAAACAGTAGCACCAATTTCATAACTAAATATCAATGGGCATACTACAATTACAATATGTAGGCTACATGTACCTTGGTTGATATTACACATTTCAGTTATGCAGGGCAGCCTACTGAATAATACTTACAAGGACATTTATAGTGCATAAAATGTTGGAATTCCTCTTGGCAAATTCAAAAGTTTACATTACAGCTTTGGAAAGTGAAAACAAAAATTAATCAATAATATACACATACAGGCCTACATGTAATTTTACATTAACTTAAAGCTTATAACAGAATTACAGTATGTAATCAAGCTGTAAATGTCAAACAGTAAAGCCTGTAATTATACTCGACACTAATATTGATATGTACACATGTTTTACAAATGAAATTTTACAAATCTATCATCAATTTGTCATTGACAACAAAGGGCCTACATGTACTTTATGTATAGGGCCTACATGATATGTGCAAATAAATTTTGAGATGATTCTGAAAATATAAACACTTGTTTTTAAATTGTATAAGGCCCATTTTTTCTCATTTAGATTACCATCATACTGATACATAATTTTTGCAATAGCCTCTACTTAAAGTGGAATAATAATCTTTTTAAATGAAATTGGACCCTGAACGTTGTATTGTATAAAGTCAAATTTGCACCCCTATTCGACACAAGACTGAAAAAAAATATACCCTAAATGGTATAAAAACTGGAAAATTAGTACCCACACCAGTGATTTAAGCTGAAAACACCCCTATTTTTATGACAATTGCTATGAAAGTTGAAAACACACTTAAACCTTGACGACGCCGGAAGGCTGAAAACAGACCTTTTTCGACGCTTATTGGGGACACGGATAGAACATCATGTAATGAGTGGCCCCCCCCCCCCGTATTTTCTCTATCACTTCTTTTTACTGGATTTGTTTAATGTCTAGGCCCTGCAATGTATTTGCTTAAATTAAATGATAGGCCTAATTTCATTAAAAGTCATGTATATTTTGTCTTGAAACTAGATATATATTCAAATAATCAAAAGTGAATATATGGATGACCTGATGTTGAGGTGACCCGACATTTGCTCCTCGCGACAATTGCTCCGGCTTTATTTCGTCTAAGATATAGGGTTAGGTTAGGGTTGTAATAGGGATTTATATTAGGTTTAGGGTTAGGTTTAGGGTAGGGTATGTGTAAAGTCGCTGGTTGAAGTTAGTCATTCGATTAGTGTATGGAATTTATAGCGGAGCAATTGTCGCGGGAGCAAATGTCATGGATTCGATGTTGAAGGGGGAGCAACCTTGAAAGAGCACACACTGGATGACTCAGTGTTGTCTAGAGCACACACACACCACATGCATGCCCAATTCTAGGTAATACGCTTTAGTGCTAATATGTTAATCAATTCATCACATCTAATGCTACACTAATATGTTGTATACGTCTATTATCATTGTGTATGTTTCTCAAAGTTAAGAGCAATTAAGTGCACATGGCTTTATACTGTTCAGTTGAATATATTTGTTTTGTCATACCAAAATTGTATAGACAAGAAATGTTGATTGATTAAAACACCAAGAAAGTCCCAACATAGTACTGACTCAATTACAAATGTATGTATCTAAAATAATTCACATCTTGCCTTGTTTCACTTGAATTCTTTTATTTGCAATTAATCTTTAAAAATAATTCAATAGTTCATATCTCTATGAAAGAAAGTGATTGATATTTAGAGCACATACATTGTAGACCCTCTCCCCATAATTTAGGTATGTACAATTTACTGGTAAATGTAGTGGTATGACAACATATTTGTATACAAAATTTGTGCCTGATTCCTTTTTCTTTTTCCAGTTGGAATTTCTTTAGTTTTCACCAAAAAAAAGATCATTTATGCATGCCTAGTTTGTTTGTCAAATTTTGTCAAATTCTCATTTGATTATCTTTCATCATCATGTAGGCCTATTTAAATGCATTTAAAAATTAACTTGGAATAACAGGCATATTTTGTAAATTTCTGCACGATAAATCAAACAAATTTTAACAATAATCCCTTTATCATAATGCAATGTAGTCTTCACACATTCTGTAATCTTATGTGTCTCTTCTAATTAGATGTTTCAGGAAAAAAAAAGAGAAGAGACAATCAAATGCACCACTTAATAAAAGACATCCTAAATTCTCCAATCCATCCATTCTCCTCTGATCGATGTGCATTCAGCGTTAAACCATTCTTGTAATGCAGTCGGTACAAAATGCAAAACATCCTCTCCAGGAGCCACTCATAACTAGACCTCATGGCGACATTGACTCAGCCCAAGGAAGCTGTTCCCATGGACACAAAATGCTCAGTCAAGTGCATAGAGAGGCATGAAGCCACTTCTATACATGTACAAGATGGCTAGGCAAGTGTTAGAGAAGATGAGCAAAGCAAGACAGAGAGGATTAGAGGCAGGGAGAAAGAGCCTCCAATCTCAATCTGGATGCATTCTTGCTACACAATTCTCTTTTTCATGCTGTATTTCATTAACTCATGTACCTTCTACACGCCCCTTGAGTCAAGCTTCTTCACAAGGATTAAATTCCTCTGTCTGCTGTGCTTGCATTTCAAAGTAGCACTCCAAGGAGATCTTGTTGTTTACGTAATTCAAGTCATTTAATGATATTAAAATGATCAGATGACAATTTAATGGTGACATTTATATCTTCTATATCATATTGATTTTAATATTCCATAGGAATCCTTCAAAAACACTAGGTAGGCCTATTTCTTTCCTATTTCACATAGCACTGTATGCTGACCATGCAGAACAATTAATGAACGTATACATGTACATGTAATTAAGAGCTACAAAGAGCTTCTCTAACATGCTAAAAGTAATCAATTCATCCTTCTGAGTCTCAGCATACAATCTAACAGACCAGAATTAAGATTAACTTTAGGGGCCTACAAAACTGTACGTAAAGGTCTGTAAGTAGGGGTCTACACAACTGTACATACAGGCCTAGATACTTTCTCTCAGCACTCCGTAAAAAACAGATTCCATGGAAAAATATGAAATCTATACTTGGCTAATTTATTTTGGTAAATGTATCTGACCAGTCAGTGTATCAGGGTGTCAGAATCACATGCATATTGGAATACATGCCAAGCTCTCGCATCTTCTCTCTACATCTCTGACTATGGGTCTTCCATGGAGGATTCCGTTTCCAAGAGGAACCATGTGGATGAGCTGTCATCTCATAGAAGATGGTTAGGGATGGCTCAGATACAGTTGGAGGTATCATTAGGCGCTGCTGCACTAGCTCGAGCTAAAAAATAGCGCGCTAATTGGTGGATCAGGAAAAAAAAAAAAAAAAAAAAGGTCCTGCACTAGCTCAAAAATTAAAATTTCGCATTAACGACCTTGAAAAAAAAAAAAAGCTCGATGTGTATTGCGCAACCGGTAACTACCGCTAGCGTATACACGCACAGGTGCAAGATTTTGAATTCAGCTCGAGCTAGCTATTTCATGCTAAAACCGCAAACCAGCTACAGTTTTTTTAAAATCCAAAGATGACTCGGGCTTTGATTTCCTCCAAATTAGCACGCTATTTGACCACAAAGTCAGATCTGCTCTGATCGAGCTAATTCATCGGATTACAAATAGTGTGTTATTTGAAATAGCTTGAGCTAGTGCAGCACCGCCTATAGAAGAAGGGTAGGGATGGCTCAGATACAGATGGAGGTATCATTGGAATTAGAGGTATCGCAATCCCTTCAATCTAGGCTTAGCACGTTATGCATAATAAGGAGACCAAAGTAGTCTCTATTCAGACTGACGTTGCATGAGAGGAGACTGGAGTAGTCTGTATTCAGACTCTCGTCTTATCATTAGAGATTATAGTGAGGTATAGACTGACGTTGCATGAGAGTAGACTAGAGACTAGTCTGTATTCAGACTGTTATCTTGTCATTAGATATTATATAGTGAAGGATGGACTTAAATTGAATGAGAGACTATAGTAGTCTGTATTCAAACTGTGTTCTTGTAATTGAGGTTAGTGAAGGATAGACTGATTTCTTGTAATTAGAGATTAAAGTAAAAGATAGACTGACATTGCACGAGAAGACCATCTGTAGTTAGACAGTCTTCTTTATACATTGTATCATACTAGTGAAGGATAATTGATGTGCAATGCAAGGAAGGTGATAACAAAGGAGGAGAAGGCCAAATCATGAATGTAAAATGAATTGAAAAGTTTGTTATCCCTTCTAGGCTTAGAATGTTATTTTGTACATGTAGTGCCTAAATGTAATCCCTTTTGCATTTTCACTGCAAGATGGAGGTGTGGGATAAATATTTCAACAATCATGGAAAAAGATCATGGACATACATGTACAAATGTCTTATAACTTCTCATGCATAAAAAAAAAAGCAATATTGGCAGTGCTAAATATAAAAAGAGTATTCCAGAAAGTGATAAATGGTATAATAACAAATGCAAATTTCAATCCTACTCCTGTGTACGAGTATTCCTAGCTTTTTTTAAAACTACAAACAACTGTAATACAGGTGAAGTCAATGACATCTGTGAATGTTGCATCAATTATTTACATGTGCCATTTAAACCACATTGCATGATGAATAATTCCTTGATCACAAGCTAACTTGCTCAGGATTCTTCAAAAAATATGGGAGGTGACTTTGCATTTGATGCGAGACAGATAGGATCATTTGCATGGAGTATGGTGCGATGCAAAAAGTCTTCCCATGGTGCACAGCATGCATATTACATGATGATCATGGAAAGATGCAAGTAATACTCGCCTCTCAAGCCAACTTTGCTTTCTAAATATAGCACAAGAGTTTTTTAGGATCACATTGTTCTGATATTCTCTTGCATGGGTTGAGTTGCAATCTTTACTGCAGGAGACCTCCTTTCTAACTAGCACGATGAATGTCTTGCAAATTTTTGACCATACTTTTAATTTTACATGAGTTTTGCAGAGCAGTATTTTGTTTGACAGGGATTACTGTACAAAGATATGACTATTTCTAGAGTATGAGACATAATTGAGTCCTACAGTGCCAGCCTTTTAGTAATGGGTAGAGTCATCCTCATTCATTTGGGCAGAAGTCTGGCTGTAACAGGAATCTTGATGGGAGCAACGTATTTGTCCATACCTTTGTTCACACAAACAAAGTTTGCTGATGTTTATATCACAAAAAAACTTAAACTTCATTGCTATAGCAAAGAACGCCATTGCTTTAGTATATGTACAATGAATTATTGTGTACATCCGACATGATGCTACAAATGTATCACACAGTCATATCAGGGGTGCCATCGTTTCGAACTAGAAATTATCTTGTACTACATTTAAATGACCAGTCAGTACTGAAGTGATCTGTCAATATACACTCAGCCAGTTCCAAGATATAAAATGTGAGCTGAAATACATGTGACCTCCCCAAAGCAACTATTTTATTGTACAGTTTCTTCAGAGTTTCAGGAAAAATTGTGTTTGAAATTCGCTACTTGAGGGTTCATGTTTTTCTATAGTTTCAGGCTCAACTTTTTGTTGTATATGAACAAGGTGTAAGATTATAAGGATAGAAAGTATGATTAGGAAGACATCCTACTGGGCCTTGCTTGCTCATCATACTCCATTAGAACAGACCACATCATCCTATGACAAGCTTATCTCGGTTTCCATAAAACAGACAGAGGGTGTTCTGTCATCCAATTAGAATGCATAAATAGCAAGGCAGTACAGGATTGACATATTAAAGAGCAAGTCCCGAAGATGATCATGAACATGAGTGTCAATACGAGTCTACAGATGCTTTGAATGAAATCCTAATATTTTCTTGTCATTTAATCTAATGATGAAAACTAAATAATTCACTTCTAGAGTGTACCACACAATGTTGCATTACTACATTATTTACATGACCATAATATCACACCGTTTACTACAACATAAAACATGAAGGTGCTTAATAAAAAATCTAAAAAAACAATGTTCCCATTATTGTATTTCTGAAGGAAATGCAGTCCATACATATAATTCAGGACCCAACATTCTATAAATATTTTCTTCCTTAACAAAAGTTGTTTACATGTACAGTCATCACAGTAAAGACTGTAAATATACATGTACATACTAACAGTGCAGTTCCAAATTTCTGTAGTTTCAATGACACATGGGTTTATTGAATACAATGTAATTTTAAGGGCATGTGGCTTACTATTTGCATAACTACATTAAAATGTGTGATTAATGGTTTCTCTTCAAATTCAATACAGAACAAATAAGCAACAAATAATATAAATTCAAATCAAGAGAAAAACCAAGCAATGCCAAAAAGACTTCATCACACATGACAGGAGATGTCTAAAAATACAGAAGTCCTCCCTCTCAAATTGCAACCTGTCTGTCCTAATTGGGGCAAGAGGCTGGTGTATGGTAGCATGTTACATCACTCGTGTTAAATCTGTCATCTGCGACGGTATTAAGTATCATAAAATGCTGAAAGATGCCTCCACAAAAGTGGAGCATGCAAAAAATACGCTCTCAACCCAGCGGCGATATCGACACCCAATGTATTTGCTACATGATGAAATACACATCTGCACCCTAAAAATAGCACCAATCCAAATGGACTAGTCGAAGATTAAACTACGTCCTTGCCATTTTCAACAGCGTTTTGTATTATTATTAAGGAATCAATATGTTTTACAATAGTTTTATCTATTCTTAAATTCTTCAAAATCGATTATGTCCTCCCACATATTAGTATTTTTACAGGTCTACAGTGTACATACACTTGAGCATGAGAAGGCAGAGACGGATGGACAGACAGACAGAACTACCGAGTGAGTAAAAAAAAAACATAAACACCTAGAAAAATGTCAATAAAAAGAAAACCAATTTATAAACCCAAAATTATTTTACATATTCTGAAAGAGTAACTCCTCTCACATCGTTTGGTACCAATTTTGTGTATTATATCTTTACGCTTGGATGAACGCGATGCATTGTTTGCGATCATGTCAATTTCGAATTGTGCCAGAATGGGAGCAAAATCAAAACAACAAAAAGCTATAGAACAGCAACCTCATCCTGATTAAAATAGCATAACTTTTTAACGAAAATGTCTTCCGCTTAATAATTTGGCAGGGGTGTTGTTACACATAGTTGACTACATTTTGTATGAAATGACATAATCTGTACAGTCAGGCATGAGTGAGCACACTCAAAGAAAATAATTCAATTTTCAAAAGTATTAGGAGGCTTTTTAGGTCTGTCATTTGCAATTTACTCTTTGATGTGTACTCATTCGTGCATTACTCGACGTGTCAATCTAATTTTCATGCAAAATGTAGTCGATATGTGTAACAACACCCCTGCTAAGTTATTAAGCGAAAGACATTTTCGTTAAAAAGTTATGCTATTTTAATCAGGATTAAGTTGCTTTTTCTCAGCTTTTTGTTGTTTTGATTTTATTCCATTCTTGCACAATTCGAAATTGCGATGTTCGCAAACAAGCGTGTGTTCATCCAAGCGAAGTCATACCTACAAAAATGGTACCAGAAGATGCGGAGGAGTTACTCTTTCAGAATATGTAAATAATTTGGGGTTTATAAATTGGTTCTTTTATTGACATTTTCTAGGTTAAAGTTTTTTTACTCACTCCGGTAGTAGAGACAAGGCAGGTGTAAAAGATCAGTGATAGATCACACCACTCTCACCACACACCTCGGATCTCCATTTGACTTCCCTTTCTCTACTCACAAGAATCGTGACAATCATCAACTTTGACCTTTATCATGAGCTTATCGTGTCTATTCACATACATCAGTGAGAAAAACCCTATGATGACAATAATCCCATGGATACCTAGCTGTGTGTCACCTTTAAAATGAGGATATTATATATATAATATAATATGATATTTGCCATTGAAATAATATTCGTTAATTGGACAATAATTACCAATTTCAAAATTAAATGCTGATGAATTATGGACTACATTATAATCAACTTAATTACCAAAATACCCTTTAATCTAACACTTATCATGAGTACTAGATTCTTAGTACTTGCCTGTTCGCAAGAGAACTCCCTTGATTACACTTACCTCATTTTTTGCATAATCTTACTTCAAAATTCAAGTTCCTATTAAGGGGAACACAAATGGTGCCTAAGCCTTGAACAGTTAAAAGAAAGTAGCGCTTCATCTTTTGAAGCGAGGTCTATATTTTCACGAGATTTTAATGATTATAGAGCGAAACAAATTAATGCATTCCTCGCACCGCATGAATAAATTATTGTCAACAAATCAATAAAAAGAGAGCACTGACAGATTGAGGAAGCAAAGAATCTGCACATGAACTATACGGTGACTATATCATTATGTTGTATAAGTTAATTGATTTTCAATTTATATACTGAGCAGTTGCAGAGTTTTGAAAAAAATATATATGTTAAAGCTGCAGGGGCACCAGGGCTGCAGCCCCTTCCCCCCAACACAAGGTGAAAATTACCAAATTTTCAGATTCAGTCCCTTCAATACACCTTTAAAAAACAATCTACAGCCTCCACCCCTATATATAATAGTGCTGTGTGCACGCGAAAGATAAAAACGGCTCCAAATTTTTTTTTGCCCCCCCCTCCCATTTTTTTTTTTTTTTTTTTTTTGGGGGGGGTTAAAAAAATATTGTCCACCCCCCCCCCCCTCACCCACCACCCCCCCCAAAAAAAAAAAAAAAATTTGCCCTACCAAATAGCCCCACTAAAAAAAAAATAGTCCAGCCCCCAGACATGACCCCATCCATGGGAAATAAAAGCAGGTCTGACAAGTAACTTATCACCCTCACGGGATTCGCTATTCTGCAACAATAAAAAACGTGCAAAAGAAAACTGCAACATAAAAAAAAAACGTGGGACATAACAAAAAAATGAAGAACACTGACATCATTTCAACCTACCACTATTTACTATTCAATTATGTTGTTCAAAGTACAATTCATTAGGTGGAATCAACTGTACATTATAAGTAATTGAGCTTTAAATTAACAGATCACATTTTATGTAGGCCTAAATATCATCAAAATATACTTAATTATTAGTATTTCAATATTTTTCAAACTGTGTGAGTCAGTCCTTTACATAGTTGACAAAATTTGTTTAATTTCACCTATGAAATCTTGATTTCCTCTTTTATTTCACAGTTACACTGTACTTACACCATGTACATGTACAAAATTCATTTTCGATATGACAGGAAATGTTTATATGCTGTGGTATAAATAATGAGCCATTCTTTGTGACTTGACACTGCTTTGCAGAACAGACAAAAGTCCACTCTCTTCTCGAAGACTACATTTCTTGAAAAGGAAATTTAACGAAAAGTTATTTATTTCTGATGCTTCATCTAGGATTCAATACTCTCAGATGCACTCACCACATTGAGATTATCATGCAAATAAATGTTTGAAACAAAATTAGGCTTAAACTACCTGGGCAAGCGGGCAAGTGGGTTTGTAGCGCCCTGAACTATATCCATTGGGAGCTAAAGTAATTTTATCATAAAGGGCAAGCTCTGGAGCAAACCGATGATATGCAACTACCTGTATCTGAAAAGCGCTCTCGAAAACAGAAAGCACATTTTACACTGTGAGATATCAAACCAAAATCCCACTTTAGACATATCCAACTTCAATCATGTTATCATTTCATGAAATTTGTTTTCTTACATCTGAAGGCTTTATGATCAAATCATAAAGTGAACGATGAACTCAAAACACACCCATGCATTTGAATGAATTGTGAAAGCCTTGGCAGTTTAAAACTTCTCTCAAGCTGGCTTTTTAGGTTTTATTCTACTCATTAGGTGCTACCACACCAGACCAAAAAGTTGTAATACACGTAGCCCCCTGCAGATGGTATTAAAGCCTATAGTCAGCAGAAAAATGAATTTGGAGTTACACCAGAACAAAGTTAGTCCATTTACATGTACCCCCGTTTCAAGTATCAAAGGGTGGTTTCAATAAAAGTAGGGCTAATTTCAAATTAGCAAAGTTGCAAACTTGATGGAGCAAAAGATGAAAAGGGCTCACATTTCACCCAGTTTATCCACATTATTTGAAAGAAAAGGTCTGATCTGGCTAATTATAGTAGGCATGGCGCATCATTTGAAAACTTGGGTCTGGTAAAGCAGCAACTTCTGTACAGGCTTGCAGCTGATGATGGTCCATTAGTTCATCTTGACACACATGGAGGATACCTCCTACAATCATCCTAGCTAATTGTATTTATCTGGTGTAGGATGTCCTCTTCTAGAGTATCCTGGGTCATCCCATGCAAGCATAACATGGGCAAGACATGGAATACTAATAAGAAGACAACTAATCATGCAAGGATCCCTCAACTACAATGTGAATTACATGTAGGCCTACATCTGGTAATGGAAAGGACAACATTTCGCAAATGGCACCAATAGTGATTGCAAAATAATATTGGTAAAAGTTTATGGCTATAGAGAAAGATGCGTCTTACACATGTACACTATGAATTACAATACCTTTTTTTCCTTCAAATTTTGAAATACACATACATGTAGGTGCCAACATGGACTGTCTATTTTTTTAAATACTTAATTCAACTATTATGATTCAACTTTGAGAAATGTCCCCTTCAAGTTTATACATGTATGACACGAAGGACTTCTAAGAAATACAGAAGAATATAATTCATTCATTTAGAATATGTTGTACAAATTATGAATATCCCTCCATTTCCAGTTAATTGAGCCATTGCATCCTTGCAAATTTGATTGATCAGAACAGTAGGCCTACACAAGATCAGCCACACATCAGAATGGAATTTCACCTCAATGTGATCATTCCCTTGTTTATTATCCATTTTTTTGGCATGAAAGTCAACAAGAATAGAGGGTATTGACAGAGAGGGGTTATCTCAACTATTCATAAAGTTCGGTATAGTCTAGAAAAGCAACAAAGCCTGGCACTTTGCCTTTGAACACTCTACATACATGTACTATCTAACTTATGTCTGGCTTTGATAAGCAAGGATAACACCAACAAGTTGTCAATCACAAATATTATGAAGTTTGGATGAAATGAAGCACATCAGAATAATATGAGTCTGCAATTAACATGACAAAATCTAAGCAAACAATGGTACAATTACAGAATAAATGTGGTATTGAATGGAATGTCAATTGTCATGTGTGTCCTTTGTACTATATTTTTTATTTGTGTTGCAATTTTTGTTTTACTCTGTAGTGTGGTGCTCTTCAAATTGGCAAACAACCCCTATTTATAATTTATACAAATATATTTGTGATACTTGTAAGTAGTTATTCTAGTAATTCCATGATTTTACTCATCATTTAAAAGCAGGTTAACAAAAAATGCACATGATTCAAGTCAATGCCTATTAATTCATCATACTAAACAGTGAAGTCTTTCTTACAGGGACATACATACATATAGAAATGAAGATTTATATGAAGTCAGCCAATGAAGTGACTACTGGCTGGATCATTATGTGGCAATCCTTATTGCAGGTGCTTGTGGGTAGTGAATTGCACAAAATGTTTCATAATTCATAGTATGATGTATTCACCACATGTCTTGCCATACCTGATGTAAATGTAGAGGTGGATGTAAAGTGTACAGTAGTGCCGACACATATTGTACGCTATGGACAGTACAGTTCTTGACACGAAACCAGCATGGTCTTATACACAATGTAGGCCTACATGTAACCAACTATACGATACAAGTTCTAAATCCCATTCGATATCATGTACAAGAGTACAATGAATTAATGCAACTTGCCTTCATGGATATGTGTAGTATCAGCAGCGAACATCATATCATACTTGGATGAGATAGCCTACATCTCATATTTTAAATTTACATATCATCCAAATTAATGACACTGACAAGAGTTTATAGGCCTACTCATACTGGATTTTTTTTATAATATTAATTTGTATAAATATATTGTAAGCATACAATGTACATGTGTATCTATAGACAAATAATGTCTTCAATGGGGACATAATGGTGTGATCGGTCTTCAATATGATAATCTCGCCATTCAACCAATATGAAAATCCACTGACTCAAGGATTATCCAAATTCACTTCGTATTGAAGTTTCTTTTGATAAAAGGGGAAAGCATTAGAATAAGGTCAGGCATACTGTAATACACTGAACAATAGAATTATGGTAATACCACCAATCTTCACCATTATTTTCATGTTTATAATGAGCAGGAAATTGAAGCTTTATGGCTGTGGTTTGTTGTGTCTTCATTGCCCACAATGGCAAGGGTCACTAACTCACAGGTGCTCACAAAGTTCTATTCCAAGCCTCTTCAATTTCAAAGAACAAGCCTTGGTTTGTTTTTTAGTACAAACTGTATTTGCTTTTTGTGCGCTTGGATAGAAACACTAGTACATGTATTAAGCCTTATAAATGTCATTATAATTATTATTATTTTCGGGGTACATGCCATTTTCAATAATCTGAAGCTACATGTACATACTGTACAGTGTAAATTGCATTGCCAGCTAGCATTTGAAGTCACATTATAACAAAAGCATGGCACAGTGAATCAATAAAATTATTCATTATCAGTGCACAATACATGTTATTAAAGAAGAGTGTTGTCAAATTTAAAAAAAAATGAAAACAAAACATAAAATGCTAATTATAAAATTATTCAAAAGGTACAAATAATTAAATACAAATTTGTCAAAATACTACATGTAGACTAATGTACATGTACAGTATGCCTACTTAAATATATATGTAGACCTTTGACTTATATGCACTGCCACATAATAACAAAAATATAAGCTGCAAATATTTTAAAAAAATATTTAAAAAAATAGTACAAGTGCATGTTAGTACAAAATGTGTAGCCACCTTCAGTATATCACAAGAGTTTTTGGTTTTCATGTTGCCTCATTGTATGGTCTCATTCAGTGCATTCTATAGGATACAATTAATCCATTTTAATCCCCTAATAAAGATCAAAGAGGTATGGCTTCCAGATTATGTAACCTGTCTCCTAGACAGTATAGAGCTCTACATTATAAAGATGGTCATCTACATCTGGAACATCTGCACATGATAAATCTTTATTGTAAAAACTTAAAATGTAGGCCCTATCCTACAATTTAACAAGTGGATTAGTAAATTACGCGATGCGTAATATATGTCCCCGCCGATAATGTAAAATTCCCATTATATCATGATCAGTGCTATACATAGGCAAACAGAATCGAAATCGGGTAAAAAATGGCGAAGAAGTAGCATTTTGTAGCCAATGTACAATATAGGTCAAAGTCAAGGTCAAAGGTCAAAGGGGTCAAAAGTCAAAAATCTGTGAAGAAGTTTTGTAGTCCTCACCTAGAGCTATCACATAAAGCAAACGGAATCGAAATCGGATGAAAAATGGCGAAGGAGTAGCATTTTGTAGCCAATTAACAATATAGGTCAAAATCAAGGTCAAAGGTCAAAGTCAAAATTCGGTGAAGAATTTTGTAGCCATCACCTAGTGCTATCACATAAAGCAAACGGAATCAAAATCGGAAGAAAAATGGTGAAGGAGTAGCATTTTGTAGCCAATGTACAATATAAGTATAAATCAAGGTCAAAGTCAAAGGGGTCAAAGTCAAAATTCCGTGAAGAAGTTTTGTAGCCCTCACCTAGTGCTATCATATAAAGCAAACGGATTCGAAATTGGATGAAAAATGGCGAAGGAGTAGCATTTTGTAGCCAATTAACAATATGGTCAAAAATGAAGGTCAAAGGTCAAAGGGGTCAAAAGTCAAAATTCCGTGAAGAAGTTTTGTAGCCCTCACCTAGTGCTTCATATAAAGCAAACAAATCGAAATCGGATGAAAAATGGCGAAGGAGTAGCATTTTGTAGCCAATTAACATATAGGTCAAAAATCAGGGTCAAAGGTCAAAGGTCAAAATTCTGTGAAGAAGTTTGGTAGCCATCACCTAGTGCTATCATATAAAGCAAACGGAATCGAAATCGGATGAAAAATGGCGAAGGAGTAGCAAATTGAACTCACATACGGACGCACGGACGGACGGATGGACGGACACACACACACACACATACGTACGGAGCCCGTTTCATAGTCCCCTGCTCGAACTCGTTCGGCGGGACAAAAAGATTATCAGGTAACATACACATTGTGTATTGTTGGGGAAAAGAGGAATATGAAGCAGAAAGTGAATATTATAAATTTAATGGAGTAGTATTTACTGTCCATACAGAAGTTTGTTACAACCAGTTGGTGAAAACTTACATGCATCAGTGAATTCATAAGAATAGATGTCAAATCATACTTGGCAACAGTGGACAGCAATGTTCTGCAAGCATCATGATAATAAGTTTTAGAATGAAGACACACCTGAGCAATAGGGCAAAGGCCTATACATTTGTAGAACATAGCAAGTATAAAGCAAGAGCAAGAATGAGGGTCATAAACCCGAGGAACCAACCACACTTACTTTCCCCTGATTTGATTTATTATATAATTAATACACCAGTTTGATTGCACTATTATCACACTTCTGCATTTCTCATTGTTTTGGTAAAATATCATTATATAAAAATCTCTGACTTTGCTCAGTTGGATAAAAGAGAAAGGAACTTATTGTAATATAAGAGATTACTAGTGGTAATCTCCTTGAAAACAGGATTCCTTTGTCCTTTGTTATATTCAGCCAAGCTAAATCTACACCCAGTGTTTTCAAAGCTCATGCATTACAGGATTATAACTTCCAGGTAGATGATTTCTTCAAGATTTATTTGACACTTTTAGTACAAATATGTACAGGTGTTGTGTAGCTCTCTCCTGACACCTTCACCCCCCCTTACTGAGGGAAATACACCCCTTTTGTGCATTGCCTATGATAAGTTTACCTCCATCGCGTTCAGTATTAGATGTTAGCAACACAATAATTATCATTATCTAGCAACAGATGCGCCCCCTTCCCCTATAACCACTCATTGACTGTAGGATGAGGGGTTTTGTTGTCCGTACACACAAAAACTTTTTTTTCTTTCTCAGCATTAAGCCAAAAATGTATGTTGAATAATACATATCATCAATATTTGTTCTCTACAACATTTTCTAACATATTGTGCCAAAAAAAAAACTACAAAAAGATTGCGTGTAAACCTTTTTGAATGGCTAGTCAAAATCGTCTGTCCAGACACCCAACCCGGCCGGACATACATAAACTGGGTATACGTATTATAATCAAAAACATGTTGGCAGTGCCCCGATTTTCAAATCCCTTATCCGCCACTGTTATCATTACTTTATTACTATTTTATATTTGTTTAAAAGCAATGATCTGTCAGCACATTTTTTGTATACTCTCTCAACATTGATAATATTCCTAGATGTAAGGATGTAAAAATCAATACAATCGACAAGGAAACTGGGATGCTTGTTCTAATTGACATCTATCTCTTCTTCGCTTGATTCCTCCAGTTTGGAGAACTGCAGATGGAGCAGAGAAGTATGTTTGACAAGTACAGACGAGGGTAGTACAGAACAGGGTTTACGTTGAGACTGTAACATTGGTACGTTTAACATGGAGGTCAAGTTCAAAACTGAGCTCTTGTGAAACATGGATAGGTAATGAATATTCCAGTCAGAAGGTAAAGTACATGCATGAAAGCAAGGGAGAGCTTTGTGAAACAGTCTGCTGGAGTATTGGTTGAGAAATGTTTTTTTCCGTTGTATTGGCCACTGGAACTTAGAAGAGAAGGCGGTCTCTGATGGGTGCATAGAGAGGACACTCGCCTACTAAGTGGATAACATTTTCTCTCCTTTCTCCTCAGGGGCAGCATGGGCTAGTTGCTCCATTCCTAATGAGATGCTTGCGAGAGTTGGCAACATACACTCCACCGAGTAGCTGTATTTTGATGGGTATTGCCTGTCTGAGCATCAGTGGATGGATGGATCTGAAGGCAATATCTTGTGCATCTAGTCAAGATCGGTCTTCAGTAGCTCAAGAGATAACTTCTCTGGGATAGCCTCCTCCATTCCATGATTAGGACAGTCCTGTGAGCCTCCACCAAGCCAAGTTACTCACCATACGCTTCCAGATATGTGACGGAGCAAAGTTGATTGATGAGCTCCTCGATGGTGGGAAGCTGGTAAAAACACAGATTTTCTCTAAGATTCTTGACTGTCTTGCTCGTTCTCATTGGTATATTCTACAAGTGTTTTTAAGATATTATCTCTGTAAACTTAAGTTTGTGTCGCAGTCAAAGTTACAACGTATTGCCATGGCATTAGGCAGTCAGCTTCCTCCTTGGTTAGATCTGCAATCTCTCCACACTCTGTCTTTGATTTATTCAATTAATCTCTGATTGAATTGGTTCACAACGAAAGGTCTGCAATCTCGTACGTACATGTACAAAGGACACTTTGGGTCACCCCAAAAAGATTATCAGGTAACATACACATTGTGTATTGTTGGGGGAAAAGAGGAATATGAAGCAGAAAGTGAATATTATAAATTTAATGGAGTTAGTATTTACTGTCCATACAGAAGTTTGTTTACAACCAGTTGGTGAAAACTTACATGCATCAGTGAATTCATAAGAATAGATGTCAAAATCATACTTGGCAACAGTGGACAGCAATGTTCTGCAAGCATCATGATAATAAGTTTTAGAATGAAGAGCACACCTGAGCAATAGGGCAAAGGCCTATACATTTTGTAGAACATAGCAAGTATAAAGCAAGAGCAAGAATGAGGGTCATAAACCCGAGGAACCAACCACACTATACTTTCCCCTGATTTGATTTATTATATAATTAATACACCAGTTTGATTGCACTATTATCACACTTCTGCATTTCTCATGTTTTTGGCATAAAATATCATTATATAAAAATCTCTGACTTTGCTCAGTTGGATAAAAGAGAAAGGAACTTCATTGTAATATAAGAGGATTACTAGTGGTAATCTCCTTGAAAAACAGGATTCCTTTGTCCCTTTGTTATATTCAGCCAAGCTAAATCTACACCCAGTGTTTTCAAAGCTCATGCATTACAGGATTATAACTTCCAGGTAGATGATTTCTTCAAGATTTATTTGACACTTTTAGTACAAATATGTACAGGTGTTGTGTAGCTCTCTCCTGACACCTTCACCCCCCCCACCGCTATACTGAGGGAAAATTTACACCCTGTCTTGTGCAATTAAACGTGATGAGTGAAGTTATACCTCCCTCATCACGCAGATTTCAAGAATTAAGAAATGTTACGCCAAACACGGAATAATAGTCATGGTAACTCTAGCAACAGATGCGACCCCTTCACCACATAATAACACTCATTGACTGATACGGACATTGATGATCGCTTGTCACGTACACACATAAAACTTTTTTTCTTTCTCAGCTTAGCAACAAATTATGTGATAACTGACATATATTCAAATACTTGTTCTCATACACAACATTTTCTAACATATTGCCAAAAAAAAACGACTACAAAAAATTGCATGTTAACACTTCTATCTTGAAAATGTGCTAAGTCAAAACGTTCTTGTCCAAGCAGACACCCAACAACCAGGAACCACCGCCCACCCTACAGAAACTGCATATAATTATATCAAAAACCCATGTTTAAAGGCAGACTGCGTCAACGTATTTATCAAAAACCATTTGCAGTCGCCACTGATTTCAATTCTCCTATACTAGTTATCATTCTTCTTAGACTATTTTTAAATAAATTTGTAATATGCACTGGTCAGCACATTTTTTGTGATACTCTCTCAACATTGATAATATTCCTAGATGTAAGATGTAAAAATCAATACATCGACAAACAAGAACTGGGATGCTTGTCTAATGACATCTATCTCTTCTTCGCTTGACTTCCTCCAATGTATGGGAACTGCAGATGGGCAGGAGCACAGTATGATTCGACACAGTCCAGCCCCGATGAGCGCCACTACCACGGTACATAGTACAAAACAGACAAACAGGATTAACGATGAGGCACCCTGTAACATGGAATCACGATTACAAACATGGAGGCAAGGTGTCAAAAACTAAGAGAACTCTTGCGAACAATGGCAATAGGGAGACCCAGATTAATATTCCACGTTCAGAAGGTAAAAAATACAAACGCAATGAAAAGCAAAAGGGCGCCTTTTAAGCTGAAAAACGAGTCTGCTAGAAGTATCTGGTGAGAAATGTTATTTTCCTCCGTTGATATTGGCCAACTCGAACTTAGGAAGAAGCCAGGATCT
>CALNVZ010002100.1:10665003-10706393 GCA_940671915.1 Paracentrotus lividus
CCTGAGTCAGATTTCACCAAGGATTCAACAATCTCTCTGTCTGGCGTTGCGCATTTCAAAGTAGCACTCCAGGAGAGATCTTGTTGTTTACGATTCAAGTCATTAAATGATATTCTTAATGACAGAGACAATTTAATGGTGACATTATATCTTTTATTATTATATTGATTTTAATATTCCATGAATCCCCTTCAAAACACTAGGTAGGCCTATTTCTTTCTTCAAGCACTGTATGCTTGACATGCAGACATTAAGACGTATACCATTGTACATATAAGAGCTAACAGGCTTCACATGCTAAAAAGTAATCATTCTCTTCGAGTCTCAGCATACAATCTAACAGACCAGAATTAAAGATTAACTTTAGGCCTACAAAAACTGACGTAAAAGGTCTGTAGTAGGGGTTACACAACTGTACCTACGGTAATACTTCCTCTCAGCACTCCGGTAAAAACAGATTCCCATTGGAAAAAATGAAATCTATACTTGGTAATTATTGGTATGTATCTGACAACCCCAGTCAGTTGTTCAGCGGGGTCAGAATCCAACATGCATATTGGAATACATGCAGCTCTCGCGATCTTCTTTACTCTGACTTAATGGGTCTTCCATGGAGGATATCGTTTCAAGAGGAACCATTGGATTGAGCTGTTCATCTCATAGAGATGGTTAGGGATGGCTCAGATACCCAGTTGGGAGTATCATTAGCGCTCTGCCACTAGCTCGAGCTTAAAATAGCGCGCTATAATTGGTGCGATCAGGAAAAAAAAAAAAAAAAAAGGTCCGCACTAGCTCAAAAATTAAAATTTCGCCATAACGATCCTTAAAAAAAAAAAAAGCTCGATGTGTATTGCGCAACGGTAAACTACGTAGCGTTAACACGCACAAGGATGGACAGATTTGAATTCAGCTGAGCTAGTATTTCATCCTAACCGCAAACCAGCTACAGTTTTTTAAAATCCAAAGAGACTCGAGGCTTTGAATTTTCCTCCAAATATAGTCAACGCATTGCCACAAAGTCAGAATTTGCTTGATCGAGCAATCATCGGATTACAAATAGTTTGTTATTTGAATAGCTGAGCTTGCAAAAGCACCGCCTATTAGAAGAAGGGTAGGATGGGCTTTCAGGATACAGATGGAGGTATCATTGGAAATTAGAGGTATCCAATCCTCAATCAGGCTTAGCCGTTAGCATAATAACGGAGACCAAGTAGTTCTCTATTCAGACTGCGTTGCATGAGAGGGAGGGACTGGATAGCTGTCTTCAGACTCTCGTCTTATCATTAGAAGATTATAGTGAGTATAGGACTGACGATGTTGCATGGCATGAGAGTTAGACTAGAGACTAGTTGTATTCAGGACTGTTATCTTGTCATTGAATTATAAGGAAGGAATGGACTTAAATTGAAATGAGAGACTATAGTAGTCTTGTTATTTCAAACTGTTGTTTTGTCATTGAGGTTAGTGAAGGATCAGACTGATTTCTTTGAATTAGAGTTAAAGTAAAAGATAAGACTGACATTGCACGAGAAGACCTCTGTAGTTAGGACAGTCTTCTTTACCATGTATCTACTAGTGAAGGATAATTGATGTTTTGCAATGCAAGAGGAAGGTGATTACAAAGGAGGAGAAGGCAAATCATGAATGTAAATGAATTGAAAGTTGTTATTTCTAGGCTTGAATGTTTTTGTACATGTAAGTTGCCTAATGTAAATCCCTTTTGCATTTTCACTGCAAGATGGAGGTGTGGATAAATTTCAACAATATGAAAAAAAGAATCATGGACATACAATGGTACAATGTTCTTATAAACTCTCAATGCATCAAAAAAAAGCAATATTGGCAGTGCTAATATAAAAAGTATTCCGAAAAGTGATATAATGGTTTATAATAACAAATGCAATTCAATCCTACTCCTGTGTACGAGTATTCCTAGCTTTTTAAAAAACTACAAACAACTGTAAACAGGGTTGAAGCAATGGCATCTGTGAATGGCATAAATTATTACATGTTGCCATTTAAACCACATTTGCATGTATGAATAATTCCTTGATCACAGGCTAAAACTTGCTCAAAGGATTCTTCAAATATGGGGTGACTTTTGATTTGAGCGGACAGATGGATATTTGCATGGGAGGTATGTCATGCAAAAAAGTCTTCCCAATGGTGCACAGCAGCATTTTACATGATATCATGGGAAAGGGATGCAAGTAATACGCCTTCTCAAGCCAACTGCTTTTAAATATAGCAACAAGTTTTAGGATCACATTGTTTTGATATTCTCTGTGGGTTTTTGAGTTGCCAACTATTACTGCAGGAAACTCCTTCCAACTTAGCACGATGAATGTCTTGCAATTTTGACCATACTTTTAATTACATGAGTTTTGGAGCAGTATTTTGCTTTGACAGGATTACTGTACAAAATAGACTCTATTTTCTAGAGTATGAGACATATGAGTCCTCAGTGCAGCCTTTTAGTAAGGAGAGTCATCCATTCATTTGGGAGAGTCTGGCTGTAACAAGGATCTTGTGGGACAGCAAACGTTTTGTCCATTCCTTTGTCACCAAAACAAAGTTGGCTGATTGTTTATATCACAAACTTAAACTCATTGCTATAGCAAGAACGCCATTGCTTAGTATATGTACAATGAATTATTGGTACATCCGACATGATGCGTACAATGTATCACCAGTATATCAGGGTTCCATCGTTGTCGAACTAGAAATATCTTGTACTACTTTTAAATGACCAGTCAGTACTGAAGTGATCTGTCAATACTCAGCAGTTCCAAGATATTAAAATGTGAGCTGAAATTACATGTTGGACTTCCCCAAAGAACTTTATGTACAGTTTCTTCAAGAGTTTCAGAAAAATTTGTTTGAAATTTCGCTACTGAGGGTTCATGTTTTTCTATAGTCGGCTCAACTTTTGTTGTATTGAACAAGGTGTAAATTATAGTATAGAAGTCAGATTATGGAGAATCCTACTGGGCCTTGTGGCTCATTCTACTCCTTAGTAGAACAGACCACATCATCCTAGGTACGCTTATCTCGGGAAAACGAAGAGGGTGTTTCATGTCACATTAGATGCATAAAATAGCAAGCAGTACAGGGGACAATTAAAGAATGGAAGCCGAAATGTCATGAACTGAGTTCAATACGAGTCTTCAGATGCTTTGAATGAATCTAATATTTCTTGTCATTTATCTAATATGAAACTAAATAATCACTCTAGTGTACCACAATGTTGCATTACTACATATTTACTGACCATAATATCACACCGTTTACTAACATAATCATGAAGTGCTTAATAAAAATCTAAAACAATGTTCCATTATTGTATTTCTGAAGGAAATGCAGTCCATACATATAATTCAGACCAACTCTATAATATTTTCTTCTTAACAAAGTTGTTTTACATGTACAGTCATCACAGTAAGACTGTTAAATACATGTACATACTAACAGTGCAGTTCCAAATTCTGTAGTTTCAATGACACATGGTGTTTATTGATACAATGTAATTTTAAGGGCATGTGGCTACTATTTGCATAACTACATTAAAATGTGATTAATGGTTTCTCTTTCAAATTCAATACAGAAACAATAAGCAACAATAATATAAAATTCAAATCAAGAGAAAACAAGCATGCAAAAAGACTTCATCACATGACGGAGATGTCTAAAATACAGAAGTCCTCCTTCTCAAATTGCAACCTGTCCTGTCCTATTGGCGGCAAGAGGCTGGTGGTTATGGTGCATGTTACATCACTGTGTTAATCTGTCATCTGCGCACGGTATTAAGTATCAAAAATGCTGAAAGATGCCTCCAAAAAGTGGAGCATCAAAAATACGCTCTCAAACCAGCGGCATATCGACACCCAATGTATTTGCTACATGATGGAATACACATCTGCACCTAAAATAGCACAATCAATGGACTAGTCGAAGATTAAACTACGTCCTTGCCAATTTCACAGCGTTTTGTATTATATTAAGGAATCATATGTTTTACAATAGTTATTATTCTTAAATTCTTCAAAATCGTATGTCCTCCCCATAATAGTATTTTTACAGGTCTACAGTGTACATAACTTGCATGAGAGCAGAGACGGATGGACAGACAGACAGAACACGAGTGAAGTAAAAAACATTAAACACCTAGAAATTCAATAAAAGAAACCAATTTAAACCAAATTATTTTACATATCTGAAAGAGTAACTCCTCTCACATCTTGGTACCAATTTTGTTGTATATTCTTTAGCTGATGAACGCGATGCATTGTTGCGATCATGTCAATTCGATTTGTGCCAGAATGGGAGCAAAATCAAACAACAAAAGCTATGAACAGCAACCTCATCCTGATAAATAGCATAACTTTTAACGAAATGTCTTTCCGCTTAATAATTTGGCAGGGGTGTTGTTACACAATTGACTACATTTGTATGAAAATGACATAGATCTGTACAGTCAGCATGAGTGAGCCACACTCAAAGACAAAAATAATCAATTTTCAAATATTAGGAGGCCTTTTTAGGTCTGTCATTGCAATTTACTCTTTGATGTCGTATCTTCGTGCATTACTCGACGTGTATCTAATTCATGCAAAATGTAGTCGAATTGTAACAACACCCTGCTAATTTAAGCGAAAGACATTTCGTTAAAAGTTATGCTATTAATCAGATTAAGTTGCTTTTCTAGCTTTTGTTGTTTGATTTTTTCCCATCTACAATTCGAATTGCGATGTTCGCAAACAATGCGTCGTGTTCATCCAAGCGTAAGTCATACCCTACAAAAATGTATACCAGAGATGCGGAGGAGTTACTCTTTCAGAATATGTAAATAATTTGGGGTTATAATTGTTTTTTTATTGACATTTTTCTAGGTGAAAGTTTTTTTACTCCCGGTGAGTAGGACAAGGCAGGTGTAAAAGATCAGTGATAGATCACACATCTATCACCACACACCTGGATTCCATTTGACTTCCCTTTCTCCTACTCAAAGAATCGTGACAAATCATCACTTTGACCTTTATCATGAGCTTAATCGTGTCTATTCACATACATCAGTGAGTAACCCTCTCAAGATGACGTTATCACATGGATACACGATGTAGCTGTGTGTCACCTTTAAATAGGAATTATATATAAAATAAATATTGTGTTTTTGCATTGAAAAATATTCGTTAATTGGACAATATTACCAATTTCAAATTAAATGCTGATGATTATGGACTACAATATAATCACTTTAATTACCAAAATACTTTAATCTAACACTTACATGCATGTACTAGATTCTTGTACTTGCCTGTTCGAAGAGAACTCCCTGATTATACTTAACCTCATTTTCGTTTGCAATATCTTACTTCAAAATCAAGTTCCTATTAAAGGGGGAAACAGCAAATGTGCCTAAAGCCTTAACAGTTTAAAGTAAGTAGCGCTTCATCTTTTGAAGCGAGTCTATATTCACTGAGATTTTAATGATTAAGAGCGAAACAAATTAATGCATTCCTCACCGCATGAATAAATTTATTGTTCAACAATCAATAAAAGAGAGCACACTGACAGTTGAGGAGCAAAGAGAACTGCACATGAACTAATACGGTACTATATTCATTATGTTGTATAAGTTTTAATTGATTTTGCAATTCAATACTGAGCAGTTGCAGAGTTTGAATATATATTGTTAAAGCTGCAGGGGCACAGGGTGCAGCCCTCCCCCACCAAAGGTAAAATTACAATTTTCGATTCAGTCCTTCATACACCTTTAAAAAACAATCTACAGCCTCAACCTTATATAAATAGGCATGTGTGCACGGAAAAAAAGATAAAAAACGGCTCCAAATTTTTTTGCCCCCCCCTCCCATTTTTTTTTTTTTTTTTTTTTTTGGGGGGGGTTAAAAAAATATGTCCACCCCCCCCACCCCCTCACAACCCCCCCCCCAAAAAAAAAAAAAAAATTTGCCCTACCAAATAGCCCCCACTAAAAAAATAGTCCAGCCCCAGACATGCCCATCCATGGGGAAATAAAGCAGGTCTGACAAGTAACTAATTACAACCCTCACGGATTCGCTATTCTGCAACATAAAAAAACGTGCAAAAGAAATAACTGCAACATTAAAAAAAAAAACGTGGACATAACAAAATAATGATGAACACATGACATCATTTCAACCTACCACTATTTACTATTCAATATTTGTTTCAAAGTACAATTCTTAGTGGAATCAATGTACATTATAAGTAATTGAGCTTTAAATTACAGATCACATTTTATGAGGCCTAAATATCACAAATATACTTAATTATTAGTATTTCAATATTTTCAAACTGTGTGAGTCAGTCCTTTACATAGTTGACAAATTTGTTATTCACATGAAATCTGATTTCCTCTTTTATTACAAGTTACACTGTACTACACCATGTACATGTACAAAATTCATTTTCGTATGACAGGAAATGTTTTATTGCTGTGTATAATAATGAGCCATTCTTTGTGACTTGACACTGCTTGCAGAACAGACAAAGTCCACTCTCTCTCGAAGACTACATTTCTTCTGAAAGGAATTAACGAAAGTTATTTATTTTGATGCTTCATCTAGGATCCTCAATACGCTCAGATGCACTCACACATTGAGATTATCATGCAAATAATGTTTTGAAACAAATTAGGCTTAAAGCTACCTTGGCAAGCGGGCAAGTGGTGTTGTATCGCCCTGAACATATTCCATGGAGCTTAAAGTAATTTTACTCATAAGGGCAGCTCTTGAGCAACGCATGATATGCAACTACCTGTATCTGAAACGCTCTCGGAAACAGAAGCACATTTACACTGTGAGATATCAAACCAAATCCCACTTTAGACATATCCAACTTCAATCATGTTATCATTTCATGAAATTGTTTTCTTACATCTGAGGCTTATGATCAAATCATAAGTGACGATGAACTCAACACACCCATGCATTTGAATAATTGTGAGCCTTGGCAGTTTAAAACTTCTTTCAAGCTGCTTTTTAGGTTTATCTACTCATTAGGTGCTACACACCAGACAAAAAGTGTAATACACGTAGCCCCCTGCAGATGGTATTAAAGCCTATAGTCAGCAGAAAATGAATTTGGAGTTACACACAGAACAAAAGTTAGTCCATTTACATGTACCCCGTTTCAGTATCAAAGGTGTTTCAATAAAGTAGGGCTAATTTCAAATTAGCAAAGTGCAAACTTGATGAGCAAAAGATGAAAAGGGCTACATTACCCAGTTATCCACATTATTTGAAAGAAAGTCTGATCTGGCTAATTATAGTAGGCATGGCGCATCATTTGAAAACTTGGTTGGAAACAGCAACTTCTGTACAGGCTTGCAGCTGTGATGGTCCATTAGTTCATCTTGACACACATGGAGGATACCTCTACAATCATCCTAGCTAATTATTTATCTGGTGTAGATGTCCTCTTCATAGAGTATCTGGGTCATCCATGAAGCATAACATGGGCAAGACATGGAATACTAATAGAAGACAACTAATCATGCAAGATCCCTCAACTACAATGTGAATTACATGTAGGCCTACATCTGGTAATGGAAAGGACAACATTTCGCAAATGGCACCAATAGTGATGCAAAATAATATTGGTAAAGTTATGGCTATAGAGAAAGATGCGCTTACACATGTACACTATGAATACAATACCTTTTTTTTTCCTTCAAATTTTGAAATAACACATAATGTAGTGCCAACTGGACTGTCTATTTTTAAATACTTAATTAACTATTATGATTCAACTTTGAGAAATGTCCCGCTTCAAGTTTTACATGTATGACACGGAGGACTTCTAAGAAATATACAGAGAATATAATTCATTCATTAGAATAGTGTACAAAATTATGAATATCCTCCATTTCCAGTTAATTGAGCCATTGCATCCTTGCAAATTGATTGATCAAACATAGGCCTACACAGATCAGCCACACATCAGAATGGAATTTCACCTCAATGTGATCATTCCCTGTTTATTATCCATTTTTTGGCATGAAAGTCAACAAGAATAGAGGGTATTGACAGAGGAGGGGTTATCTCAACTATTCATAAAGTTCGTATAGTCTAGAAAAGCAACAAAGCCTGGCACTTTGCCTTTGAACACTCTACATACATGTACTATCTAAACTTATGTCTGGCTTTGATTAAGCAAGGATAACACCAACAAGTGTCATCACAAATATTATGAAGTTGGATGAAATGAAGCACATCAGAATAATATGAGTCTGCAATTAAAATGACAAATCTAAGCGCAAATCAATGGTACAATTACAGAATAAATGTTGTATTGAATGGAATGTTCAATTGTCATGTGGTGTTCCTTGTACTATATTTTTATTTTTGTTTGCAATTTTTGTTTTACTCTGTAGTGTGGTGCTCTTCAAATTGGCAAACAACCCCTATTTAATTTATACAAATTATATTTGTGATACCTGTAAGTAGTATTCTAGTAATTCCATGAATTTACTCATCATTTAAAAGCAGGTAACAAAAAATGCACATGATTCAAGTCAATGCCTATTAATCATTTCATACTAAAACAGTGAAGTCTTTCTTACAGGGACATACATACATATAGAATGAAGATTATATGAAGTCAGCCAATGAAGTGACTACTGGCTGGATCATTATGTGGCATCCTTATTCAGGTGCTTGTGGGTATGAATTGCACAAAATGTTTCATAATTCATAGTATGATTATCACCACATGTCCATACCTGATGTAATGTAGGGTGATGTAAAGTGTACAGTAGTGCCGACACATATTGTACGCTATGGACAGTACAGTTCTTGACACGAAACCAGCATGGTCTTATACACAGTAGGCCTACATGTAACCAACTATACGATACATTCTAAATCCATTCGAATCATGTACAAAGAGTACAATGAATTAATGCAACTGCCTTCATGGATATGTGTAGTATCAAGCAGCGAACATCATACATACTTGGATGAGATAGCCTACATCTCATATTTTAATTTACATATCATCCAATTAAGAACTGACAGAGTTTATAGGGCCTACTCAACGGATTTTTTTTTTAATATATTGTTATAATATATTGTAAGCATACAATGTACATGTGTATCTATAACGAAATAATGTCTTCAATGGGGACATAATGTGTGATCGTCTTCAATATGATAATCTCCGCCATTCAACCAATAATGAATCCACTGACTCAAGGATTATCCAATTCACTTCGTATTGAAGTCTTTTGATAAAAGGGGAAAGCATTAGAATAAGGTCAGGCATACTGTAATACACTGAACAATAGAATTATGTAATACCACCCAATCTTCACATTATTTTCATGTTTATAATGAGCAGGAAATGAAGCTTATGGCTTTGGTTTGTTGGTCTTCATTGCCCACAATGGCAAGGGTCACTAACTCACAGGTGCTCACAAAGTTCTATTCCAGCCTCTTCAATTTCAAGAACAAGCCTTGGTTTGTTTTTAGTACAAACTGTATTTGCTTTTTGTGCGCTTGGATAGAACATAGTCATGTATTAAGCTTATAAATTCATTATAATTATTATTATTTTCGGGGTACATGCATTTTCAATAATCTGAAGCTACATGAACATACTGTTCAGTGTAATTGCATTGCCAGGTTTGAAGCATTATAAAAAAAGCAGGCACAGTGAATCAATAAAATTATTCATTATCAGTGCACAATACATGTTATTAAAGAAAGAGTGTGTCAAATTTAAAAAAAATGAAACAAAAACATAAAATGCTAATTATAAAATTATTCAAAGGTACAAATAATTAAATACAAATTTTCAAAATACTACATGTAGACTATGTACATGTACAGTATGCCTACTTATATATATGTAGACCTTTGACTTATATGCACTGCCACATAATACAAAAATAAGCTGCAAATATTTAAAAAAATATAAAAATAGTACAAGGCATGTTTAGTACAAAATGTGTAGCACCTTCAGTATATCACAGAGTTTTTGTTTTCATGTGCCTCATTGTATGGCTCATTCAGTGCATTCTATAGGATACAATTAATCCATTTTAATCCCCTAATAAAGATCAAAGAGGTATGGCTTCCAGATTATGTACCTGTCTCCTGACAGTATAGAGTTCTCTACATTAAAGATGGTCATCTACATCTGGAACATCTGCACAGATAAATCTTTATTGTAAAACTTAAAATGTAGGCCCTATCCTACAATTTAACAAGTGATTAGTAATACGCGATGCGTAATATATGCCCCGCCGAAATGTAAAATCCCATTATATCATGATCAGTGCTATCACATTAAGGCAAACAGAATCGAAATCGGGTAAAAATGGCGAGAAGTAGCATTTGTAGCAATGTACAATATAGGTCAAAGTCAAGTCAAAGGTCAAAGGGGTCAAAAGCAAAAATCTGTGAAGAAGTTTGTAGTTCCACCTAGAGCTATCACATAAAGCAAACGGAATCGAAATCGGATGAAAATGGCGAAGAGTAGCATTTTGTAGCCAATTAACATATAGGTCAAAAATCAAGGTCAAAGGTCAAAGGTCAAAATTCGGTGAAGAAATTGTAGCCATCACTAGTGCTATCACATAAGCAAACGGATCAAAATCGGAAGAAAAATGGTGAAGGAGTAGCTTTGTAGCCAATGTACATATAAGTATAAATCAAGAGTCAAAGGTCAAAGGGTCAAAGTCAAATTCCGTGAAGAAGTTTTTGTAGCCTCACCTAGTGCTATCATATAAAGCAAACGGATTTCGAAATTGGATGAAAAATGGCGAAGGGAGTAGCATTTTGTAGCCAATTAACAATATAGGTCAAAAATGAACGGTCAAAGGTCAAAGGTCAAAGTCAAAATTCCGTGAAGAAGTTTGTAGCCCTCACCTAGGCTATCATATAAAGCAACAGAATCGAAATCGGATGAAATGGCGAAGGAGTAGCATTTTGTAGCCAATTAACAATATTAGGTCAAAAATCAGGGTCAAAGTCAAGGTCAAAATTCTGTGAAGAAGTTTTGGTAGCCATCACCTAGTGCTATCATATAAAGCAACGGAATCGAAATCGGATGAAAATGGCGAAGGAGTAGCATTGAAACTCACATACGGAGCACGGACGGACGATGGACGGACACACACCACACACACAACGTACGGAGCCCGTTTCATAGTCCCTCTCGAACTCGTATCGCGGGACAAAAAGATTATCAGGTAACATACACATTTGTGTTGTTGGGGAAAAAGAGGGATATGAAGAGAAATGAATATTATAAATTTAATGAGTTAGTATTATCTGTCCATACAGAAGTTGTTTACAACCAGTTGGTGAAAACTTACATGCATCAGTGAATTCAAAGAATAGATGTCAAAATCATACTTGGCAACAGTGGACAGCAATGTTCTGCAAGCATCATGATAATAAGTTTTAGAATGAAGAGCACACCTGAGCAATAGGGCAAAGGCCTTAACATTTTGTAACATAGCAAGTATAAAGCAAGAGCAGAATGAGGTCATAAACCCGAGGAACAACCACACTATACTTTCCCTGATTTGATTTATTATATAATTAATACACCAGTTTGATTGCACTATTATCACACTTCTGCATTTCTCATGTTTTGGCATAAAATATCATTATATAAAAATCTCTGACTTTGCTCAGTTGGATAAAAGAGAAAGGAACTTCATTGTAATATAAGAGGATTACTAGTGGTAATCTCCTTGAAAAACAGGATTCCTTTGTCCCTTTTATATCGCCAAGCTAAATCTACACCCAGTGTTTTCAAAGCTCATGCATTACAGGATTATAACTTCCAGGTAGATGATTTCTTCAAGATTTATTGACACTTTAGTACAAATATGTACAGGTGTTGTGTAGCTCTCTCCTGACACCTTCACCCCCCCCTTACTGAGGGAATACACCCCTTTTGTGCATTGCCTATGATAAGTTACCTCCATCGCGTTCAGTATTAGATGTTTAGCAAACACAATAATTATCATTATCTAGCAACAGATGCGCCCCCTTCCCATATAACCACTCATTGACTGTAGGATGAGGGTTTTGTTGTCCGTACACACAAAACTTTTTTTCTTTCTCAGCATTTAGCCAAAATGTATGTGAATAATATATCATCAATATTGTTCTCTACAACATTTCTAACATATTGTGCCAAAAAAAAAAAACTACAAAAAGATTGCGTGTAAACCTTTTTGAATGGCTAGTCAAAATCGTCTGTCCAGACACCCAACCCGGCCGGACATACATAACTGGGTATACGTATTATAATCAAAAACATGTTGGCAGTGCCCCGATTTTCAAATCCCTTATCCCCACTGTTATCATTACTTTATACTATTTTATATTTGTTTAAAAGCAATGATCTGTCAGCACATTTTTGTATACTCTCTCAACATTGATAATATCCTAGATGTAAGGATGTAAAAATCAATACAATCGACAAGGAACTGGGATGCTTGTTCTAATTGACATCTATCTCTTCTTCGCTTTGATTCCTCCAGTTTGGAGGAACTGCAGATGGAGGCAGAGAGAAGTATGTTGACAAGTACAGACGAGCGTAGTACAGAACAGGTTTACGTTGAGGACTGTAACATTGGTACGTTTACATGGAGGTCAAGTTCAAAACTGAGCTCTGTGAAACATGATTAGGTAATGAATATTCCAGTCAGAGGTAAAGCATGCATGAAAGCAAGGAGAGCTTTGTGAAACAGTCTGCTGGAGTATTGGTTGAGAATGTTTTTTTCGTTGTTATTGGCCACTGGAACTTAGAAGAGAAGGCGCGGTCTCTGATGGGTGCATAGAGAGGACACTCGCCTACTAAGTGTGATAACATTTTCTCTCCTTTCTCCTCAGGGCAGCATGGGCTAGTGCTCCATTCCTAATAGATGCTTGCGGAGGTTGGCAAATACACTCCACCGAGTAGCTGTATTTGATGGTATTGCCTGTCTGAGCATCAGTGGATGGATGGATCTGAAGGCAATATCTTGTGCATCTAGTCAAGGTCTGTCTTCGTAGCTCAGAGATAAACTTCTCTGGAGTAGCCTCCTCCATTCCATGATTAGGACAGTCCTGTGAGCCTCCACCAAGCCAAGTTACTCACCATACGCTTCCAGATATGTGACGGAGCAAAGTGATTGATGAGCTCCTCGATGGTGGGAAGCTGGTAAAAACACAGATTTTCTCTAAGATTCTTGACTGTCTTGCTCGTTCTCATGGTATATTCTACAAGTGTTTTTAAGATATTATCTCTGTAAACTTAAGTTTGTGTCGCAGTCAAAGTTACACGTATTGCCATGGCATAGGCAGTCAGCTTCCTCCTTGGTTAATCTGCAATCTCTCACACTCTGTCTTTGATTTATTCAATTAATCTATGAATTTGGTTCACAACGAAGTCTGCAATCTCGTACGTACATGTACAAAGGACACTTTGGCACTCTGATTGGCTATCGCCATGAAGCTCCCTCCAAGTTGCGATGACTGAAGTGCATTGACCTGTAACATGAACAAAAGAAAAGGGGGGCCGGCCCCCCAAATTTTCCCAAGGGCTTGTTTTTTTTTCCCGAATTCAGCTGTTTTCCGAAAGAACACTTTTTTCGTGCGTGCTGTCAATCATACCCAACATGGAGACCAAATTTACGATCAAAACAGAATAATTTGCTTACAAAAATAGGGCGTCGGAATCATGATATGACTAGAGAGTAGAGTCTACTTCAGTATGACACAGAAAATGAACTTCAACTGATCGAATGGTGCAACTCACACATTTTGATATAAAACAGAATGAAAATAAGAACCTACCAAATAGACCCTAGTGGTGAGCCTGAATTTTTGCGTGAGTATCACAGACTTCCGGATACCATGACTGCAGCGCATGCATTCATATGCAAATATATCTAACAAAGTTAAATCTAGGATGGGGGGCCCGTTGTCCGGACACTTAAACAGATAAAAACATCATCTTTTGCTCTCGATTTTCTCAAAATTTGTGCAGTAAATAGCAAAAATATTTGTGAACATTTGTGCTTTGTTATATTGTCTGATATTTATTTTCAATCAATTAATGAAATACTGATCACAAACTCCTAGAATTGCCGTCTTTGTCCGGACAAACAGCCCGTCCGGACATACAACAACTGGGTATACTAGTTTTCGTTCATAATTATTACATCATACATGGAGTAACTTGGCTATATCCTCCAATTTGTCTCCTCTCTGCTCGCTCACTGTGTACAAAGTCAATGGCGTGGAACGATGTCTCCGCCACCGACGAAATGAACGGGAGCGAATGGACTGGTGACTTATAACCAGATTATGCCAGTAACTTTTTATTGTGGCCCAGGCCAAGAAAACAAAAACATTCATGAGCATCTATATTTCTACATGTTCTAACTGTTAATAAGTTATTAGGGCCCAACAGTTAACGTAGATCTAGAGACATTTACAAATACCATCATAACAATATTTTCTTTTTATTTTAATATTTTGTTTTCCTTGTATCATACTTGCCTTCAATACAAACGACATGCTCCCGTAGCTGATCTTGCAGACAGGGGTCTTCCACTTGTTCCAGCAGATCATAAATCGCGTAAATGTGGGGATGTACGCTCTCGAATCGCTGGATTTCTTCCCGAACCGCTCGGGAATTCAAGAGTTCCAAATTGTGAACATTCATCATATTCATTGCTTCATTTTCGTCAGACTGTCAGGAACGAGAATAATCCATTCGTGGAATTCCACGATAAGAATAAAACAATAGGTTTCACAGTTCAAAGATGGTCGTTAGACGTTTCTTTGATCTCCGGCCGTCTGTTACTAATATACCGTATCTTATCAGCCTAGCTAGCCAGCCGTTGGAATCGGACGAAACTGTATTCTGATCGTATACCGTAAACATGTGTACGATTTAGGCGAGGCGGTACGTATACGTACGGTACCAGTAGTGTAGTGCTAGCTGCGCTGTGTGTATGGACTTCGCTGTGCCTGTGTACTGGTATTGACAGGCTATGTGAATGACTCACATGGAGTCAGCAAATGAAATCAGCTGAAGAAGAAAACATTGGGAGAAAACCCGGAAGTGTTCACGTGTAGATCACTTCTCTAGCTGAAACGTGCATGAATGATTATTATACCGAAATACTTGTCTTTTGACTGATTATCTCTCTCCAAATCCAAGTTCTTTTCCGTTTATTTTTCAAATCAGGGATAGAGGTAAGTACATGTAGGTTGAGAGACAGTTGTCACTAAAAGATGATTCCGGGAGATGATTGTGTATATGGCAAAATTAATGAAATAGATCTAACAAGTTAGGCCTAGATACTAAACTATTTCATAAATTCATTTTCCTATTTGTGAGGTTGAATGTGGGCGTTACTATGAGGGAGTAAATGATCTTTAAAATGTAATCAGGTATAATTACAAATCAAACAGAAGAATAGGAGAAAGGACTCGAGAAGAAGAAGAAGAGGGAATAAAGAGGTAGGATATAGAGGTAGTTAGCGTGATGTGTCAGGAACTGACATTTTGCTGACCCAACGATACAGATACAGATGGGGGGTCCGTTGTCCGGACACTTAAGCAGATAAAAACAGCATATTTTGCTCTGGATTTTCTTAAAATTTGTGCAGTAAAAAGCAAAAATATTTGTGAATATTTGTGCTCTGTTATATTGTCTGATATTACTTTCAATTGATTAATGAAATATTGCTCACAAAGCTCTAAAAGTGCCGTCTTGTCCGGACAAACAACCCGTCCGGACATACAACAACCGGGTATAATGAGTGGAAAAGAAATTCATCATGGCCTTGTTTGCTGGATCAATGATGTAGCTATTTATCTTTTTCATTTTAAGCAGTTTTTTTTTATTTCGTTCTTGTTTTATTTTTATTTTGTTATTTTTATTTTGTTATTTTTTGCTTGTTGAAGAATTGGGGGCTGCATGATACCCCAGGCCTAAACTTAGCATCAAATGTATTTTTTCAACTTTTAGAAATGTATGAAAGTACTTCTGCTATTGCAACGTACATGTAGGCCTATGTTAGGAATCTAATTTATATGTATTATGAATTCATAGTTGTTTTTTTGCGAAAAGGGGGCTATACTTTTACTTTCTTTACTTACATTTTATGAGTGCTGTGATAAATATATCATATGATGATGGCTCGTTATCTCATTATGTTCCATCACAGGGTTGCAGTCATGAATGTAGAGCATGAGGTTCAGCTTCTTGTTGAGGAAATTAAGCGTCTGGGTTCACCAAGTAAGTAAAAACAACACAACATCCCCCTTAACAAATTCTCATAATTTTGTGACGGACCTTTGGCTTCCATGACGGTAATATATGTCCCCGGTATATTCCATCACTGTATTGTTTGCTTTAATTCTTTCACTGGTACTTCCTTATCACCTCTTTCGTTTGGTCTCCAAATTGTTAAGGGGGCGCCCAGGCTTAATTGTTGTTTTCTTTGCACGTTTCATCCAGATAGAACTGATTTAGGAGGGTGGCTCACCCATTGAAATGGACAATGAAGGAGTTGGCAAAAAATAAATACATGATGTGGTAAACCAAATGAATATTGAAAACAAAACGGGGCATCAAAGCATTTTAATTTTCCATAATATTTTGTTTGATAAAAGAGTATAAAAAAACAAGGTTATTTCTCAGAATTAAGTGTTGGAAACACTGTCATTGTACCCTAGTAGTTTCACCACATTTTTCTTTCATGAAAACCTCTTTGTTTTAATCTTTATTGAAAAAAAGTAATCTAGTAAATTCTAGTTAATTAATTTCTGAATTGAAATACATTTGATTTAGCTTTAATCATTCCTTTTATTTGATTATCAATTCTCTTTTAGATGCAGATGGACAGGTGGTTGTCAAGTTTGGAGTTCTTTTTGCAGATGATAGATGTGCAAACATCTTTGAGGCTCTTGTCGGAACATTGAAGGCAGCTAAGAGAAAGAAGATTATCACATATGAAGGAGAACTTCTATTACAAGGGGTACATGATAATGTGGAAGTGAAATTACTAATAGATGCTTGATATCATACCATAGTAGTAAATCTATCTCTTATTAGTTTTGTTTACATTTTCTGAAGGAATATATCATGTTTTCATGGTGTCCAGTCTACTCCTGTTATGATGAGATGCTCTAGACAAGGATCTTTTGCTGGTCACAGCTCATTGTTCTGTGGGGGTTTTTACCCTGATATAATATTTGTGCTCATGTTTGAAATTGGGACTGGGGGAATAGGCCAGTTTGCTAACATATTCAAATTTCATTCATACTTTTTAAACCAAGGTTGTTCTTGACAACCGGAAAGGTTGCCTGAGGCTTGCCTGACATGGCAACAACTACTGTATGCAGACTGGATTCCATGTATTATAGTTCATTCTTTTATTACAGGTTGTTTGAATACCCTGTTACTATGTCGCCAGGAAAGAAACGGGGATAAATTATACCTTAGTAAACTGGTCTATTGCCTCACCATAAAGGCATCCATGCTCTATGATGGGAGCGGACTGTACTAGTTCTTTTGATGTCTAATGATCATAATTAATAATTTAATCAACACCTTTCATCAATTCTCACGAAAATGGTTTCTATGAAGGTAAACCATACACTATCCATTAAAAACCACAACTTGTTTCAGTTTCATCTTTGATATGTTGCCATTTATGTTTTGACTTCCTTATTATAAAGTCAGTTAACAGCCTCAACCTTCAGTTCTAGATAGTGTAGTGTTAACTTTATTTGAGATTTATATTGTATTTATCTCAACTTCAATCGCAATTGTAAGACTTGCCAAATGTGTAATATTACATTAGATAAAATGCCAAGTACCAGCAGTTTTGGGAACTACTACATGTAGTAAGTTTATTGTTGTGATGATATTCTGATAAAAGTGAGTTCAATATATTCGTTTTTCAATATGAATATGAAATAGTACTATGTATGCTTTTGTACATGTGTGCCTGTAATAAAATACATTGTTGGGTCTAATTTCATCAATATGTATTATTAAATGACTAAAATGGTAGAAAATATACTTGCTGAAACTATGGGATATCAACTTATTAGTGTGAGCATGCTCAAACTAATAATAGCCTTACTTATAGTATGAATTCATTCTATTGATTACCTTAATATTGACTAATGTCAGGAATATTGGAAGAAAAATCAGGTTGTACAATGTATTTTCCATTTGGGAGTCACCTGAATGATGAATGTGTCTGTAAACTCTTGTTCTGATGTTATTGGTATTTGTGCGTCATAGCATTTTTATATTAGGTGTATATTTCTCACTATAATTCCAAATTTCATATAAACCAATGGTGTATAAATCTTGAAGTTATGATTTTACCAACTTTGACTGACAGCACTGTTGTGAACATTATGTTTATATTTTTTACAAGTTTATATATTTTATTTTCTGTCAAATGATCCAATGCTATTCTTCATTGAAGTATTCCAGAAGGATACAAAGACTTTGCAAGCGCACACACGAACAATGAATTTTACCTCTTGGATTTATGTCGTAATATTCATCTATTGTCATTCAAGTTCTGGGCATTTAGAAGTATTTTTTAATAGAGTTCTGACTTAACCATGGACTAATTATCATCACCTTAACATTTGTATTTATTGAACCTTGAAAAGACCTCTATGTTAAGGTAAGTTAATCTGCTTGCTTTAAACAATTCTATTTCAAGTCATAAACACTGTAGCCCGTATTTCCTAGGCGAGTACAAACTTCATACTAGAATTACGGTACAAATTTTGTACTTCAGTTAGCTCACAATCTCTTTTGAGAGTCAGTGACAATTAAACTCACACGTCACAGACTCTCCACAGCAACTGCACACTAACCGAAGTACAAAGTTTTTGCAATAGTTCTGGCACAAACTTTCTACTCAAGTACAGAATATGGGCCTTTGTGTTTTACAAGTGTGTGATAGAGGTCGATGTAGATACCAAAGTCATTTATGTGCTCTTAGATTATAATATGCAATCTAAAGATAGCAATAAATTATACAGATTCATAATCACAATGACAGATTTATTGTGACAAAATTGAAATGATTTAGGCAAGCCATGTTATTGGGCAATGCAAATTGGAATAAAGATGCATGTACTAGTACAATCATAATCATTTTGTCTTTTAATGTTATATCTCTCTCTGTGTATGTTGCAAATCTCATTGGTATTATGCAATTTGTCGTATCTTAATATCTTTATGACAATGTTTAATCAAATATCATTGCTCTTTGCATTTGTGTTCGGTGCAATTCATTGTTTGTTAAAAAAAGTTTACGCCTGTTATAACAAAGATAAAACAACATTTGAACAAAGCAATTTTTTCGAGGTCCCAATTTTAAACAAGTGCTTAGTGCCTATGTGTTGGTTATAACAAAGGTTCATTATAAGGTCAAAGGTCATCAATTTATGAAGGGCAAAGTGTTGTGCTTTCAATTCTATTCCTACAGTCCACTCTCATTATAATGAGGTGTGCAGGACCAGGCCAGATACCTTGCTAGGTTACTAAATTTCATAACACTGGGGGGGCATTTCATCAAATGACTTGTCGGACATTTTATCTGACAAAGTTGCTCTCAGCCAATCAGATGCAAGCATTTCAGTAGCTTATAACAGTTTGTCGGATAAAATTTCTGACAAGTCCTTTCATGAAACACCCCCAGAACACCCATGTATGGTTTCATTGATGAAAGACCAAACAAGATTAAAATTAAATCTTATCTGGACAACCAAGAATGTGAACACAATACAATAAGCAGAGCACTTTCATTTCATGAAACATATGTCTTCATTATTTATTCAATAATCACATCCTTAGTACTTGAAATAATAATGCTTTAAGTGAGAGGATTCACAAAGAATCAATATTTGAGTCTGTTACATGCTATAGATCTCACATCAAAACATTAATTATTTCCATACTATTGCAATAAGTTAATTCATGTCTGTATATTCAAACACTCTGTTTGTGCGATAAAAAAAAAATTAAAGAGCAATATTTACAGAATTGTATTTAGTAAATTGGCTGTAAGCATAAAATCAACTAATTGCTTTTAAATTTAATGTGATTTTGCTCATGCATATTATTATGATATTTTGCATTATTGTCATAAACAAACTGTTTATCTTTATTATGTGGAAACTGAATCCATGAGTATAAAATCGTATCAGATTCAAAAGTAAAACTATAAGTAGAATCCTGGTAGAAGCATTTACTTTTTTTTAATGCTTACAGCTGAATATAATACCATTTTACTCTAAAAATCATAAATATGAATCTGCTTATTCATACAATAATCTGAATCAATCAGGAAACATTATTGAATCTTATTATTTCTTTTTTTTTGGTAACATTTTACATGATTTCCTATTCCTTTTAACCTAAAATAAATGCTATACTATACTACATACACTATAATATAACAGAATACTGACAAAATAAAGGCTATTCTGACAACAGGCAGTGCAAGAACCCTGTCTGATAGTCCTTTAAACGCAATATGCATCAGTGAATATCATTATTTGGATCGGTTCTACGGATTTAATCTTTATCAAAATTCAAATTTTTTTCCTCTCTTACTGGCGTCACACAAAAACAACTATATCCTCATGATATAACATTTCATTTACACACAGCAAGGTGATCAAACTTGGATCAAGTTATAATAAAAACATAGTAATATTTGATGAAGATATCAAAATCTTTGCTCATCATCATTTAATAAACTTCATTTGCATTTAAAAAATTTGCGATAGAAAGGGCCATTTCCTCCATATAATCAAGTCAGTAAGAACCAATCTCATTTACTCCATTTGTAAAACTTAACCATAAAAAGACTTAAAGGTACATGATGTACAGGGTCGCAACGCCACATAACTTTTCATTAGGTAATATCAAGCCGAAATAGCTTTGTTTTTTTTTTGTGATTTGTGTACAAATTAGATTAAAATTGTCGTTTTCATTCCAATTGGTCTCAGTAATAAAGAATTGCTGAATTATCCTCTATCAATGAACAAAAGTTTAATAGGAAAATTTTGAATAAATACATTTCTTCCTTTAACTTCCTTTAACAAAATTTTAACAACTTCTGCGAAAATAAACAGAACAATCCAAGTTAAAGTGGGTGTTTTATATACCCCCAAATTTGTGTTTTGAGCATTTATTTACATCATTGATCAAGGGATCCAATACATGTATCTTTAGAAAAGTAATTATACAGACAGTTTATATTGCCATTAGACTGTATGTCCTACAATGTATTTCGCCTCGAGCAGGCAGTAATCTCTTGAAAAATCCTCTGGTCCAGAAGATATTCATGATCGGATAAAAGTACAGGCCAATGCACTCACAAAAAAAGTGAAATACTTCCTAGAAATCTATTTAAAGAACAACTTTCCTTCAAATTCTTAAATGAATAGCTTATTAAATGCTCTAAGTTAAAACACTCCCTGTCTCACCCAAACTCCAATACAAAGACTCAACTGCGTTTTGTTTTTAGTAACAACTCTGGTCTTGTAACCTGAATGACTACATAACTCATCCAATGATTTAAAAAAAGAAGAAAAAAAAATTATTGTTTTTTTGTTGAATAAATGTTGCAAAAGTATAAACATCCGATCTGCATTTTCTCAAATTTGAGTTTTAAATACACATCTTCATAAATGCAGTAATGTGTAATACATTGAACTAGCAATAATACTCATGCAACATCTAAAGATATTTTCCTCCAGTCTTAGTCACAGCTTGTAAGATTATACAGAACAAAAAACAAAATATTTCTTAAATATGTTTTAAACAGGGACATTAACTTCATCTATTAATCCAACTTGAATGACAATGTCAACTAATTAGGAAGTAAAGGACATTTACTGAAAAATGTCTGAAAATGCATTAAAAAACTACTTTCACCTTTGAATGACACATTTTTTCCCCCCTCAAATCTTGGTTAATGGGCACTCACTGCTGTGGCATAAATTTGTGATGACTAAAACATTACCTAGCTTGGCTTACAAATGAACAACAGGGTTTCATTTTCGTAATTTTCCAAGAAATGTGTTTGGAAGAAGATAAAACATTTTCTTTTCACAGAAAATATAATGAAAATGTCTAGTATTTAAGATAATTATTATCAGACCATTTTTGTAAAGTAAGATCCATACAAGCTGTGACTAAACAGAATTGAACTGGAGGAATTTTACGAAGATCAGCTAACCCGTAGTTCCATTGCCCAATCAGGTGGCCTGCTGTCATAAGCCACACCTGTACAACTCTTTATAGAATCAACTTCAGGCTGAGAAGTGGAGGGCTCTGCTGACTTACTTGCACCTGCAATATTGAAGACATATATGAGAGATAGATTAGAGGCTAATATTACCTTTCTAACAAGTTGAGTGAAGACCAATATGATTAAGAAATTTCTTTATTTAAACTTTTAACAGAATCAATATCTATGAACAAAAATTTTTTTTCATCACATTTGGTGCTGTACTCTTTGAGATACCGTATGACGACATGTAGTTTTCTACAAACCAGAAAAATCCCTTTTTTATAGAATTTTAATAGAATAGAAATGCGTAATTTCAATTTGTTCCTCATCGCACAAAATTTAGCATAACTTTTGTTTTACGAAAGCAAATTATATGACACAATGTGCATGAGCTAGGAAAATCTTTTGGCTTTAATTTGGTACCACATACACACATTATTTGAAAAGATTTCACACCTTATTTATTTTTTCCCCCGACTGTGCCATTTTTTAAAACACAGACTGTAAAGCAGGGATTCTCTGTTAATTATGATGCAGACCAGAAGCAGACAGGCACACAACCATCTGCGATTGACCATGGCATTAGCAGCCACCCCTCTATAAAACATCACCTGCTATACAGAGGCCATGTATATTGTCTTCCCTCTGTGAAGCAATGTATGTTGTATAACCTGTCTATTATGGCCACTTCCCTACAGTAGTTACTTTCTTTGGTGGTCTTGATAAACTGGTTCAACTGTACTTGCTTTTAATAACAGTACCCTGAAGTATAAAGAGTTACGATCAATAAGACATTTGGACAAACAGGGTTCCCAGCATTTCAAGAAAACAAAATTTGCTGATTTTTCCCTGATGAAATCTAAAAATTCCCTGATACTTATTTAAATCCCATTTCAAGTTTTGCATGTTTTCTCTGTTGTCACCATGAACTGTTTGCTGTATGGCCATGTGTTTTGAACTCGCCACCAATAAAAGGGTGGTTTTGTTACCCTTTTCCAAATTTTGTTTCAGTTAATGTATGACATCTTGGCTAAATAGAGGGGTATTACTTTGAAATTGGTGTTATTGGAAAGCTGAGTGCAAGCTCTATCAGACCTGTGAATTTGAACGTACTCGCACTTGAAATCGCGAAACAGCACGCGATAGAATACGAATAGGCGAGGGTGGTTGAGGGGGGGGGGAAGGTACACACAAAGTCTATGGGATTTCGCATCCTCCTGTGCATTCGAAACGTCATAACCATGATAACTTCATGGATATTTATTTTTGTGCTGTGAGCTTTTAGGACTTAATAGCTTACGAGTCTCATGCATCTTTTGACACCATAGTTATAAGGTTCCAGCCATTTACTAATGCGCAGTTCTGAAAATCGCCGCGCTGCACGCGGTTAAAATGACAATTTCACCATTGACTGTGTATTGTACATAAAGTAACTCAATACAGTTCCGTTGTATGTGAAGGGACGTTACATAAATGCAGATAACTCAAAGATTACTTGAGATAGGGGCCTGAAACTTTGTGAGCTTCTTCATCATAAGATAGCCCACCTACATGTAAGTTTTTATAAACTTTGGCCCCACCATGGCAGAGATCTTGAGGAGGGGGCAGCCCCCTCCTTGGCCCAGGTTGACCAACGTATTTGGGCCCTTTTGCGGTTAAGAATATTTTTATTAAATGAAGAAACCCCCCTACAACTATATATATTTTCTGAAAGGAAATTTCAAGGCAATTCAAATTATGGTGAGCAATTATGACCTGGATCAAAGGGAGAAAAAATATTGGGGCTGCAGTAAAAAACTAGATGAATCTTCGACCGCGCACGGTGGAAGGCATGCCTCCGTATTGCCACATCGAAAAAAAAAGGCATGCGCATGTTGAGTATTTTACATCCATTTATACCATGACATCTTTGAGATATTGACCCAAATCTATTAAAGTTGTATCATCAGAATTATTTCCAACTCAGGAAGGATGGCTACTGATGTAATAAAAGGATAAACATGTTAAGTTGATCTGTCAAGGTCCTTCAGAAATTGCACAAACGAGTCATTTACATAAATAACCAGTGACCTTTGATGTCTGACCTCAAAATCTAATCAGTTCATCTTTCCTCCCATATGACCCAAGTTTGAAGTTGATCCATAAAACGGTTCAGAAGTTACAGCAAGAACGTGCCATTTTCATGTATACAATGACGTCTGTGACCTTGACCTTTGACTTCAGTGACCTCAAAATATAATAAATTCATTGTCCTTACCATATGCACAATATGACCCAAGTTTGAAATTGATCGTCAACGTTTTTTTAAGTTATTGCGAGAGAACAGCCATTTTCATGTACACAATGACCTTTGACCTTTGACCTCATGACCCCAAAATCTGATAAGTTCATTGTCCCATCCATATGTAAATATGATCCAAGTTTGAAGTTGATCCCTCAAACGGTTCTTAAGTTATCGCAAGAACGAGACCATTTTCACGTACACAAGACCTGTGACCTTTGACCTCATGACCCCCAAAAATCTATAAGTTTATTGACCCTCATATATGCACATATGACCCAAGTTTCAAGTTTATCCCTCAAACGGTTCTTAACCCTAATCTGCCCGGGGGGGGCTAATTTAGCCCCCCCTGGACATTTTTCGCGATAAATTTTTGACGCGAGAAGCTAAAGCTGCCGCGCTTCATGAGTTTTTTCTTTGAAGTCTTGCGCATCTTTTGAGACCAAAATCGCGACCCCCAGGTACCCGGTTCGCGAGTTACGCATAATTTTGTATACGTGCGTCAGACCCAAAATTGCTCAAAAACGTGATTTCATGTACAAAGTCAATACAAATTGTGTTTTCAGCTAAAATTCATAAATGAGTGATTAATTTTGCTTTTATTGATAATAATCATTTGATTAGCTGCTATTTACGAACAAAATAATGTTGCGGACCAATTTTGTCGAAAAAACAATAGAAATAAAAAGGTTGAAAAAACAAAGAAATACATAAGTAATTCAAAAAACAATAAAATACATAAGAACTTAATTTGGATACTGGAATTTTTTTCAAGTACAATTGATAGGAATGCTATAAAGAACATTCACACCAAAAATTAGCTTTCTAGGAGATATATTTAGTGAATTAGAGGAAAAAGTATGATTTCATGCATAAATTAGCATAATTAGCATATATAATTAAAACCAAACATTTTTCTGAAAAATTAACTATGCAATTACGGAGATTACATGACAGGGGATGTGTGTGCCAATTTTCGTCGCGATCGTGCGGTCAACGGCCGAGATCTCAGGGGGGGGCTAAATTAGCCCCCCCCCCTGGGCTATACGTTTTCAAAAAGAGCCCGGGCAGATTAGGGTTAAGTTATCGCAAGAACGAGCCACTTTCATGTACACAATGACCTCTGTGACCTTTGACCTCATGACCCCAAATTCTAATCAGTTCTTTGTCCCTACCATATGCATACATGATCCAAGTTTGAAGTTGACCCGTCAAACCGTTCTTAAGTTATTGCGAGAACGAACCATTTTCATGTATACAATGACATCTGTGACCTTTGACCTTTGACCTCATGACCCTAAAATCTAATCAGTTCATTGCCCCTCCCATAGGCACACATTACCCAAGTTTGAAGTTGACCCGTCAAACGGTTTTTAAGTTATGGCGAGAACGAGCCATTTTCATGCATACAATGACCTCTGTGACCTTTGACCTTTGACCTCATGACCCTAAAATCTAATCAGATCATTGTCCCTACCATATACATACGTGATTTAAGTTTGAAAGTGATCCGTCAAACGGTTCTTAAGTTATCGCGAGAATGAAAACGGGACGGACGGACGGACGGACGTACGGACAACCCGAAAACATAATGCCTCCGGCACCACCTTCGGTGGCGGAGGCATAAAAATTAGGGCCCCCAAAAATTTAATATTTTAATCAAAATATGTTACTACTTCACCCTACATTGTAGTGGATGGCATTTCAGAGTTAATACTTCAAAAGTTATGACACTTTGATCCTGACAGGTGCATGATTTTTAGATTTAGGTGGTGTAACACAAAAGGGTGCCAGTTCAAAACGCATGGCCGTATAAAACTCTAGTCTGACTGATTACCGAACTCTTGATTTTTGGGCCAATCAAAATTCCCTGACTTTTCCCTGATTTTGAAGCATTATCATCAAATTCCCTGACTTTTCCCTGACTGGAAAAAAGTAAAATAATTTTCCCTGATTTCCCTAATGGGCTGGGAACCCTGAGCAACTTTTCTGATTGGTTAATAAAGAAACTTTTATGCAAGAAGTTTATGCAACAAGGATCCTAATTGGTTACTATCGATTTGCAATTGATGTAATTTCTATGTTACAAGAGTAACGACTATTATAGTAATTTTGCCATCACTGGTAACTGTCATTAGATACCACATTTTGATTGGTTGTTGAGAAACGTTTCCATAGAGGTTACCATTGATGGCAAAGTTACTATTATAGTAACTCTTTATGCAGCAGGACCGAGGTTCAATCAGTCAAACTTTGATAATCTTACCCATATCTTCATCCATAGCAGCCTGTGATTCCTCAATGGTAGGTATTGTCACGTCATCACTGAATGGTGATTCTAAAAGCTTGAGCACTCTTTGTACCTAGATTGATAAAAAATGTTTGTGAATAATTTTGGTAAAACAATTCTTTAATTTTTCTAGTTTTTGGATACAATTTTTATATATAAATGTAGCCCAAAAATTGAACTCTGAGATACCTGCATTTTTTAAACATCATAGTGATTAGCGTTAAAGGGAATCTAGTGTAGTGAGAAGGTGTGAGAAAGTTATTGAAAATGAAAATTATTGTGAGCTTTCCTGTTTTTTTTTTTGTTCATGCTATTTGGGAAGAGTATAATAACAAAAAGCTCCACAATAAAAAAATTGCTCTTCAATTGCCCTAATAGTCATAATATGGACCAAAATATACCAAGCAGATGATATGTTTGTGTTGCCCATTCATGCATTTCTGTGTAAGTGCATGTGACTCAAAGCTGAATTGGGTTAATTTCTGATCATTTTTGCGATTCCAAAACGTCACAGCACAAAATAATGCTTAGGTGAAATATTATCAACCTCTCCAATTCACTTTTAGACAGTGTCTTCCCGATTTTAATGTCATGACCAGAACAATAAATTCACTTTAATTTGGGGGACTTTTCGAACCTTAACCCATTCTTAGGCAGATCCTGGGGGGCATTTCACCAAGTCGTTCGTAAACTTGATAATGACATTTAGAACAACTGAAACATGTTTTTAGGTGCTATATCAATCACATATGCTTAATCATTTTGCACAACTGATCACCAGTTGTTCGTAAAGTCATTCTTAATTTTCCAACGAGTTGGTGAAACACGGCCCAGGACTGATTAGCTTTTAGACATAAAATAATATTTTGCAGGATAAACTTAGGTCTTAGACCTACCTCTGAGTAGTCTCCATTCTCAGCCTCCTTGATGGCATTCTCTGCTATGTAGTTCCGCAGGATGAACTTAGGGTTGGTAGCATTCATCACTTCTACCCTTCTTCGGTTGAGTTCTTCTAGATCTGTCTCTGTTTCCTTCATGAGTCTGTTCTTATATTCCTCCAGCCACTCGGCCCACACGACTGAATCATCGCTTCTCTTCTGCTCAGCTGATAGGCTCTATTTGACAATCAATATTGATTACAATGCAATCAGACCAACTTCAGCAACCAGTGCACCAACACTTGTTTAAGGATGTAGAAGATTGGGGGGGGGGATGCAGACAACAATGTGATGTATGGGCGATTCCATGACATTTGCTACGGCGACAATTGCTCCGCTATAAATTCCATACACTAATCGATTGACAATCTCAAACCCTTGACTTAACACTATACCCTTCCATAAACCTAACATAAGACCCTACGAAACAAAGAATGGAGCGAGTGTCACAGGAGCAAATGTCGTGTAACCATATGGGCATAGATAGTAATTTTGGGTGATGAATGTATAATATGTCTTGCCCTACATGTATAGCCTCTTCCGTGTGGTCCTACCCTTTCGAATTGAAATTAAAAATGTTTCTTTTCTTCTTTTTTTAAACCTAAATTCACATCATAAATGAAGATGATGACAATGTGATTCATTAACAAATACTGTATAACCCAGTATTTTCGCGTACAGATATTTTCATGATTTTGGACTAGTTGGGGAAATTTGCAAGAGCAAAATTTCGCGATTTTGGTCATGACTTCATTACTATAAATAGACTTGTATTGAAGGGGAAATTTTCGCGAAGACTGACTCGCGAAATTCACGAAAATAAAGTCACCGCGAAAATATCCACTTATACAGTAGTCTCATCTCTCTCCCTACCAATCTCTCTCTTTTTGCAAAAAGTGTGCATCTAATTTCTACATTAATTTCATACTTACAATGAGTTCTTTAGCCTTTTCCAATTTGGCTATTTCCTTCATGAGGGTAGCACTATCACCAAATAGCTGCTCTAGTAAAGATGGATTGCTCTGGGTTATCATCATCAGCATCTGCAATTGGCTGAAAACAAGGATATGAATTTGAATTAATTTATTTTACATCAGCCAATAACAAATTACCGTCAGCAGAACTTCTCTTTGTCAATACAGTCCAATCCCTTTATAACGAAGTGCTCGGGACAGAGCAAACTGCCTCGTTCTGACAAATCTTGTTATACTGAACACAGAGACACAGACATGTGCACATATTTGAAATTGAAACTGGGAGAAGAATAATGAAATCTCACACATGTATCTGTGCTCAATACAATGGGAGTAGACTGTATTAATGCTATTAAACACTGATACGATCTGTATTACAAAATTAGCTCTCACAGCTAGCGACAGTGCTCTTTGCATCTACAGATCAAGTGGTATGCTACACCCTACTCAGCATATACATATAGACACATTAACCTATTCCCTGTATAGTTTACTCTGACTTTTAAAGTCTTTTAAGATAAGAAATATACAATCTTCTACATTTTATTGATTCATAGTACCCCCAATCTAGTAACAAAACTAACTCCAAACGGTATAGTATTTACCAAAATCTTGGCCACTCAGGATTAGTTTTTTTTTCAATAGTTCAATGATCAACGTGGAATCTCTTTTTTTTAGTAGTGTAACTGTGGTATCTTTTCCAATGACGAGTAATTGATTTTACAGCATTCCTACCTAGGATTAATACGAGGTGCATTAGCTTTCCTTAGTTCTTCCACACTACAGCACTGTGAGAGCAGATAGTCCAGTAGCTTGCTGTATGCTTCATCGAAGCCTGGTGAACCAGGTAGAGGGAGTGTGCTCAATGAACGGAAGACATTTGTGAAGTCTGCTCTTGTTTTCTGCATGGCCTTGTGCAATGAATCTATGAGAGCCCTAAAACAAAAATAAAGCATAAATGAATGTATTTCATTTCATTAAATTAATTTACTCTCCTGGAAAATGTAAATCACATTCAAGAACAAATATTGGTTGCTGTCTTTTTTCAAGACCTGGGTAGTTAGGTAGAGGGAGTGCACTCAGTGAACGGAAGATATTAGCTAAGTCTGCTTTTGTTTCCTGCATGGCCTTTGCCCTGAAACAAAAATGAATGTATAAATAGGGGGAGGGGGGGAATGGAATGGAAAGATTTCAGAGGGTGTGCACTCAGTAAACAGAAGACATTTATGAAATCTGCCTTTGTGAACTGAAAGGCCATGAAACCAAAATGGATGTATTGAATTAAATATGTTTTATTTATTTATTTTTTTTAATGTAATCTATGCAAACAACTATGGAAATGAGAGTCATCTTTTTTTGAGAAATTGGATGGAATTTGAAAAAAAAAAAGGCTTGAAAAAGATTGAGTATGGTTGCAGTTTAATGGTTCTTTTACAATTTTATGAGCATTGACTTTTTTTGCAAAATTCTTCTTATCTTCATAGCAGCACAAATGTTTGGTTGTAAAGAAAGTGTAACTCTACCTGTCTTCTGGAAGATTCTTGTGAAGCAAACCAAGCTTCTTTCTCATCTTTGTCATGTAATGCTCTTCAAATGTCTGATCAAAAAGATCTAACTCTGCTTTGGATTGTTCTTCAGGAAGGCACATTGATAAAGCTTCAGCAAACTTCCCCAAGTTCCACCGACACATCTCAGCCTGGCGGGTAAATGTGTACCGCCCCCTATCATCTGGGGGAAAACAAGAGAAGTATTATTACACTATGTACATTGTACAAGTGACATATTTCAGAGTGTCAATAATTTCTAATTTCATGAGGCTTATCCAAATGTTAATCCAAACTGTTTGTTTGTTTTTTTTTGTTTTTTTTTCAAAAAAAAATTTGATGAGCAAAAGAAGATGATATTTAAATTCTATTTGTCACACATCTTTATAAATGTAGTATTAGGTTGGCAAGATTGTCTGTGGTGTAGAACATTCGCTCCAGACTTTATGTGATATAGGAAGTAGGATTAGGGTTGCAAAAGGGTTTTATGTCAAGTTTAGGATTCATTTAGTATTGACTGTAGAGCACGAGTTGCACAACAAATGTTCTACAACCTTCCCAATTTCAAGTTACTGTATTCCCTGTTATTTTTGCACAATTAATTTTTCAAACTGAGAGGCCTAAAAGCAGATTCACATGTTCTTGAATTCGCACTGCATGTTCGTAAGCATGCATTTGAACTCTCCCAATATATACGTAAGAAAGCATGCCTATTTATTCTAAATTGTGGAATGGTTTGCCATCCCATCTACGGTCTAGTACATGTATATCAGTTGAATCGTTTTAAAAAAATCTAAATACTTATCTTTTTTCACTGTAGTGTAATATTGGAGAGTTGTATGGAAAGCGCATGGAGCAGTTTTTATTGATTATGCGCTATATAAGAACCAGTTTATTATCATTATTATTCACAGGTTTCTAAATTTGAGACTGCCGATCTCCACGCGAAATCCGCAAAATTAATGAATCATGAATATTTCCATGAGTACAGTATTGCAAGAAGGTTGTATGAGGTTACTTACCGGTGGTATTGCATATATGATCAGGGTCATAACCATCCAAGAAACCAAATGGACCATAGTCAATAGTGATACCTAAGATACTCATGTTGTCTGTATTCAGAACTCTGTTTGAGAAAAACAAAAATAGAGAAGAAAATAAGTAAATAGGAACTTGAAAGAGGATATACACAGAAAAGATTTAGTTGCAGGAGAACAACAGAATTAACATTTATACAGTACGTCGTAAAAAGAACTAAATTTTGAATAATTTGGGAAACTGGACCAGAAATATATAATATGAAAAAATGAGCAAAGAAAATGGGGTACCATCGGGATTCGAACCAGAGACCTCCTGGATACTAGTCAGGCGCTCTAACCTACTGAGCTATAGTAAGCCCGTAGGGGTTGTCCCTAATACCCGTAAACTCTTCAATGCTCGAGTGTCAGAAGCTATAAGAAACCTGGCATAAACCGAAGGATAGAAATCAACTTGGAGTAAATGCGAGGATCACGGTGAAGGATGCAGCTTTTTTTATTAAATTTTGAATAATTTTGGGAAACTGACAGAAAATATATAATATGAAAAAATGAGCAAAGAAATGGGGTACCATCGGGATTCGAACCAGAGACCTCCTGGATACTAGTCAGGCGCTCTAACCTACTGAGCTATAGTAGCCCCGGTAGGGGTTGTCCTAATACCCGTAAACTCTTCAAGCTCGAGTGGTCAGAAGCTATAGAAACCTGCATAAACCCGAAGGATATAGAAATCAACTTGGAGTAAATGCGAGGGATCACGGTGAAGTGATGCAGCTTTTTTTATTATAAATTTTGAATAATTTGGGAAACTGACCAGAAATATATAATATGAAAAATGAGCAAGAAAATGGGGTACCATCGGGATTCGAACCAGGAACCTCCTGGATACTAGTCAGGCGCTCTAAACCTACTGAGCTATAGTAAGCCCGGTAGGGGTTGTCCCTAATACCCGTAAACTCTTCAATGCTCGAGTGGTCAGAAGCTATAGAAACCTGGCATAAACCCGAAGGATAGAAATCAACTTGGAGTAAATGCGAGGATCACGTGAATGATGCAGCTTTTTTATTATAAATTTTGAATAATTTGGGAAACTGACCAGAAATATATAATATGAAAAAATGAGCAAAGAAATGGGGTACCATCGGGATTCGAACCAGAGACCTCCTGGATACTAGTCAGGCGCTCTAAACTACTGAGCTATAGTAAGCCCCGGTAGGGGTTGTCCCTAATACCCGTAACTCTTCAATGCTCGAGTGGTCAGAAGCTATAGAAACCTGGCATAAAACCGAAGGATAGAAATCAACTTGGAGTAAATGCGAGGGATCACGGTGAAGTGATGCAGCTTTTTTCTTATAAATTTTGAATAATTTGGAAACTGACCAGAAATATATAATATGAAAAAATGAGCAAAGAAATGGTGTACCATCGGATCCGAACCAGAGACCTCCTGGATACTAGTCAGGCGCTACCGGGCTTACTATAGCTCAGTAGGTTAGAGCGCCTGACTAGTATCCAGGAGGTCTCTGGTTCGAATCCCGATGGTACCCCATTTTCTTTGCTCATTTTTTTCATATTGATATATTTCTGGTCAGTTTCCCAAATTATTCAAATTTATAAGAAAAAAAGCTGCATCACTTCACCGTGATCCCTCGCATTTACTCCAAGTTGAATTTCTATCCTTCGGGTTTATGCCAGTTCTATAGCTTCTGACCACTCGAGCATTGAAGAGTTTACGGGTATTAGGGACAACCCCTACCGGGGCTTACTATAGCTCAGTAAGGTTAGAGCGCTCGACTAGTATCCAGAGAGTCTCTGGTTCGAATCCCGATGGTACCCCATTTCTTTGCTCATTTTTTCATATTATATATTTCTGGTCAGTTTCCCAAATTATTCAAAATTTATAATAAAAAAAGCTGCATCACTTCACCGTGATCCCTCGCATTTACTCCAAGTTGCATTTCTATCCTTCGGGTTTAGCCAGGTTTCTATAGCTTCTGACACTCGAGCATTGAAGAGTTACGGGTATTAGGGACAACCCTACCGGGCTTACTATAGCTCAGTAGGTTAGAGCGCCTGACTAGTATCCAGGAGGTCTCTGGTTCGAATCCCGATGGTACCCCATTTTCTTTGCCATTTTTTCATATTATATATTTCTGGTCAGTTTCCCAAAATTATTCAAAATTTATAATAAAAAAAGCTGCATCACTTCACCGTGATCCCTCGCATTTACTCCAAGTTGATTTCTATCCTTCGGTTTATGCCAGGTTTCTATAGCTTCTGACCACTCGAGCATTGAAGAGTTTACGGGGTATTAGGGACACCCCTACCCGGGGCTTACTATAGCTCAGTAGGTTAGAGCGCCTGACTAGTATCCAGGAGGTCTCTGGTTCGAATCCCCTATGGTACCCCATTTTCTTGCTCATTTTTTCATATTATATATTCTGCGTCAGTTTCCCAAATTTTCAAAATTTATTAAAAAAAAGCTGCAACACTTCACCGTGATCCCTCGCATTTACTCCAAGTTGATTTCTATCCTTCGGGTTATGCCAGGTTTCTATAGCTTCTGACCACTCGAGCATTGAAGAGTTTACGGTATTAGGACAACCCCTACGCGGGCTTTACTATAGCTAGTAGGTTTAGAGCGCCTGACTAGTATCCAGAGAGGTCTTCGGTTTCGAAATCCCGATGTACCCCATTTTCTTTGCTCATTTTTTCGTAAAAAGAACTATACACTTTTGAAATGACTATCAAATAAGAATATTAGAATTCTTGGGGGAAAAGTTTTATGTACATGATATAAAAAGCTCATATCCTCAACTATCATTATGACACAAAAAATTCTAAAATAACTATACTCAGTAAGCAATTTGGAAAGAAACACAAAATTAGCCTGCACAGAATTTGCTATTCATTTATCAATACCTGGTTATGGACCACCATAAAGGAGTCAAATTAATGATGGAAAAAAATCAGCTGACAGGGTCAAAGATAAACAAGAGTCAGAAATGAACAATCAATATTATTGCAAAAATGTAATGTTTCACCATTTTGTTTCAAATCATTGGATTTTGCTTTGGCATCAGTTTATTCTTGTCTTTGTTAGCCTATTTATTCCATTATTGCTTTTGATCCCTTATGGCGGGCCCTATAACAGGAATAAATGAATAGCGTATTCCTGCGCAACCTAATTTTGCGCCTTGTACAAAAAGTGGGCATTACTCACTGAAGCGTGCGTATTTACAGAATTGTTTGTGTCATAATGAAAGTTGAGGATATTAGCTATTTTTTCTCTATATGACCTTTCCCCCACGAACCATTATATTTTTATTTGGCAGTTATCTAAAAAGTGTATAGTTAAGCTTCTTTTTGTGACGCACTGTAGAAGAAAACATAGATGAAAATATATGGAAAGGAGAGAGGAAAGTTATATAGGTGGTCTGTGGAACTTCTATTCACTTCAGGAGGTGAAATTAGGGGCATGCCAAGTTTGATGGTTCTGATGTATCACTTTTTAGGGAGGGATAGAAATTACTTAAAGTCCCTGAAACTCGGAGATCGTGGGGAATGCGCGTTTTTCCTGGAGCTCCATTGACTTGTACACAATGTCAGTCAGGCTTACGCATGGGTCGGACTAATGGGGATTAACATTCGGACAGCACAAACATGACGAAAATTTGGCCAATCAGTGAGTCAGTCGGGTCAGTAGCTTCGGTTTCTCGATTCATCAACAATAGACTCTCACGGGTCTCTTCGTATAAATTCAAGAGAGGACTTGTATAATGCTCCATTTAAAAAACAAAACATAGGTTAGATTTACTTCTGAATTCTGGTCAGTTAGTCTATAGCCATTGAAGGATTACCGGATTACCTCCAGACGGGTTGTCGCTGCGAGATTACGCAACACGCCTCAGGCTCTGATTATTTCATCCGAGATTAAGGTGATTTCCCCATGTTTTATCAATTACGAGTCCCTTTTAATAACAGTGTGATATTATGCAAATTTGATCGGTTCGACATGTTTTATTATAGCCCCTGGTCACCAGTGGAAGGGGCTTCAGTAAATACACATTTGATATACATATGGGTAGGTTATATTCTCCTTTAAATAAAACAAAGGTCTTGTATTCTTTTCTGGTACTCAACTATGGATAACTCCTTACAACTAGAGTTATCGATATATCATGGAATGACACTCACATTTCAACAGGGGTACAAATGGCATGTATGGTGTGCGTATTAATCAGCAGAGATGCAAACACTACAGAATAATTAGAACATTAGAAATTAAAACCGAATCATGCAAAGTTTGAAGCAGCTGAAACAAATGTCTTGGTCACAAGAGAAAGAAATCTATTGATTTGATTCCTGTAGCAATGAAATATGAGATTGATTACCCAAGACAGAATCCACACATTGCCACTCTGCGACCATCTTAGCTGTTGATTTGACTACCTCACGATAGAAAGCTAGGTTCCTCTGTACAAGGTCTTCAGAATGCTCCTCCATAAATCTGATTTCAGATGAATAAGGAAAATATTACTTACATTATAATAAGCAAATAATCACTGTTGAACTAAATGATGGGAAGACTATCACTTCCCAGGCAAGCTGGATAAGCTTTCTCCTCCGAAGTAAAGCTGAGGAGAGATTCAACACACAATAATTAACCAAGAATCATTTGTACCAAGTGTGGACACAATTGTGCAGAAATAAAGAACATTGAGAGCAAGTTAATCAAAAACTTTACACATTTTTGTAATAGTGCAACAGATGGCCTCATATAATTTGACCTTTGACCCCTAGACGACCTTTGACCCAATCATCCTTATCAACACATATTCAGTATTACCCAAGTATCATTTGTACTAAGTGTGAACACAAATGATGCAGAACTAAAGAAATGAGTAGCAAGTTAAACAAAACTAAAAACTTAACATTTTTCGTAATAGACCAACAGAGACTAACAGACTAAACAGACCAACAGACTAACAGGAAAAGTGATCACTATGTCTCTGCCGAACTTCGTTCAGGCGTGACAAAAATCTTTGAGATTTTCATAACAGACCAACGACTAACAGGAAAAAAAGATTACTAGGTCTCTCTGCCGAACTTTGTTCAAGCAAGACAAAAAGGTGATTCTACGGTCTCTGCAGAACTTTGTTCAGTTGAGACAAAAAAAAGGGAAATTTACCTTAGGATGAAAGTGTGGAGGGAGTATCCAGCATCTTTTCCAAGATATCTTTACGTCCTACACTAGCCTTTCCTTCCTGTTGCTCCATCAGCAGGTTTGAAAATCTCAAATGAACAAACCTGAAGACACAGTAAAAAAACATATATAAGGTTATTATTATTCAGTCAGTATTGCATTTTAGAGCATATATTATATACCACTGAACTGAATTCATAAAGCTATATTATTGTTTCCTTTAAAACAAAAAAAAATTGTTTGTTTTTCCAGTCTTATTTTGGTTAGCTGATCGCATATAGATCACTCAATAAGTAAATGGGAAATTATTTACAAACAAACATGATATTATGAATCTGCATGTCTTTAAGTATGGAGTATTATTTCTTAAGATACTCTATAATCATTTAGCCAAATACAGAAAATTGGGGGAAAACTGAAAAGTAAACTTTAAAAATGAGGTGCTGCTAGTATGCTAACATAATAAAATATGAAAATTTGAATTACCTGAGAAATGTTGGTGCAATGCGGAGAACAATGGTTACCCTCTCCTGGACAGGGTTGCCACTATAGAAGATATCCCTTACTACCTTCGTGTCAGAGGTTACACAACTCCCAGCTAATCAAATCAAATAAAAGAACAAATAACAATCAGACTATGTAAATTATGGGTATAAGGTTTAATATTTGCAAGAACATATATGAACAGGCAGTTCTCCCTTTTTGAGTTTGTATATTCCCCAGCTTTCCTGAATAATACTGTTCCCCATAAAAAGGGTATCGTGATTATTCTTCTAAAATAAAGAAACCTGTTTGAATGCATTACTGAGTGAATGCATTACTGAGAAGTGAGAAGGAAAAGAACAATAATGTAATGTAACACTTTGTCACAAGATAGGGAATGAGCAACATTGTGTTGTGGTACCTTTTGGAACTGCCATTAGCCGTAGAATTTGTAAGTTGAAACGGAAGACTACATCACAATAATTCATCACTTTTTGGAGTAATTTCTCCAGTTAAACACCATTTTATAATGCATTACCTCTTGTTGTTGGTATACCAAGGTGATGCATAGCCTCACTACACAGGAACTCTCTGATGGTAGACCTAAGGACCTTCCTCCCATCAGCTCTCCTAGAAAATGGAGTCAGACCAGAACCTTTGAATTGAATCTCCCATCTTTCACCAGCCGCGTTTACAATCTCTCCTAAATACCTGATATATCATTGAAAAAAAAGGGAAAAGCAATTTGTAACAATGTTAAGTAATCCATTAAAGCTAAAACTATGAGTATTGATCTTGAGGATTATTCTTGTTTTGAAACTTCTTAGATATTTAATTTTGATTGCTTAATATGACTTAGGACCAAGTCAATTATTGAAATAAGCACTACTTCTTAATATTTTCTGTAAAAATATGAAATACTAGTCAATGCCCAGAGGGTTAAACATAAAACATAACTTTCAGAACACTATAAGCTCAAGTAGATACAGGCATATTTCAAGAAAAATCCTCAGTTTAGTGAAACACGCTTTGTTGTTATCAATTTAGTCAAATTTGATTTTAAATCAATGTTACGAGTGTAAGAATCGATTATCAAAAGTGTGGCTCATCCTTTTTAGCTATGGACTATACTATTTTTCAATCTAAATTAATTGTCCTACAATTACTTCTCAAATACCAAAAAGAATAGAAGAATTTAAACTAACATGGCAGCACCATCTCCCAGCTGACCGGCAAAGCTCCCAAACTGATGACCACAATAACAGTGTGCTGCAGGCTCACTTCCTGGAAGAAGCTTGTTCCCTGAGAAATAGACAGGAAAGTCCTCTCTCTTCAACTCATCTTCAGGTATGTCTAGTAGCTTCATAGCAGGAACAGAGTAAACTACTGTCTTAGGGTTAGCCACAGGGGTTGGTTTAACACGAGAGAAGCAAGCACCAGGAACCTGCCGAGGGAAATTCTCCGTTTCTGGATCAACCGGCAGAGTCCTCAAGACTCGGTTGTCAAAATTTAGTTTGTCGATTCGAGCCATTCTGTAAGACTTGCTGAAGCTGCGCCTATCTGATACTGAATGACGACCCCACTGCACAGCAAGCAGGGATCTACTTGCTTTGTTACCTATTGTGCTGCTTTACAATCCTAAAGAGAATACAACAATGAAATACAATTAATTAATAAAATCAGATAAATTAATTTGACATTGAAATAAGCAGCACAAACACAGCATAGCCAGCCCATAATATTGGTAGGCCTATGCGAGATATGGGGAGATAGCCTTTTGTCGGGTATTGTTGTTCTTGCTAATGCTATGTTGAGGAGGAAAAAAAATAAAATATTACTACTACTGTGCCACAAGTAACATTACTATCGAAGTTAGGCCTTGCCTTAAGCCCCAACACTGTCAGTGACAGTGTTGGGGCTTAGGCCTAACTGGTCACTAAAAAGTCACCATTTGATTTAGCACAAACTTGTACAGAGCACTAATAATGAGACTGAGATTAAGTTTAATATCGCGCAATTAAATCTGTTACACTAACTTACTATCAGCTCATGAGCTGAATCTACAGTAACTATAGACAGCGCTGTAGAAGGGATCCGTTCATTTACGTTGAATATTGATGGGTGACCTTGTTGATGGTCGACCCAGAAGTAGAAAAAATCGCTGTGCTTTTGAACAGCAGCGCATACGGAGCGTTAAAGCCGCCTGCTCTAGCCGCCTAGCTAGCTTGCTAGCAGACGGCGCTCGCGACCTGGGGTTTATATCGCCATGTACCGTACCTGCGATATGAACACAAGTTACGTGTTGGGAACTGATTTTTGCCTTCAAATATCAATCACTCACTGTTATGAAAACATAAATATGTGAAGAACCTATTGCTCTTGTATTCTGGTAGTTACATAAATTCAATGTGAGTATAATTTTTTTTTAAATATATTACTTGTGAGAGATTCGCGGGTATACCATAACTACTATAGACAGCGCTGGCGCCAAAGGCGACAGTGCTGTAGAAGGGATTTGTTCATTTACGTTGAATATTGATGGGTGACCTTTTGATTGGTCGACCCGGAAGTAGAAAAAATCGCTGTGCTTTTGACAGCAGCGCATACGGCCCGGTCCGCTAAAGCCGCCTGCTCTAGCCGCCTAGCTAGCTTGCTAGCTAGCTTGCTAGCAGACGGCGCTCGCGACCGCGGGTCTATATCGCCATGTACCGTACCTGCGATATGAACACAAGTTACGTGTTGTGGAACTGATTTTTGCCTTCAAATATCAATCACTCACTGTTATGACAACATAAATAAGTGGAAGAACCTATCTGCTCTTGTATTCTTGGAAGTTACATAAATTCAATGTGAGTAGAACTGACGGATGATTAGTTGTGGGGCTGGTATACCCGAATCTTTCACAAGTAATATATTAAAAGTGCCACTCCCCACAACTAATCATCAGTCAGTTCCCGTCGCTTTGCGACGGGGACTGGTCAGTCTAAATCTACAGCACTTGAATTCCATTAGGCACCACTCATCTTGAAATGATCCTGCCATGGGCATGTCAAGTCAGTGCCTCCCACGCCTCAACAGCTAAAAGACGAGCTCCACCACCACTCCACATGCTCCAGGCATCAGCATCATGACACCGGGCACTCATCATAGACGAAGTCAGACAAAGACATTTTGACAAGACATTGGCATTTGCAATAAACTGTAAAGTATTTCCCCCAATCTTAATTACTTGTTCTTACCTCTCATTTAGCATGATATATGATTGGAACGCGATGTTAAAACAATTAATGACGCTAACTCTCGGCGAATGGATGGATCGCAGCTCCCCACAGCGGTGTTATTAATGTCGAAGATAGACGAATCTGGGCTTCCAAGTTTTCATAACACTTTTTTTTTTTTTGGCAACCTCGATGTTGTAGTTTTACGAAATGCTTATATAAAAAGATCATAATTGCGGTAACGTAAATTTAGTAGTTGATACACTAAAATTAATCCTTAAAAGTTCTCTCTTGAATTTTATTTTGATTAATTATTTATAAAATATTATTTTTTGTGTAATTGATCAGTGAAAGATTAAATTTATGGTTAGCATCGTTCGTAACATTCCTTTGCTAAAGACTATCAATAGTGTACTTTCCCGAACTACGTAATCTCACAGTATTGTATCCGTATACCCTCGTTCATGTCTCATGTTCGAGGTTGTTTGACTGATCATCACTCCGACACAATCGTAGCAATATGTTTTTATTGTTGATAATGTGGAGTATATAACGAACCAGTCGAACGTCATGCCAATGGATGATTGCCAGAATGGTTTTGTCTTTCTGGAAGTTGATTAATGTTGTTACTGAGTACTAACTTAGTATCATTGACTACATTGTATACTATACTAACTAGCTACAATATTCACCTTTCATCGTGTTCATAAGTGTAAGTATCGACCTCGTAGTAGTAGGGATGGCCACACAACAGCAAAAAGCCACTAGAACGGTTTCCACTTCACTGTATGGATGTAGTCACCCATGCATTTACAATGCAAACAATAACCCATACTCAATAATACACAGGCAGAGGAATAGCAAAATTTTCAATAAAAAACAGCTATCGAAATTGTCATTTGGCCAGTGGTAAATATCAATCATTTTTATTCCTAATTGGTCAGTATCTTCCTTAGAAAATACCTCAGAAGGTGATCCAGTCATCAACAACCAACATCACACACAAGGCATCACTTAGAACACGCCTGTTGTTATTTGTATTCATATCAATTTATCAACAGGTAAAAGCCTTCG
>CALNVZ010002100.1:10706845-10727908 GCA_940671915.1 Paracentrotus lividus
TCACATACGGTAACATACCTGTCAAACCATCAGTTTTGTACTGCTATAACTTTTTGTATAATCTACTCATACGCCTCAATTATGTTACTACAATCTCATTTCATGTTGATACACACATGGAAAATGTTTGGTATGATTTGGTTGAATAAATCAAAGACAAAATGACCATAAACTTGAGCTTTTATTGCATTTTCTGGCTTTGTCTGAAACTTGTAAAAGTGTTCTAGCAGCTCATTGGTAATCTGAGACACTCTTTGGGTCATATCTTTGAAATGGAACATCCAATTGTGATAATTCAACTACCAAAATCTTTCTCTTAAAATGCTCTATCCAATAAGCCTAGCAAAAACAACTTAAAAATAACTTAAAATTTTAGTGGACATCCCTAGTAGTAGCAAAGAGTGAGTTACAGTGTAGTACGTGCTGCACTGCTGGGTTGAATGATCACGATCGTGTTGTGGTCTGTCTTGCTCAAATTGCTGGTCATTTTGCAGTTTGATGTATAATCACAGAGATGCCACTACGCAATAATTATAACATTAGAAATTAGAACGCGAATAACATAGATTTCTAAATAGTTAAAACAGCTGAAACAAACGTCTTGTTAACAAGAAAAAGAAAACTATTAATTTGAACGCATTCACAAAATTGAATGACGGAGCAAAATGTTATTACTCATGCTTTCTCTAGTGAGAAGTCATTTGTCTTTGCTTTTCTAACTATTTGCGTTATTCACGTTCTAATTTCTAATGTTATAATTATTCCGTAGTGTAATTGGCATCTCTGTAATCAGGATGGTAGATACACTAGCTAGTAAAGCTAGTAATGTATTATAATCTACATAAATTAAAAGTGTTTGGATTTGTTGCCTGCTGTTGTTGTAATAATATATAGTATAGTAGAATTTCTGTTGTGTAGAGTATTATCCCTTTATCACTGATAATGTAAATGAGACTGAGAAATTCTGTCTGCAAGAGGTATACCCTTATGGCAAAGCCAGACATCGTCTCAGCACCTTAACTTTGAGGGCCTATTTATCGGTCTATGATTTATTTGCGTGGCCTTCGAAACTCAATTCTAAAAATAGTGGTAATTAATAAGTGAAATATATAACTAATTTAACTTTTATCATTATTTTGAGACCTAATTCAGGAATAATTCCATGTGATTTATACAGCATTTTTCAGACTTAACAGGCCTTTATAATTAATATATCTATATTATCCTTAAACAGTTGATAAAAAAAACAAAAATCAATTTGAAAACAATGAAATAAATTGATGCCCAATAGATAGGAATGACAATTGACATTGAATTAATGTATTCCATGAGCCAACATTGTTGCATACAGGTATATTCACAAGTTTGGGCTAGTTAGGGGAATTCACTAAGCAATATTTTCACAATATTTTGTTATGTTTTCATTTCACATGTATAAAATAGCCTTGTATTGAAGTTGAAATTTGACTTCCAAGATTTGCGCAAATTTCAGCTCTACAGAGTGAGTCAATAAAAATGTCCCATCATTTTAAAGGTGTCTTGTGAAAAGTAATGAACGTTCAAATCATGGGTTTCATGATATGTCTTGGTAAAGTAATCCTTCTAGCATTGTGTTGGTACCAGTTTCATTTGATCTTTGCACGCATGACTGAATAACAGACAATCTTCAGAAGAAGGTAAGACCTCATGTGCGCCAAGTGGCTGGTTGGAATAGTTAAAGCAAATGTTCACAGGATATGTGTACACACTTACCCACACACCCTCTCACCACACATACAACCATAACCGCAACACCCATCCATCCCTCCAAACACGAAGACACATCATCACCAAACGCACCCACACACATAGTAACACAATCACAATTAAATTTCATATTAATGTTTATGACTCTCTTTATACTACACCTCACTGAAGCATGATATTGGACCTTCCCTATTTCAAATTACCAATACCTCACTGAATGTTTTGGGAGTAGAGTGAAGCGCTGTTGTTGTATGTGTTGTGCAACTGCCTTGTGTTTTGTTGAAGGCTTTGGATGGATGTGTGTATTGGTGACTGTGTGCCTATGATGGTTTCGCACTTTGTGTCGGGTCTGGTCTTCGCACTACGGATCCTGCTCCAAGATTGTCGCATTTGGGTGCGATCCGAGCGTGCTAGTGGTGTTCCTCTTTCACCGACACAGTCACCTGCACGGCTCTTGTCTATTCGTGTTGCGTCGCGCGTGGCGCTGCCATTATAGTGATATATGGGATGCACCAGACAAGGCGATACGATTAGGCTCAGCCGATGGCGGTATTTGCACTGTGGCTGGCCTGCATCTATGATCTGCATATGACTGGATAGGCGTGAGACTGTCGGTATTGATCCTGCTGCTTTACCGTTGGTAAAGATCGCATTGTGTGTTGAGAACAGGATTGTATCTCAGTCACAACAAGTCCGGTCAGAGGATACAATTAGCAGTGGCATTCACTGTTGTGTGGCATTCGTCCTTACCTCTTCGACTTCCCTGTGAGCTCTCTCGTACCCGTGATAATCCGGACCTACATCAACGTGTCACTATATTCAATTTCGTCTTACGTTCCGTCCAGTCTAACCAGTCTCAAACTTGAGCGCTCATGAACGTCCATATATAACTTTACCCAGGTCTCCATCCACGATGCTATTCTTGAGATTCTGTTATATCAGTCTATAGCGTGCTGCAAAATTTCCAAATGAATAATTGTACCAACATATGCTACGGGATGACTCTACCAATGACATATCATAAAACCTAAGATTAAATGTCATGCTTTTCTATTTCCGAGCAACAACTGCACAATACTCTCCTTCGTGATGGACATTCCCTAACTCTGAACTCTACTCAATGTGAGTCATATAGGCTAACTCAATCATCGTAATGTTCTATAGACATCTTGAACATTCTTAATTATACATATGGACCTATGGCAACGATTTTATTATTCGTTTTCCGTCTATACAGGACTATAATGAGCTGCAATAGATTGAACGCTCTCATTTTGAACAACAGAAGAATTGTCTTTTGACTGTTCTTGAGCAATGATGTCGCATCCTTGGGATGATTCTTCTGACACAATTACGCGCCGACAATCAAGTTTTCAAACTGCGTCGTTAGAGCGTGTGCGTAGACAACTGGATCACTTGCGGGTCCCATCTGATTTGGGCGCGCAGGTAGTTTATCTGCTCAGCCGAGCTAAGTCGATAGCTCTCTCATAGAAATCCGTCCCTCTTGCGTATAACCTACCCCGACAGACGAATCTTTGCGCGCACCGGTAGAGCCCTTTAGTCTGTGCGAAGATTAATCCTTCTCCTGTGACGAGTCCTGTCCTTCCTCGCTAATATTGACCTATTTGCTGCACAGCTGGATCTTATTAAATTACAGTAATGTATCATGTAGGCACTCCACCGTTGCCTACTCTTGAACTAATGTTATCAAATTATAAAGCGAAAAGAACTCTCTTACTACCCGCATAGCCCAAGGCAACCAATTTCTCAAAGAGCATTTTCTTGCATTCACTATGTTCTTAGTGAGTCGTGTGCGCCGACCTACCTGCCTCAGTCGCCATTCATACCCACAAACTCAATATGTGCGTAAAGAAAATGAATGTGAACCACCGTGTCTTTATAAAGCAGACACAGCTTGAAACTACAAGTATGTGGTTAGGGGGAGCATTCATAGAAACAAATATTCACTGTTTCTCACTCAGAGGTCGCCTTCTTCCTCCGATCTAATTTGCTTTCATGTCATCTCCATCACTCTGGGACGTAATAATACGCCAATTAAGCCATTGGTGGGGCGTAAATGCTTTCTTTCGGCACAGGTTTCCGACGCCTCTGTTCTTACTGACAACTGTTATAAGCTACTGAAATGCTTGCATCTGATTGGCTGAGAGCAAATTTTTCAGATAAAACATCTCATAAGTCGTTTAATGAAATACCCCCCCCCCCTGGTATTGAAATTATTAATCTTATATATTCTCACCTAAATGGCAATTTTTGTCATTTTCATTACAGAATGCAATATCCCTGAAATCCAGACCACTGTTCCATGCTACAACCCTCATCCCAGTAGTTTGTCTCTTCCTTCTTCTCATCGTAAGACTCTTGAAACGACAAAAGCTGAAGCGTTTACCACTCATTTTCTTTGTGGCCTGGCTTTCGCATCACATACGGGATGCGACTCGGAGAGGACTATGGCTTTGGCCCTGGGGAAGTACATTGCCTATCCCGTATTGGTGTTATATTTTTATGATTGTTCTCCTACCGTACCTGGTGATAGCTCTTATGAATATCACAAACTATTGGAATCTTCCATCAGAGGATTCTAAGAGTCTTCCAAATGTAGGAGGAGTGCAACATGTTTGAGTTTTATTTAGGATCAGATTATGTGCATCGCATTATGCCGCGATAATGTTTCAAGAAATTGTCCAGTATCTGTATGAGTACAACAAAATAACATTGAAACATGTTTTACTTACATCAATTTCCGAAGTACATGTATGACTTTGAACTTGGATTGTAAGACGGTTTCGTGTAATGTGTTCCTGGGAAATTGTTGTCATATTCAAGGAATTAACTTCAAATGCTTTTCTGAGTGTCAAAAAGAACTGAGGTAGTTTCTTAGAGCATAGGTAGGACTACATGTATGACAACAATAAAGTTGATGAAAATATGTTTTACATCTAAAGATAAACTGATATCACCTTGTATTTATAAGTGAAAGTGCAATTCCGAACATGGCAAGAGCTATATATTATTTAATAACTAGTTACTATGAATCATATATTTAACACTGAATGTAAATAGAAGGAATGTGTTTTTAGTGATAAATGTATCTTTTGTAGTATGTCATTTTGTGATGTGCATAATCTCTCATAGACAATGTGGTTACAATATGAAATGCCATGCACATAGTTCTAAAGTTCTGCAATTGAGGGGTCCACTGTGTTTTTTTTGTTTTTTTTACAAAACATGTGTTTTAACTTTAAAATGGAGAAGATCATATTCGGGTATTGTTTGCTTTATCCAACACATTGGAGAATGAGATCAATCATAATGTCAGTTTTCAGTGTAGATTGCCAGCACATACCAATATCAGGAGTAAGCATAAGATTATAGGATAAGAAATTTACATGTATTCTAATTCTCAAAATATCTCAGATTCTGATTTTGTTCAGTTGCCCCTGTCAAGCCAAATTTATACAAACCAGGATAATTTCCTGCATAAAGTACATTTCCCCCAGTGAATCTACATAATGACATAGAGTCACAATTTACAGTTACAGTTAAAAGTCGATTGTGAAAATAACATGACAGTAGTACAGTGTACTCGTATAATAACGAGTACGGAGATGCGATTTCATTATTAACCATGTGATTCTCCCGTTCCCAAGTTTAAACATATGCATTTATCGGTAGTCTACCTCTAGGTGCGTTTGTGTCGAGCAAGAAAAAATTTCTTTGACCCATATTCTCAAAAGCCGCCTAACTTTAAGCCTGGCTTAAATCTGTGGTTTAACCATGGCCTGCTAAAAGAGAATCAGTTCGGAAAAGGAGATGTTCAATTCATCATGATTTTTGGTAGTGTAACTATTAAAAACCGCTCGGGTATGATAAGTGCCTAAGTTTCCCTTACAATTAAAACACAATTCCAGAATTCCATGAAGGTGATAGGAACATGCAACAGAGACAGATTGATTACCTTTTAGCAAGCCATAGTTAAACCACAGATTTAAGCTAGGCTTAACTTTAGACCACCTTTGTGAATATGGGCCTTTGTGAGGTAATTAGTTTGGGCCAGAGTACCTCATTGTAATAGGAGTGGACTGTACCAGACACACCTTCAACCCAATACTTTAAGAATTCCATCTAGGGAAATTATTATTTTTTCAAAGATCTAAGTTAGTCACGTTTTGATCCTAAGTTGGCACAATTATATTTTTTATTTCACTCCTACAACCTTTAAAAAATAGAGACATTTTGTTGATGAAGATTACAAAATTAAACAAAAGAATGTTTAACTTTTGCATTTCTATTCCTAACTCATCTATTTTGGCTATTCATATGTGACAATTTAAAGCAAACTCTTCACTCTTTTAAATTTGCAGTGACTTCTTTCTTGAATCAAAGGTGTTAAGTAAAATAAGTGAGTGAGTTGCAAATGAAGATGACAGATACACAATCCCTTATTTCCAAGTTTTGAGAAAATGAAACAAGACTGAGAGAATGTTGTCCCTGCTTTCCCATATCATTGAATAGATTGCATGCAATGTGTGACACCTGTGAAAGCCATCACTTGGTCTTCCTTCCTTAAAAAAAACTTGCAAAAAATGGATTCTGTACCTATCACCTTCATTTGCAATTTACTCGCTTATGCGTAATATTTGCGATTCAAGGGGTATCATTGTGAGCGTGAGAGTCCATCTTTAATTGCATTTCACATATGATTAACCACAAAAAAGAACTTTTTATCTTTTCTCTTCCTAGTTAGGAAAAGGGGACTGAAATTAATACGACACATTCCTAATATAACGAGATGCACAAGACCAAGTCAATCACCCCTTAATGTAAAGAACACATCTGCACAGAGGTAAATATGAAGGTTTTTTTTTTTAATTAGGACCAAGAAAGCTTGGGTCTGATCATAACAAAATCTTGGTCTATCCATGCTCATTGCAACAGAAGTAGACTATTCCATTAAGCCTTCTCCTTATGAAAGAGGCAAATCAATATCATCCCAAAACACAAAACAAAACACATACAATAGTCAATTTGCAATTCACATATGATTAACCACAAAAAAGAACTTTTCATCTTTTCTCTTCCTAGTTAGGAAAAGGGGACTGAAATTAATACGACACATTCCTAATATAACGAGATGCACAAGACCAGGTCAATCACCCCTTAATGTAATGAACACATCTGCACAGAGGTAAATATGAAGGTTTTTTTTTTTAATTAGGACCAAGAAAGCTTGGGTCTGATCATAACAAAATCTTGGTCTATCCATGCTCATTGCAACAGAAGTAGACTATTCCATTAAGCCTTCTCCTTATGAAAGAGGCAAATCAATATCATCCCAAACACAAAACAAAACACATACAATAGTCAATTTGCAATGCATGTCGGCAAGGTTTATTTAAAAAATGACATTCATGTATTTTCTTGAATGCGGGAAACAAACCCATATTCAGATGTATGTAATACTTTCTCCATATGAACCGTAATATTCTGTAAAGCGCTTTGAGCAGTTTAGTTGGAAAGTGCTATATAAATAACCAGATATTTTTATTATTATATTATTAAATCTTCTGCAATCTTCTGAAAAATCTTCTGAAAAATACAATACTGAACTTTAATAATAATTCAAATTCATTGACTCTACCAAACCAGAATTATTCAATTCGCATTGAAACATTTAAATCTATAAAATTCTATTAAATGATTAATTGAAATTTATTGTATTTGAATGATAATTAAATATTCAATATTATAAAAAAAAATTAACTGATTATTGTTTCCTTTAAACTACTCTGAGCATCCCACAGGCTTGAATAAGCAGGAGCACTCTTGACGGTGCATAACAAAATACATATAAATATTTAAAATATAATAACTGTTAAGACTGTTGAAATATGATCTTCCTTCTTTCATGATTCATACCATGTTCCCATTATCCAGAAAGCTAGACAAATATCTTGTACGATAGTAGAAAAGTATTTTTTTTTACAGAAATATTTCCTCGGTGTAAGATTCCTTAATATAATTGCAGCCATATATTGTATTGCATTATTACACATAGGTCTCTTTTTTGTTCCCTGTTATGGCAGAAAACAGAAATTTTTTGTAACAATATTGTTCATATAAAGAGATTTATTAATTTGATACAATCATGATCAAAGAGAATATTTGTTACCCTTTTATTCCAACAGCAAATCATGAAATTAACCATTCTTGATTACAATATGGCAATGCATGATTTAAATATAAAATAGGGATGGTTCAAATCCATGATTATGGTATTTATGTTGTTATGAAAGAATATTCATTAGACGAACTGAAAATTAAGTGAGAAGCAAAGCTTTCTACCATAAGAAAATGTATGCTTTATAAGAAAAGTTGCCAGTGATATATCAGATTGATAGTGTAGATCTGTTTATCAGTAGATCTATGCATATTTCCAAAATGTATAAGCATCACTTTCACAAATGACAAAGAAAATTTTTGACAGGGGGAAGCCCCCAAATAACCACAAAAGTTATTTCATGGATGGTGAAACATAATGCTTGGAATGAAAATACACAAGAATTATTCAATGCATAACTGAATATCAGCTATGAATTTTTAAATGTATTTCAATTAAAAGCAAGTCACTTCAGTTCATTTCAATTCATAACTTTAACAAATTGTATAACCCCAAAACTTTGAAAGAATTTGAGTGTACAAGAAAAATATATAAACATTTAAAGACAATGTACATGTAGTGGCATATTTGGCATATAAATAGCGATGTGGTGATGTCATAATTGCTCTTGTATTTTTTGAGATTCTGATGATGGTTTTTGACAGACGAAGAAGACACATTCATATGAGTATTTCATCATGGAGGCAGGGTCTTGGATGTACGTCGATCTCATCGATGTGTTCTCTTTCTGTTGAATGAATAAGAAAAGTATGTTCCTATGAGCTCTCTGCATTTCAAACAAAATTATGAATAACAGTGCTGAGAGCCACAGTTCAATTTGTTAAAGGGGAATCCAACCCAAGGAGAGAAACAACCTTACAGGAAAAAGGAAAATGAGAGGAGCAATCTAAACAAAGTTTCATCAAAATCGGTTATAAAATAAGAGAGTTATGGAAGTTTGAAAAGTCTAGTTGTTCCTTCTATGGGGATCATCGGCTTCAAAATGGCCGATCTCATGGACAACTCTCCATTCATTTTGTACACAAATTTTCAGATTTTCCCCATTTTCTTTCAAAATATATCTTACCTCCTTCTGAGCTCAACATACGTTATGTAAAATATATTTTCCCATGACATATTTTGAGCTCAGAAGTAAAGAAGACAAATTTTGAAAGAGAATGGGGAAAATCTGAAAATTTGTGTACAAAATGAATGGAGAGTTGTCCATGAGATTGGCCATTTTGAAGCCGATTATGCCAATTTGATGATCCCCATAGAAGGAACAACTAGACTTTTCAAATTTCCATAACTCTCTTATTTTATAACCGATTTTGATGAAACTTTTTTTAGATTGCTCCTCTCATTTTCCTCTTTCCTGTAAGGTTGATTCTCTCCTCGGGTTGGATTCCCCTTTAAAAAGTATATGAGTGTACAGTTTGCAACAGAACAGTATGCTGGATTTATTATCTCTGCTCACATACAATGTGACTTCCTGTCTTGAAAAATTTGGTAACTCTGCTGCCATGTCACAGTATTAAACATAATTAAAAAATATATACAAAACAAAATTGGAGAATCTTTTTTTTAATAATTTTCAGAATGCTGATAAATAAGGAGTTCCATGTCAGAAGAATTAAGCTTATGAGTTAAGTTTGATGTATCGAAGTTATGTTACATAAATAAATTGCATCTAACAGCCTTGCAATGATATTTGCATATGGGCAATTCCATGTTACTCACGTTACACTTTTTAGGTGCCTTTGCATGTTGTAAGTGTCATATTTTTTGTTTTGAAAGATTTGACAGCCTTTCTGTTCTACACTAGATGCCCAAGTCCTTGGTCTATCTTGCAACATTAATAGAATTTTCCTACATACATCTGTTCAGAAAATAATGATGAAAAACTTTCGTTACTCACGTTACATTTTTTAGGACGCCTTTAAAAGCCATCATGCCTTTATACAAAAAGTGTCCTCATACTAGAAAGTATTTTAAACAACTGTTATATGATTTATGTAACTCATATTGTGGCACACAAATGTAGGGGGTATAAATTTTAAGAGCATTGGAAATATCTGTCCTCTATACCAAAATCATCGTTACTCACGTTTCACGTTACTCACGTTACATATTAGCTGATAATCAATACCACATATTTTGACCATGAGAACTAACTGGAAACTTTATATTTTTTATGTATTTAACCTTTATAGATATTTTGTCCCTAAAACATAACAAAATTGGCATTCTTTCATACCTTTTTCCATTGTTACAACTTACATGGCACATATTTTATTGAATTTTCAATATCCAAGTAAGCTAAATACATGAAAATATACTAATAATGTAGTTCATGCAGTGTAATGAAATATTCAACTTCCATTATCTTTCACAGGAACTTAAGTTACTTTTAATTTTGAAACATCTTACTTTATTAGGTTGTAAACTACTATTATAACAGACCTTCATGTACCAAGTACAAACAGGTACATGTACTACCTTAAAACCTAAAAGACTACCAGTTGTGTGGACTGACACAATTACATACATTAACTAATTCTTGTCTCATTCAGTAGCTTGTGAATATATTAACTTTGAGTGAAACACTTATTGTAGTTTTCAACATTTTAATTGTCAATGTTTTGGGTGAGTTGATAATAATCACAAAGTGGAGTGGAGGAAACCTAATTCCAGAGTCACCGTGTCTGAAAACTTGACTCACACCAAGGATACTGTGTTAGCTTACAGTGATGCAGTCTCGGATATAGTCCCTGCATCAAAAACTGTATGCATTTGGTCTGATAGACCAGCATCACAATTTAAAAACAGGTTAATTGCAGCAGCAATCCCAGTGTTTAAAGCCAAACACCAGCTTACATTCAAGTGGAATTTCTTTGCAACCTCCCATTGAAAGGGACTGGTGAATTGGATTGGGGGTTCTGTTAAGCGGGATGTCTGGATGCAGGTTAAAGACGAAAAGAAATCATCACAAATGCTTTTTGTGGCTGCTGCATCAGAATTGAAGAATGTCAGTGAATCAGAAATGGATCAGATAGAGATAGATCCCCACCTCTTTTAGCATCCGTTAACTCATCCGGTAGAAGCAAATTTTTACTTTGAGTATATTATTTTTTAGTTTATTAATTGACTCATCAAGCAAGGTCAGGAAAGGTCATTTTATAGGAACACACTACTTTTATGACCCCCTCAATTTACTTAAACCCAACAGAAAATAATTTGCTCTCCTTGGTCGAAAAACATATTCGTATTCCTAATTTTTGTGTTGTTACTTACGTTACATTTTTTGTTACTCACGTTACATTGTTACTCACGTTACAATTTTTGCACCTCAGTCATTATAATACAATCGCATGTACACAAGTATTTCACTATTTTTCTTATTAGGTAGGAGGAGTATGAAGAAAATTTCCACTGGCAGATTTTAAATGCAATGGAAAATTAAGAAATTAAACTTTTTCATTATTTTCGTTACTCACGTTACATTAGTTTACGCAGTCGGGCCATATGCTTTCCACCAATTCATGGGAATGTAGATCAATTTTTTCTTACTGGCAACTTGAAACTGATGCCCAAGACATTATAAAAATCCACAAATCAATTTCTTATCACTCTTTTATTATCCATGGATTCAAATGAAGCATTCAAGTATATTTTCACTGTATTTCTCAATGAAAATGGAAATTGACTTCTGAATGTAATATCTGCAATTCTGGAGGCATATTTTTGAAAAAAATTACCGTTTCATATGCGTAGAAGTATCTTGAACAAAATAGGATAGGTGACAAGTTGCAAAATGAAAATAAATTTTTTCACCTCATGACACCCATCTCATGGAATTGCCCATATCAACATTTTACCCCCAAAAAAGCCAAGATAATTCTGCTTTTGTCTAACTTCCATTTCTTGAATATCTAGTTTAAAGAAAAACTCACCAGCATTTTAAAGCCCATATCCAGAATGACTCTTCGTAGAACGTCATAGCTGATTTCTATAGAATCTTCGTTAGGCATATTTTCAAAATGATACAACAGAGGACCTATTAGGAAAAAATTGTCATAATATTATAAATAATCAGGTTTAATTACAAATCAAACAGAAGAATAGGAGAAAGGCCTCGAGAAGAAGATAAATAATCCTATCAATTCTTTCTTTCAATGTGCTCTATGATGCCATTAGTGGTGCCTTTTCTATTATCAAATTTAATGGCATCATATTATAGTTATGAAAATATTTATAACCCCCCCCCCAAAAAAAAAAAACAAACAAACAAACAAACAAACAAATAAAAAGAGATATGAAACAATGATATTGTCTCCAATATTCAGCAAATTCAACTGTTTCAAGTTTCTTTGATGAATCTTCATATCAAATCCTGCAAAAGTATGCAAACCAATCATATTTATAAGAAATTAATTCCCTTTTGAGAATTTGTATTAATATTTTTTTTTTCACTTTCACATATGTATGAGTGCTAGAAATATGGCGTGCAGTGATTTGATAAATCATATATTCTCCCCTGCTACTAGAACATATATATATATATATATGCTTAAGGATAAGCAACCGTTGGAGCTGAATTTGACCACCTTTTTTAGGAACTTGTAATGACTTTAATACAAAAGGGTAATAAAAAGTGGAGCAATGTCATATTTGCTCGACCTGCAATTTACAAACCACTGCTAATACCCACACACATACAAAATGACATTTCATTCTGAGGCCATCCTTCAAAGACATAATTTCATACATGAGCAGACCTATGTGTTCAGTACAACAAAAGTTTCTTATAAAGAATTATTTAGCTTGGTCCTAAGTACCTCATTATAACAAGAGTGGACCAGAAATTTTGCCTCCATGAATGATTCAAGGCCACCATACGACCCAGGACTGATTGACCCTGGATCTGAAGCGTGTTGCAAAATATATGCCCTTAGTTATTTCAGATTCAAAGTCGGTCAGTAGAAAGTCACGAGTTGTATGGTGTGCAGTGGCCTTAAGAGTTACTCACCTAAATTGATCCATTGTCCACCCGGTTTCAGGATATAGTAGATCTTCTCTATGTAAGCCAAGATGTTGTTTGCTGTATCAATAAAGTATGAAGTAGCTACGCAGTCCCAAGATGCTGAAAATATTATCAAGGAAAGAGATGTAGATATTAAGGAAAATATTAAATATTTTTAAAAAGACACGATACAGTATTTTGGAAAAAACAGGCAATTTTCCTTGGGACAAATTACAAAACCAAGGTTTTTAGACATCATTCAGCAATATGGCTTGAACTTGAGCACGCCTTATATGTGGCAATTTACAAACCAAAATTTAACATACTTGTATACAAACAAAATTGAGTGATTCTGGACCGACTATTCATTACCGGTACATGAAATTGACAAGCAAATTTGTCACAATCATTCAGAGAGCATAAATACTCAGAAAGCATTACAACAGCTTGAGAAGATCAACGCAATTAACCTATTAAATGCTGTGAAAATTTCACAAAGCCTATTGAATCGTGGTAGTCAAGTATGGTTGCCACAAATTATTTCATTGAAAGTGAAACAAAAACACCCCTTAATGTCTAATAATTTGAATTATACAAGGTGATTGTAAAATTTTATTTATGCAACAATGAACAATCAAAAAATTACACAACATGTTAAGATTTAAAACATTTTAAAATATTTTTGTATTCCTACTCTACATGCATCTCCACATGATTTGGAATTTAAAGGCCTGTATCTGTTTTAAATTTACAATTCAATGATACAAACCAGATTCATACAAATATTGAAATACAGTTCATTACCATTGGTCATATTCAGACTAAGTGGGACATTTAGCTGAAATTTCAATGTGGCCCTGTGCCTTTGAAAATGCAAAGTAGGATCTGAAATCAAAACAAAGGCTTCTTTACAATACAAACAATTATTTAAGTTCAAACATTATGTGATCCAGATTTCATATGCTGAATAGTTGAGCAAACAGGAATTTGCACGTATGGGACTATGATGCTTTAAATGCCTCTTATTCTTATAACTAATCACTTTTGTAAGATTTTTTTTGCTTAAAGTAATTTTCATGGACTACTTTAACATGGCATATAAAAACAGGTAATTTTTATTTAGTTATTTACTTGAAATGTTGAATTTAAGGCACAGGTCGTGTCACTCACATTTTGGATGTCGTGTCACTCACGACACATAGAGGTCGACCATTTTCCACAGAGAGGGAATGATTGATAAACATAATAAATGTCAGAGAGGTACACTATTCATACACATATACCAGCACCTATGGTACCCTTAGAGATTTACCTGGGCACAAATCCAACCATAACCTATGATGGTCAGAAACCCATGTCTTTTTTCTGTCATGTCACTCACGCACTGTTTTTTAATCATAATTTCCAGGACCAATTGTAAAATTCAAATCCAACTGGTAATGACACATGCCACTCCTACATTACCGGTATACATAATATGGTAGTCATGATCCATTCATAACCTACAAGTGCAAAGATATGCACCCTTCTATTAGTCCCAATGTCGTGTCACTCATGTTTGAATATGACCCATTGTAATTAGCATGGATGCACAACAAAGCAATATTCACTGTCCCAATTGCAATAATGATGAAAAATATGGTGTAAGGTCTGTGTCAAATAAAATGGTACAGTTGGAAAACATTTTTTTTTTAGTATGAAAATTAGTCACATTCTAAAAGTGTTTGATATTTCCATAAAGTAGAAAAATCAGGCTTTCTTCTTTAATGTTTTTCATCTTGTTTGCTGTAGATCTTGAGATATGACCAGTTTTCTATAATCAAGAAAAAATGTACTTTGCGCATGCTTCTCTATGGGTTTCGCACATAATAGCCATGAATTCAGCGCATCGAGAAAATAGATATGCGTACATGTAATTTCGATTAGCTCATCGCCGCACAAAATTTAGCATAACTTTTGTTTTACAAAAGCAAATTATACAAAACAAAGTGCATCAGCGAGAAGAATCTTTTGGCTTTAAAGGTAGTATCAGCCTTTTTCACAAATTGCGAAAACTAATGAAACTTGGCATAACTGTAGAATATGATCGACCTATACTGTCTATTCAATCTTACTGTCATAGGTTGCCTAGATCAGTAATACGAAACGAAAATCTGACTACCAATCTTGACCAGCTCTCCATCAACATCGTTGATATTACAGCGCGTGCGGCAAGGACCGCACACAGCAATATACACACGGCGCATCAGCGTGCATTATTCTCTGCGCTAGCGGTCAGCGGTTCGCACCGTACAGTATATTTTTTGAGGTTCAAAAAAAATAGGAATGAATTTTGATAATCGCAATATAATGACAAACATAAACATTTGAGCTTAATTATGTTGTGGGAAGATATAGTCATTGGTATACTACTATATCCTCTCAAAAACTAGAAATTTAATATTTTTGCCTGCAAAAGGCTGACACTACCTTTAAAGGGGAAGTTCACCCTGGAATTTTATTGGTCTTAAAAAATGAAGAAATATAATAGAAAAATATTAGTGAAAGTTTGAAGAAAATCAATCAAAAAATAGCTAAGTTATGAATATGTAAAGTTTTGATTCTGTGACGTCACGTGCGAGCAGCTCTCCCATTGGTTGTGTATGTCAATTCCATAAATTTGTCTTTTTGTCATGGTTCTTGATAAAGGAATGGGTCAATTTGATATAGTCATGTATATGAACATATGTTTGATGGTATATCGACCGCACAGGTGACATAATTATTTTCTTCTGAAAAAAAAATGACGTTTATGGAATTTACACTACATAACACATAGGAGATCTGCTCGCATGTGACGTCACAGAATCAAAACTTTGAATATTCATAACTTCATCATATTTTGGTCGATTTTCCCCAAACCTTCACTCATATTTTTCTTTTATTTTTCTGCATTTTTTAAGACCAATACAATTCCAGGGTGAACTTCCCCTTTAAGTTGGTACCACATTCATACATCATTTGAGAAGATTTCATACCTAAATAATTTTTTCCCGACTGTACCATTTCTTTTTACACAGACTGTATGTGCTCAGTATTACAAGATTTTGTATAAGGTCCTGAGTGCCTCTAACATGAGTGTAGTACCAGCAAAACACTGAAAGGGGGTTTTATAAGGGGGTTATAATGAACATACTTAGGGATATTTAATAAGAAACATGAACAAACATAAAATGCAAACCTTCATCTGTATAAACTTCCAGGAAATCTCCAGCTACCATAGAAAACTGTGCATCAGGTGAGAGTTGCATGGGATTGATATCAGGGAAGAGGATAGGACTGATCTGATTGGCTGATGATTTATTATTGCTGAATGCATGTATCCATGGATACAAGGTAAACATGTCTGTTTCGGTAGACCTGTAAATATATAAAGAAAATATACATTTCTAATTTATCAAACAGTGTTGTTTCACTAATCACTTCTATTGTTGATCATAATGAATATTTTGATACAAAGCAAGAAAAGGATTTCTATATAAAATTTGTTTTCATCGTCATACAGAAATTTCAGTCTAAATGTTTCTTATGGTACTCATCTTGGAGGAAAATACTTCATCATCGAATGCTTATTTTACTCTTCGCAATTTTAATCTTACATTTTATTTTACTGTATTTCCACTCTGGTTCAACTACCTCAAGGAACTAATCATCCATGATGTATCAATAAATAGAAAAATCAAAATTTAACCATTCAGCATGAGAATTATTAAATCTACAATTTTTGAATACTTCATGACAATCTTATCTACAAATAGGAAAGAATTTAAACTGTTAAAGACTCCAACTGGACCAAAAAATGAAATAGCGAAATTAAAAAACAAACGAAAGCTAACAAGCTACACAATTCAACAATTCCAAATTTAAGTGTGTTCGTGACCACCTAGGAAGTGTTTCCTTTCGAAACACACAAAATTTGGTGCTTCAAAAATAGTACTCTTCTTCTTCAAAATTGGCCCAAATTGCTGCATTGGTGAGTGACGTCAAAAGGTTGTGCATGGAATGCTATGTCATTCTGGTAGGCAGGCATGATTAGGTTTGCCCTTTTATTTCATAACGATAGACCCTCCGCACACAGGTGGGTCTATTGTCATGGATTTTGTTTGTACAAAGGGCAAACCCAGCCGTGCCTGGCTGCCAGACGGCTATAGCATTCCATCCACATCCTTTGACGTCACTCACCTTCTCCTCAATATTAGAGCTATTTCCAAGTCTTTGGGAGGGGGTGACCAGGTTGAGGTTCGGTCATCTTTTAAAGAACACTGATATCAAACTTGTGTTTTATTTTTGAGTATTTATAATTAATGCCTACTGAGCTTTGTATCGATGCAAGGTTGTATGTACTCCTTCCAGGATCTTTAATTTAAGCGTGATAGATTCAACTAAGAGTATGCATATCAATGCAACTACAGTCAGAAAGACAGTCTGAATAAGATTTTATATACAGTGCCCCCCCCCCCTAGAAAATTTACACGTCTAAATGTTTCTTATGGGTACTCATGCTTGGAGAAATAACTCATGCATCGAATGCTTATTACTCTTTATACGTAAATTTATAATATACTTACATTTATTTTACTACGTATTTATTTCTCTCCGAGCTGGTTTTCAACTATCCCCGTTGCGAAGGAACTAATGCAATGGAATCTCATTGATGTGTCCTTTGTTCAATAAATACGAAAAATCAAATTTAACATGTAGGGCAATGAGAATTTTAAATCTATTTTTATATCACGACCTCACCTTTTGAATACTTCAATGACAATGCTTATCTACAAATAGGAAGAATTTAAACTTGTTAAAGACCTCACTGGGACCTCCTCAAAAACTAATTTGGTAAAGTGACGTTGGGACGAAATTTTTCGCAAAATATATCAAAACGAAGAAAGCTGTACGCGATAAGGTAGCTACAGGAACAATCTCCAGAGTGCAACTAATTCCAGAATAGGAGAATTCTAATATAGTCGTATGTCTCAGTTCCTTAAAAAGGACGCCGTTTTAAAGACAGAAAATTATATAGTGAAGTGTTATTCCTTTCGATAAACTACAAAATTTTGGTGGCTTTATTTTAATCAAGTTAAAATAGTTACTGGCGATTTCGTTCTTGCAAAAGTTTTGAGCCTCAAGTTTAGGTGGTATACTGTTGTGGCATGGAAATGACTTGGATTTAGAATGAGTTGGTGGGCAAGACCAGTAGTCCCTGCTAGCACCTTTCGGATGGGTTTAGATGACGTCAAATAGGCGTATTTGGTCATGAGCACTCCACTCCGAGACATGCTCACCTGTCAGTTCAATCTGCTGAGTAGGCGCCATGTCCACGGGTCACGATGCACTATCATTAACATGGTTGTTTTTGCCAGCTTTTTATTTCATAACGATAGACACTCCGCACACAGGTGGGTCTATTGTCATGGATTTTGTTTGTACAAAGGGCAAACCCAGCCGTGCCTGGCTGCCAGACGGCTATAGCATTCCATCCACACCTTTGACGTCACTCACCTTCTCCTCAATATTAGAGTATTCCAAGTCTTTGGGAGGGGGTTGACACAGATTTGAGGTTCGGTCATCTTTTAAAGAACACTGATATTCAAACTTTGTGTTTATTTTTTTTGTAGTATTATGTATAAATTAATAAGCCTACTGAGCTTTGTATCGATGCAAGGGCTTGTATGTACTTTGCATTTTTGTATATTCTTGGTTATCCTTCCAGGATCTTAATTAAAATAGCGTTTATATCCGATTTCAACTACGCAGTCAGCAGATAGTTATCGAGGATGATAGCTGAGCTACTACGGTCAGTATAGACTTATGTTGGACTTGATCATGTAAGATTTTTAATATACAGATGCGGCTCATACTTTCCAGCCTCCCCTGCGTTTCTGTGCCCATGGATCTGTGTATTTACCTAACTTACGGTTGTGTGAGGAAAAATTGCAGTGATGTCATGAACATCCATTGAAAGAGACTGACTCATTTCTTGACACATTGAGTATCTATGGTTATTGTTACATGCTTGGCTATCAAATACAAGACAATAACGTGACGCAGGCTGCCTTTGTCATCAAGGAAACGCATACATCTATACTCGCCTGGATTGCTAAATGTTGATAAACAGAGAGGGAATACATACGGAGGGAGCCATTGCTGAGCTCCACATCAGCGTACGCCTAGCTAATTAGATGTCGGCAGACCGGAATTCGGCCCTACATAGCGATTACGGGCTAAATTGATCTATTAGACTACGATGCAATTCCTAACTGTATGTCGCTTCTTCCAACCAATTGCATTTAGTGCTTATCGACGTTATATATTGGTGTAATTGTTAGTATCTGTCCTAGAAATCATTGTTTATTAGCCATGTGTAGAATACTCGATTGGATAATTCCCAATTACAGAGAGATAACTTATATGGCGATTTAATTATAGATGTAGAAGCAAAGTCGATTTCTAAACAGTCTTTGGGAATCTCTCTCTGCTCTTGTAGATGTATTGTCCTTTAAAAAAAAAAGAATATCGGAAGCATAGGACCAACGTTATTGATTTTCCAAAGAGTGGATACTCATTTGGCTATCCTGCAATAACTAGTTCTCGTAATTTGATCGAGAACTGGCAAACTTATGAACAATTCGGGTGTGCTTAAGAGAAGATTGAGGTATTGAGGATAAAGAGTTAAGTAGAAAATTTAAAAACTTCACACAGAAATTAAGTGCCCCAGGTTGTGTTTCTACACGATTGTGTCTCAGCTTGTTGGTGGTTTAGTTAGAGGGTTGTTGCGACAAATGAGACACGTTTTAAGCATAATTTAGTGACATATCACACCGATTGGCCTATAACATGCATCTCTCGTACCTCTGCTTTTCCAGAAGACCAGTTGGGTGAATTCCACCAGAATTAAAAGCCAACAAGTCCTCAATAAAGCACTTCTCCCTTCATAGAGAAGATCTGTTCTTCAAGGTGGTTTATCTGAAGCACTAGTGTTAGTCCTAATATACCTCATATTATTGAGTTTGAAATTTCTAGACCATTTTATAAAATAAATGACGTGCTAACCCGATCATAACCATCCATCTTCTCTGTCAGAAAAGAGATGCGAGAGGTATGTAGCAGTCTCTTATGATACGGAAGTTACAACGCGCTAATAAATATTTCTACATGCTCTTTTTCTAGAACACAAAATCTCCAATTATGTCTATGTTCTTTTGTCATGATCAGTGCTGAATTCATTATTGATCAGATAGAGATATATACTCTTTTGAATTTAGGAATAAACTCATATAAGAACAGTTTTGCACTCCTTCAAGCACAGGTCCAATATGTGTATACTGAGAAATACCTGGTGGTAGAGGGAAGCACTCCCTAATGCACTGGGGAGCTAAACTGATGAGATGTCGTCAAATATTTGTGACGTATTTATTAACTTGAACTGGATTGACGTTAATGTTTTGTTGATAATTTGTATGTTTGCTAATAACTTCTGTGGGATGACAGTATGTGCACTTCGCCGCTGTTGAGAGATGGTTAACTTGCGTTAACTGTGGGCCTGTGCGAGTCACCTCCTTTATCAATTGGTTTAAATTTGGCCATTTTTTGTATATTATTATTATTTTTTTAAGCCCGTACCCTGGGTTAACCAAAAATGGGAAATAATTATTGGGGATTTTTCAACATTAAATAATGCCCAATATCTTGAAAAAAACCCTGTTAGTCCTTAATTTTTCTGATTCCTTTTTTTTTTTATTAGTAGCTTTTAATTATTGATTTTTTTTTTCATGCTGTTATGTTACACTGTTTATCATTATGGATTCTCAATGAAAGATGTTGTGTTGTGATGCTACAATAATTGTGCAGCCGTTATAATATTCTAATGTAATAGTAAGAGAACAACATTTGCTAATGAAATATTAATAATAAAATTGAAAAGAAAAACATTTTAAAGTGGTATGTCTTTTATTTTCTGTCTTGGCAAGAGTGAGGAGATTATCCACAGTCTTCAGAAGACTAACAGTACACAAAAACATAGTTACAAAATAATATAACATAATATCTTGGCAGGTCATAGGGATAATTGCACGAAATA
>CALNVZ010002100.1:10727933-10738737 GCA_940671915.1 Paracentrotus lividus
TGCATTTTCTGGCCCATGGATCTGTGTATACATGCTTACTGTTGAGGACAAAATGTGATGCAATGAGCATGAAGAGACTGAACTCATTGCCTGACAATGGTATCATCGCTTGCTATCTCAAAGGCCAATCGTCCTAGCCCTGCACCAGGAACCAATACATCTATATCCCTGGATTGCTAAATGTGATAAACAGAGAGGAATACATAATAGCAAGGGTCCCATCAACACATGCACATACAGTTTAGGCAATGATTATTAGAACACATTCCTACTAAGCTCCCATATGCTTTGGTCTAATAATTGTATCTCCAGAACATTGTTATGAGCCATTGTCAAATCAGTTGGGATACATTTAAAATTACTAGTAAAAAATTATGAATGTAAACCAATCATTTCTAAACTGTTTGGATTGCATTTCTCTTTTTGTAGATTGTATTTCCTTTAAAAAAAAAAGAATAACCATGGACCAACGTTATGAAAATTTCAAAAGAGATATTTTGGTACTCAAAACTATTTTGTTTGACTGGAAAAGTGGTGATGTATTGAGAAAGAGTTAAGTAGAAAAATAAACTTAAAAATCAATGCCCCATATGTTTACCATGTCCCCTTGGGGTATAACTGTTTATCTCTTCAACGATTGGCCTATAACATGCATCTCTCTCTTCTTGGCCACCAGAGCTCCAATCTCTTGAAAAACTGTTTCAAGTGGTTACTACTTTGTCCATATCAACTTCATGACGGCTCCCGAGTCAGAACCATCACCCTGTCAGAAAAAGATGGAATGATGTTCAGTTATATACAATCAACCCTCTAAATATTTTCTATGCTCTTTGTTCTAAAACATCCCCAATTATGTCTAATTGCACAATACTATGATTGAATGAAATGCTATTAAATTGATTAAAGAAGATAGGAGAGGAATGAAGAAAAATCAAGAGGGGAAAAGAAAATATGAATGTCAGAGAGAGAGAGACTGATCATTGAAAGTAATAAAAAAAAATGAAGACAGGTTTATCACCTCTCATGTCAACAACATACACAAATTTTTGCAGTAAAGTATAAGAAGAAATGGTCAAGGAACTTGAAAAAAAATTGCACTAAAATGAAAGATATTGCACTAAAATGAAAGTAAAGTTTCACAGTTTTCACTTATGAGTAAAGCAAAATAATTATGAACCTTTTTTTCCCATGCAGGATTTGTTGATAAGGAAAAAAGAAATAAGAAGAACACAGGGAGAGAGGAGAGGGAGAAGGTGGGGTGGGATAGGGTGCTGAGAGTATGAAAACTATTGTGTTATCAAAGAAAAAAATGCCTGCATGGGAAGTAGTCTACTGGCAAGAGATTACAGAAGTTTGGCAAGAATATAAAACCACAAAGCCTTACTCTTTAAAGTGACACCACTTAGGAGGTAAAACAACTAACTATTCAACTATTATTTTGTGCATTAAAATACAAGCAAAATAACCCCAAAATGCGGGGTGAAAGCTGTAGCGCAGCTCGAGCGAGAGTGCGGAAGAAGCCACTGCATGCAGTGCGCTTGCGAGCGAGCGCTAGAGTATCGCACACATCACATAGCGCGTGCATTGCGTAATGCCATGGTTGTACTCGAGTAAACGTGAGATGGCGCTAAACAACGTGATATCCCGAGTTACTACGATACCCTGGGGTAACGCGTGGTGCATCATATAGCGATTTGAAATATGACAATTTTAAAGTTGTATTTTGTTTTCATTTTTTTTTTTATTTGTTTGCTTGTTTTGTTGAGGGTTTTTTCAAAACATTTCTATGTGCCATATAGTATAGAAATAATTTCTTATTTCTAAATGTTATCATGGTAGATAAATGTGACAGGTATCAACCATTTTCTTAATTAGAAATATTTCATTTTATAATTATCTGATTAAAACTCTCACCTTAATAAGACTTCCCTACAATTATTCAATCTTTTTTGGTTGGTATCTTCCTACACATTCTTAAAAATGAAAGTTATGGTTTACTGCCTTTGTGCAAACAAGTTCAAGACATGAAACAAAACTCACATTTGTAGCAACAGATGTGTTCTCAAACATATCCCTCGTACTATCAAGCATGAGCTTGATGATTTCAAAGTTGTGATCAATACAGTGCTTGATCTGTTTAAGGTGTGGGCTGAAGTCTGGTAGGAGGTCCTGATGGTGCTTAGGAATTGAGTTAAACGAAGCCTGAGCGTGATCAACCCTAGCTGTGGCATATGTCCTGTAAGATAAAAATAATACATTAATTACATATCATTCAATGCTAATTTCCAGCTAAATAGAATTGAAACTTTCATATTACTTTTGGGGTTGGCAATCATATAGGGCCAATTTTTAAAGAACTGTTTGGATTCCTGAGACTTTGAGCTTTCATATCATACCAAGATTGATGGATTTTGCCTGAAATTGACTTTTGTACTTCCAACAGAAGAGAAAGTGTAAACTTTATGGTCTTATCTTTATTCTTTTGGGAGGTTAAAAAACTGTAAGCTGTTACATGAGCTTCAATAGACATAGATCTAGATCTACTTTTTTGCAGTGGAAACCATCAAGAAATTTTTTTTATCTTCTTCTTTTTTTTTAATCTTTTTTTTCTTTTTTAATACACAGGCTCTTAGATGATCCATTAAGATGGTCCATACTGTTGGCTTTCTAGTAGAGAAAGTTGGGAGCTGAATGATGAATCTGAAACAACAAAAAGAATCAAGATTTAATGTCAGAATATGTCACTCCCGGTTAAATGGTATTTCAGATGAGTTGATTTAAGCACTTTTATCTTTCTCATTTTATCATTTCTTCAAAATTTCTAAAATTCATTAATCTCTGTACGACATTCAGTGTGAACATTCAACATTGTGAACAAACCAACTTAAATAATACGACACAACGTGCAATCTAGCGTACGGGACTCTAAAGACTCACTTGTAAAACATAAATGCAGATAGAATTCGCATAAAATGCTGTCTTTCGAGGTCGTCTTCATTTTGAACGTTATTGTGCGCCGCATCTGCTATTTGCTCTTTTTCCTCCGTCATTTTACACTTTTTATTGGCTCTTAAACCACCCTTTTCATCACAATTTCGGCGTCTCGAATTTGACATCATCACAGATACCTATGGCACGCCAAGTGTTACCTAAAATCATCTCGTTTTTGTTCCATACACTCTAAATAATAAAATAACGTTCAATTTTTTAACTCTTCATCCGTGTCAATAGTAGTGGGGCCACGTATGTAGTTTCGTTTGCAAGTCATATTAATGTTTGGCAACATCTATAAATATGTTCTACTTCATCACTAGAATCAGAAAATATATGTCGCCAATTATTTAATTGACCTTTTGTGACCCGAAATGGAGGTCAAAGGTCAGGCTACATTACCATAAACATAATTTTCTTCAAATTGTGTCAAATTTGGTATCAAATTGTAGGTAATGTAATAACTAGCAATTAAGTCTATCAGCATTTTTCACCCGACAAGCCAGTTTTGAGCAATATGCAAATTAGTCTATTTATGCATAATTCAATGTATAATTGAGTCAAGCTTCAAGACAATCAGACAAAACATATCCATAGACAATATCAATAGCAACTAATCAAGAATACAACATAGGTCATACTACCCTGATATTGCTGCCACATTCTGGTGACCCTTATGACCTTAAAATTAGGGCAAAGGTCAATTTATATGATGATTAACAACCTGGAAATGGCATCATTTTAGCCCAAAACCTCATTTTTTCTGTGAACTTTGACCTTATTTCTAGGTCGATTGTGTCAACTAAAAATATGACGACGTATATTTTTTGGTTGATGGCATCAAGTTGAACATATTCATGTTAGTTACCAACATAGTTAAGCTATTTCAATTTCAACGAATAGGTCAAATAGGTCAAAGTTAAAGAAAGAAGTTTTAGCCCCCGTTAGTCCTCTCTGGATCCGCGCCTGCTTGTACTGTTTGTTTGTTTGTTTGTTTTTATTTCCGTAAAATCATACAATCATACATAATACATAATACATCATTACATGAAATAAAAAATACGGCGGATGGCCCATTTCAGCAGTATTCACACAATACTGCTGTTCTTCCATGGGGTCCTTGATTGATAAAAGTATATATATAACAAAATGATAATCTTCAGTTTTAACTGCTAATGGCACTTTAAATGGATATAATATTAAAATTACAAAATTACATTGTTTGAATCTTTACACCCGTAAATTAAAATTCGTTTTCTACAACTGGATAAAATTTTATGTGATATGGTCCAGGAATCACAAAGATAATGAGCATTTTGTCATTTCACATCAGGAAACCTCTCCATCCAAGTTTGTATTAAGTAGTACCGGATATGTCAAATAAAACAACCCAAGTTTGATCATTAAAACTTTGAAAAATATTTCAGTGTTAATTATGAAATTTATATCACTGTAAAGTTCAAATCATTACCATTTTAATGATACCTCTCTCAGCTCACCAATATCGTGTATCACTGAACCCCATTGTTTTAAATATGTCTTGCAAACTTGTGAGTGGTTCACTTTCACTTTCATTGATGATTAATGTTGGGTTTCCTTTAAGGCACCGTGGAATAACGCATCTCAAGGAGCATGAAAGTGAACACTCACAATTTTGCAAGACTTTTTCAGAACGATAGGGTTCAGCGATGCGCGATGAGTTGCACTTCACAGTGATATAACTTTTATAATCACTACTAAAATATTTCCCCAAATATTAAGGATCAAACTATACCCGGTACTACTTAATACAAAACTTGGATGGAGAGGTTTCCTCATGTGTGATTTTAAAAAATGCTCATATCTTTGTGATTATTGGACCATATCACATAAAACTGCATCCAGTTGCAGAAAATAAATTGTAGTTTACGGGTGAAGAGATATAATTAATATGATATAGTAATTTCAATATTATACCCATCTAAAGTGCAATTAGCATTTTTTGTGGGACACACTGTAGTACCCTACACTGAAAACCTAAACGGGTAGACCGACTAGCTTTAAAGCTAGTCGTAGTGATGCCCAGACTGACTAGTTTCTTTAAAAGCACGTCGGTCACGACGGACTAGCTTTCCTTCAACACAACCCGGTTATTACGGACTAGCTTTAAAACTCGTCCGTCTCTACGGACTAGCTTGAAAGCTAGTCCGTCAAGTTAGTCCGTCAAGACGGACTAGTTTTAATGTTCGTCGGTCACGACGGACTAGCTTTCCAGAAAGCTAGTCGGTCATGACAGACTAGCTTTAAAGCTAGTCGGTCACGACAGACTAATTTTAAAGCTCGTCGGTCGTGACCGACTAGTTTGACGGACTAGCATAAAAGCTAGTCGTAGTGATGCCCAGACTGACGAGCTTTTGAGCAGGACTAGCTTTACAGCTAGTCAGTCATGGTGTAAAAGCTTGTCCGTCGCGCTTTTCTGCCGGCGATGATCTTACTGCTGTCTGGACAGACTAGCATGACGGACGAGGTTAATATTGCTTCTTCACCAGCTTGTCAGAGACGTCCAAATCTGAAATATTAGAAGACATTTTAAAGATACGATTAAAAACATGCATTTTGTCACAAGAATTTGAGCAAAAAACATTTTATTATGATGATATAAATCAAAAGACAGGAATTAATACAGGAGGCACAATAAATTAGTTAACATTATGGCATTATCAAATAATGGGGACAAGGGGCCCAGGGATCGCCGCCATGGCTTGCATCATCAGTACATTTTGTGTAGGCCTCCTGCTTTGCATTTTCGGCCTATACACTTATCCTTGAGAGCCACTTTAGAATCCTAAAGGTCGTGCCTTTAATCCAATATATTTTTCTTTCAGATACAAGTAATCTAAAAGAAAAGTGGCGCCTAGGGAGCCGGGGTAAGTTGAGCCACGGGGTAAGTTGAGGCCACCCCCATAAATCAATATGCTGGAGCCAGATTTTGAAATAGTGCTATCTATCGATTATCATTTGTATTACCTCTCACCCACCATTTTGTTTTGAAGCTAGAAGCACATGCAATTTGTTAGAGAGAGAAAGAGTGATTTTCAGCTATAAAAGTGAAATCGTGTGAACAATGTAACGTGCCATTTTATCCTTCATGCATGATACCTATATTGGAAATACTAGATTAAAATTTGTAGTTCATATATTGATCTTTAATCTCATCATAGCTGTTTCTCAATAATTGATTGAGCAGATTTGTAAATTTATGTAGGCCTATTGTTATCAGTCAGTCTGGGGTAAGTTGAGCCAGACCGAACGGGGTAAGTTGAGCCATGGTTGCAACAAGAAATAATATACAGAAATCTACAATAATAATAAAACAATGATTTAATACTATACTAATGTAATTTGGGGAATATAGTTGATATGTAATTGATTTTGTTGTTGTGAGACAGGTAATATCTATGATGAGTTCTGAATTCAGTTTACAATCTCGACATCATATTTTCTACAAATTGTATGCAAATGAGATACTGGGACCGATGGGATCAACTTACCCCAGATGGTGGCTCAACTTACCCCGCCTATGGGGTAAGTTGAGCCATTTGACATCTCTTTTTCAAAGGTCATGAAATTTTTTTGAGGGGATTGAAAGTGGGAAATAGGTTCAAAATATTGTCCAATAACCAAACTAACATGCACGTACTCATTTTTTAGAAATAATCATTCATTTCAGTCTCAGCATGCAGCGAAACCAAAATTTGGCTCAACTTACCCCGCCTTCCCCTATATTAATATTATAGAATTAAATTTCGATTTTCATAATTTAATGTGATTTTTATTATCGTTGTAAATACACACAATTTACAAATTGATTGGCAGACATATTTTTTCGCGTTGGTGAATAAGCATTAATCTATATGTGAAGAAAAAATAACGCTATCTCTGCATGAACTGAACGAAGGAATTAAAAAGGAGCACTCACCAGTCATGTCACTCGAAGGAGATCGCCATTATATCAAAATCTTAAGCTTTACGGCTATTATCGTGTCTGCGCGTCTGACGTCTGTCCAGTTTGCACATTAAATGGGAATTCACATACAAATAATGCAACAATAGTGATGGTCCTTTTTTTCGCATTGCGCATGTTATTCAAATTCAAATTATTGTACCACCCTTCTATTCACTGTTGTTGCTAGGCAGGGCATTTTAACAGCAATCTATAAGAATAGACGTTCAGGGGTTCTATAGTAACGAAGTATTCAATTAGCCTGTAATTAAAGAATGGAACAATATTTCTAACCTACTCGTGAATGGTATCTTTTCATGATTGATGTTACGTCGGCAATCGTAAGCTCTCAGATTGTCCAGCCAAAACAACCTTTGTTTCAGATTGTATCAACTTGATTATACTCCGGGAACAGAATAAATAGAGAAGGTACATTGAAGCGACATTGCAACTATTTGTATCAAAAGCTAGTTAGTCATTTAATGGGTAAACTGCCCTACCTGCCTACTTTAGGCCTACCTAGTCGGTCACGTCGACGGACTAGCATCAAGCTTGACGGACGAGCTTTAAAGCTCGTCCGTCAAGTTGAGAGATGTATATTCAGTTGTATGCTAGTCCGTCTCGACGACTAACATTGACCAGACTTAGCTTTAAAACTAGTCCGTCTTGACCGACTAGCTTTAAAGCTAGTCGGTCCATTGACGGACGAGGTTAGGTTTTCCGTGTATGATTCTTGGGGAAAAGGTTTAGATGCATGTAAAGCTCATATCCTCAACTATCATTATGACACAAAAAATTCTGAAAATGACGCATTTTTACATTGAGCACTTCCCACTTTTATGAAGGACACAAAAAATAGCTTGCGCAGGAATTCGCTATTCCACCTGGGTATGGCATGCCAAAAAGGATTAAAAGAATTAATGGAATGAATCAGCTAACAGAGTAAATAATATATCAAAAGTCAGAAATAAACAATCAATATTATGCAATATGTATTTTTTCACCATTTTGTTTTCATATCATTGATTTTTGCTCTGACTTCAGTTTATTTTTGTCTTTGTTAGCCGATGTATTCCATTATTACTTAAATCCTTCTTGGCATGACATACCCAGGGGATAAATGAATAGCGAATTCCTGTGCACGCTGTTTTTGTGTCCTTCATAAAAGTGGTCATTGCTCTCTGAAGAATGCGTTATTTTCGGAATTGTTTGTGTCATAATGATAGTTGAAGATATGAGCTTTATATTCATCTAAACTTTTCCCCCAAGAATCATACATTTTTAATTTGGCAGCCTTGTCAAAAGTGTATAGTTGTTTTTGGGACGCACTGTACCAGCTTTATGACATTATGATATTATTTTACAGTCTAAAATGCATATGTCTGATATTCAAAAATTCAAATTTTTCTCACTTAATCGTTAATCTTCCTCGTTTGTGCCTGATATACATTAGTAATCACGTAAAACACAATACACCGTGTAGATGATGGAAGCGAAGAAGTCTCACTATTCACAATTGGGGGAAAAAAAAACACCCATTCAAATCGATGATAATCAGGGGCACCGATCCTAGGGGGCACAGGCATGACAGGGGGCAGGTGTCTTGGTAAGTAACACTGAAGGCGTAAGTATCCCCTCAATAATCCACGATGGTTGTGATAAAATGAATAATGAATATTGAAGAGTCTGTAACACTTATCTCAGCTCTTCATTGACAAGGTTACTTTTTGGGACTCAGACCATAGATTATACAGAGTAATGCACTTTCACTTTACGATCACATGAGCTTCAGATTCCATTTCAGATAATTGTTGAAAATTGCATGAAAATTTTCAGCTCGCGCTCCGTGCTCGCATAACAGACGCGGATCTGGGGGGGGCGACGGGCCCGCCCCCCCCCCAAAAAAAAAAAAAGGAAGAGAAAAAAGGAGAAAGAAGGAAAAAGACAGAGAAAAGAAGGAAAAAAAAAAAAAAAGAGAAGGGAATAAGGCCCAATGCTTGTACAATTTTCGCCCAACTTTATTTAATAAGAAGCGCCAAAGAGGCCTTATTTGGTTCTAAACGACCACAACTAAGGCCTTTAATGTGGGGAGTGTCCACGAGGCCGATTTTTTTTCTCATAGTGTATTTTGCAGTATACTGCTCAAATGCCGTTTTTAAATAAAGAGATATGCATTACTGACGAAAAGTAAAAATAAGGAAAATATTCAAAATTAAGGTTTCAAAATTTCGCAAACAAAAGAGGCCTCGTGGGCCCTCGGCCTCGTGGGAATACTAGAAGGTGCCTTTATTTATTCCATATATCTTTTATAACTCCAACATTTCTGCTCGTGCTTCGCGCTAGCGTATACTTAATCATAATGCACAAATAACTCACATTTTTCGGCTCGCGCTTCGCGCTCGCTGATACTAAAATAAATCATGATGTACAAATAACTTAAATTTTCAACGCGCGCTTCGCGCTTGAGGATACTAAACAGGGACTATAATTCACAATTATCTACAATTTTTTATACTAGAAAGCGCCCCTTTATTTATTCCATATATCTTTTAAAAGCCAAAATTTTGGGCTCGCGCTTCGCGCTTGCTGATACTAAATTGTAATGTACAAATAACTCAAATTTTTACCTCAAAATTTTCAGCTCGCGCTTCGCGCTCGTGGATACTAAATAGGGTCTATAATACACAAGATTTTTTATACTAGAAATTAAGTGCCCCTTTATTTATTCCATATATCTTTTAAAACTCCAACTTTTCGGATACTCAATCATAATGCACAAATAACTAAAATTTTGAGCTCACATTTCGCGCTCGCATGTACCAAATAAATAGGGTCTATAATGCACAATTATCTCAAATTCTTAGCTAAAAAATTTCGGCTCGCGCTTCGCGGTCGCTTTGCTCTTCTTCATTAAGGAAATACAAAACACATTCCTAAAAGCATCAATTAAAATGCAATTTTTTGGGGCGCACCCCCTATTCATCCGCATACATTTCTCTCCATGCCTCTGGTCTCAATTGCCTCTATTCAGGAAAAATGCCCCTTTTCCATCGTGACCCCTTACTTTCAAATTCGTTCTATCGCTTCTGGCATAACAATGCCGTTTTCCAGGTACTAAATGGCAAGGTTTGCCCTCGGAACGTATGATGTGATTATAATGGGGCAAAAATCGTATTCATGGTGGCAATTTAAAATACATATTCAAACCACTAATGTTTTTTTTTTAATATTCTATTTTTTATTTATTTATTTTTTTTATTATTTTTTTTTGTTGCTAGTATATATTATTATTTTGTTTTCATAGGAGTAACAAATAAAATTGTTTAAATTCTTCTTTTAGGTCAGTATAGGCCTACACCGAGTGAGTCAAAAAAAAACTTTACACCTAGAAAAATGTCAATAAAAAGAAAACGAAATTATAAACCCCAAATTATGAAAGAGTAACTTCTCCCGCATCTTTTGGTACCATTTTTGTGTCGTATGTCTTTAACGCTTGGATGAACACGACGCACTGTTTGCGAACATGTCAATTTCGAATTGTGCCAGAATTGGAGTAAAATGAAACAACAAAAAGCTAGAAAAAAGCAACTTCATCCTGATTAAAATAGCATAACTTTTTAACGAAAATGTCTTCCGCTTAATAACTTGTCAGGGGTGTTGTTTCATATATTGACTACATTTTGTATGAAAATAAGATAGATCTGTAGAGTCAGGCATGAGTGAGCACACGTCAAAGACAAAATAATCACTTTTCAGAAGTATTAAGAGGCCTTTTTGGTCTGTCAGTGGCAATTTACTCTTTAATGTGTATTCATTCGTGCATTACTTCAC
>CALNVZ010002100.1:10738758-10754620 GCA_940671915.1 Paracentrotus lividus
CCCCCCCCCCTCCCCACCCTCTGGAAAATCCTGGATCGGCGCCTGCATTGCAAACTGTTCTTGAATTCGTTCCGCTTTTATGCATGTATATAGGTAATAACGTCACGATGGTACGTTTTAAACACTAACTCCCTCCCCGTTTCATCAGGTCACCATTATTAAGAAAATCTTCAGCTCGCGCTTCGCGCTCACACAATATGGCCCTAAATGGAATTATTCCATATTTATATAGATTTGCATTTGTTGGTATTACGTCATGATGGTACGCTCCTAATCACAAGTTAAAGCTAGCCCCTAGCCCTCTTTCAATTTCGCACTTACATGTAACGCAACAAATAACATGTTTCAGTTCAATATTATTGTGAAAATTTTAAGCTCGCACTTCGCGCTTGCATTATTCCAGCCCTATGAATTTGATGATATTCATATACTAGTACTCATATGCCTAATAATGTGCATGTGTGTATATCTATAGGCATTACATCATGATGGTGCCCCCTTTAATAAAACAGATAAAGCCCCTTACCTGTTTCGCGTTCGCATTATTCAACAATAAATGTCCCATTTCATGTCACAATTACTAAGAAAATTTTCAGCTCGCGCTTTGCACTCGCAGAATAGCCCTATGAATTTGAAAATATGTAGGGGAGACCGGGGGCAATTGTAACATTTTTTTTTCAAATTTTGCTTATCAACTTTATTATAGCTAAATACTTGCTTAAAACTAAGTAAAACTAAATATGCATATCTTAGCTCGACATATGAACAGGTTTGGGTGAAGTAAAACTATTTATTTTGAAGCCATTATCATTTAAAAACTAGAGGTCGAGTGTTACAATTGCCCCCGAACCCGGGGCAATTGTGACACATGAAATTAAGATAAGATAAGATAAGATAAGGTTTATTCAATAAAAATCGTCGCAGCCATAAGGTGAATTGAGATTCCTTTACAAACATAGTACAAATTACATTTACGATTACAATACAAATTGTAACATATTGTTTTTCGTTATCAAAGCTATGCACTTGACAGATCCAAGATTTAAACAACATTAACCACATAAGCTAATTATAATCAAACATGACAATGCTTAATTCAAGTTCCATTATATTTTCCACTTGCTACATGCATGGCATGGGGTTATTGCATGTGCAGCAGTATACGTGCTCTGTACAGGCTATGGCAGCGCGCTGCATTGTCCAGTGGCTCGGTACGGGGCAAAGGTACTTAGTTAATAGTATTGTTACTATTGCCCTTGAGGTGGGCGACTGTATTTTGAGAGATTTTTTTCCATCTTAACTCAGGTATTCATCGTCAAAACTTTAGCAAAATACAGGCCTAAGAATATAATTTCTAACTAAATCAAAATGACAGCCATAGCTCAACCACATATTTTTCCAGAAGAAAAACATTGGGTAGTGTAAGATATTACTTCCTGCTCAATTTTTTTTTTCTCTAAAAAGTTCAACGAACCGTTAACTCTGTTTACACTCAAACAGCATGTGGAGCGATGAAATTTACATGCTCTCTACACAGGTTAAGTTTTAGCGTGTTTCTGCTAGGGATGGGAGCCTCTGTTACAATTGCCACGTGTTACAATTGTCCCCGGTCTCCCCTAGTAGTAGATACTCAACATGCATGCATGTGTGTATAATTATCTAGCCATTACATCATGATGGTTCCCCTGGAACAAACCACTTAAAGCCCCTTCCTCGTTTTGCGCTCGCATTATGCTACAAATGCCCCATTTTATGTCACTCTTATTGAGAAACTTTTCAGCTCGCGCCTCACGCTCGCATTATACAATACTAACTTGTTTCTTCATATTCATATATGCCTATGCGTACACAAGCATTACCCCCACCGCCAACAATGTACACTGCGATCATATACCATCGCATGTGTCACATTTAGGAAAAGAGGAAATATCGACGATCAACCCCCCCATCTCCAAAACAAATGACACCGTTGTAGGGGGTGCCAAACTGTCTTGAAGATAAGGGGCACCAAATTCACCTTAACCTTTGGAGCGCAAATTGATCTTAAACAGAGGGGGCACCAATTAAATCTTAAATTTAAGAGGCGCCAAATCGACCTTAAACTAAGGGGCGCCAGTTTGAGCTTAAACGTAGGGGTGCCAAATTGACCGGAAGATAAGGGGTGCCAAATTGACCTTAAACTTAGGGGCTCCATATTGATCTATAAATAAGGGGACGCTAACTTAACTTGAAATTAAGGGGCATCAAATTGATCTTAAACTAGGGGCGACAAACTCCTTTTAAACTTAGGGAGGAGTGCCGAATCGACCTGAAACTAAGGGGACAACAAAATGGTCTTTAAACTATGGTCTCTATCATTACATAGAAGCAAAATGTTAAACTTCCATGCCATCTTGTCCGTGTACATAGAGGAAAATTTTCGCTCGCGCTTGCACCATCTTTTACAAAAAGATATTACATTGAGTTCCTGAGAAACGCACAAAATGTTTTCTTTCTTTTTTTTTTTTTCATCCGAATACATCAAAACCTGCGCTCACGCTCGGCACTCGCCTATTTCCCTTCTAATTAGAATATAATTTACATTGTGGGGATTCTAACCACCAAAATATCAGCTAAATTGATTTTTTATTTTTTTTCTACATATTTAAATCGACCTTAAACTCATGGGCACCAAATTGATCCTAAACATAGGGGCGCCAAACTGATCTTTAACCCAGGGGCGCCAAATTGACATAGAACAAACATTCCCCTTTTTCACACGGCAAGGTACAGGTAGGTAACCCTTCATGCTGTTCACAGAAAGAATTACAGGGTTCAATTGACAGAGTAAAAACAAAATACCAAAATTTACTTGCCGGACATAACCATTTAGTCCTAGCATTGTAATATAAACATATTTGTCATGTCCTTGGCGCTGTTGTATTGACAGTTAAGCCTAGCTTTTATAATTATAGTATTTTTCCATTAATGGTAGCTATACCCTTGTAACATTGCTCAATAGCCAATCAAAATACAGTATTGCATAAATGATACAATTGTGGGCACAGTTACTGCAATATTAGCAAGTTTCATGCAACATGTGCAACGGGCATGGCGGTGCAATCCTGCAACTTTGGATGTGCATCTGCTCAAGACAGTGCTTGAAAGTGGGATACATGACCGCCTATTATTTCAGTCTCACCTTAAAAGATGATGGATGTTGACCAACATTTTAAGCAAATAATAAAAATATTATTTCGATGCACAAAATTTCTTTATTTAGATAGGTAATACATCGTTCATTTTCGTATTATGTCCAAGTTCATTGACAAGTTTGTCCCACATAAGTCTCTGTCGATATTCCTCTTCTGCCCAAAGAAAATAGGGTTTATTTTTACTGAGGAACAACCGGACTAGATATGGCAAATGCGCATCAGGGATGTCTTCCTTGAATATCAAAATAGTTTTTTCTAACTCGACTTCGTTCATGTGATCAACTGCGAGACGGAGTTTCCTGATGAAGCCGTGATTGTCTACAGCTCGATTGCTGACGACCAGGATTGTTTTATAACTCTGTTCGGTAACCTCCGTGATCGCATCGATGTAGAACATACCAAGCGGGAGGTCGTCATCACCGCATACGATCCTGTCAAACTCTGGGAGTCGTTCCTCGAGTCCGGGTTTCAACGTCGCTCTCACCCACTCCTCGTCACTGTCTTCGAAAAACAGGTTGATGTCGTACTCGTAGTCCAGCCTCTCACGTCCATCATGGTCGCCCTGTCTGCTATTAAAGAACAGTTTAAAATGGAAACACTTGTAGTTGATCAACCACCTTCTCTGGTATGCTACAATGCAACATACAGTACAGGTCACTATAAGGAACGTGGATATGACATATACGACTACCCGAGGTCCACAGACTTCTCTAGGATCAAAGTCTAAGATGGGCCGATTCCGATTGGACAGAGATACTTGCGAACAGTTAGTCTGATCTGGATGGATAATGCTCACTGACTCTTTGTCTAGCCAGTTTAGGAACCATGTCACCTCACAGTTGCAAACAAAGGGATTGTAAGAAACGTCTAGTTCTGTCTTCGGTAGGATAGTGCCTTCTTTGATAGTTGTGAGATGGTTGTTTGAGATGTATAGGTAACTCATATGCGGGTTGGCTGCAAAGACATCAATGGCTAAGTCCTTGATGTCATTGCTCTTTATTGAGACACCAGCTAGAGAAGGTAGGTCTTTGAAATGTTGAGACGTCAATTCCTTGATCGGATTCTTATCAATATACAAGTCCATTAACGTTGTCAGGTTCTCGAAAATACCTTCGTATAGTTTCTCTATATTACAACTTTCCATGTGTAAGATATTGATATTGTGTAGTCCACGGAATGTTCCTGGAAGCAATTTGTCCAGTCTGTTATTTTTGAGGTTAAGATATTCTAACGTTGACAAGTTTGAAAGGACTGAAACATTTTTCACCATGGGGTCCCAGAAGCTAACTGCTGATAATTCACAATTCTGCAAGTAAAGCCTCCGAAGGTTTGTCAATCCTGTAAATAATCTATAGGTTAGCTGCTTTATATTGGTGTTCGATAAGTGCAAGATGGTTAATTCGTGAAGATTCGAAAATGGGGTCCTGTTACTATTAAATCTCGGGAGAGACATCAAATTCAACTCCTGAAGCAAATCATTGCTCGCAAATACGGAGTTTTCAAAAATAGTTATTTGATTGTTTGAAATGTTGAGAAAAGTGAGGTTGGTCATTCCGTAAAAAGAGTTCTTATTGAGTCGCCTCAGGCGGTTATAGGAAATGTCCAAAGATTTAAGAGCTGGCATGTGCCATCCTTCTACACTGGTTCCTATAAATCTTATCATGCCCCTTGCTAAGTCCAGGTGTTCCAAAGACACCATGTTGCCAAACTGTTTTACGATAAGTTCATCAAGATGGCTACTCGTTAAAATCAATGACCGAAGCCTAGGACACAACTGGGTGAACATGTCGTTCGTCACAAAAGAAATTGGATTTCCACTTAGATCCAAAATTTCTAGAGAATCCAATCCCTCAAATGAGTCATTTAGAAGAGTTCTGATCCGACTCTGGATAATATATAATCTTAAAAGTTTGTTCAATCCCCAAAAGGCACGGGATGGGATGGTATGTATTTTGTTGCTATCTAGATCTAGCAATGTTAAAGGAGGTAACGTTTTAGTCTGATTAAATGACACATTAATGGGAATTATTGCGCTTATCCCATTTATTCTCATGTGGAGCTTTTGTAAAGACAACATACCCATAAACGGGAGAACACTAAAATTACGTAAACTGTTTCCGGCCATTCTGAAGTCTCTCACACCGTCAAGGTACTGGAACACACCGGTTGCAAGAGATGTAAGATTATTATAAGATAATGAGAATATTTCAATTACAGTAGTTTTAAGGGGTAGAAAGTCCTCACTTTTAACAGCAGAAATGTTATTATATTTAAATATAAGCCCATTAGAAAGGTTTCTGGTATTGAAGCCTACCAAATTAGGGCTTTTAATTAAGTTATTGGTTAGATCCACGAGTCTTAATGTGGTGACGGAATTCAAGACATTTCCAGGAAAGGAGCTCAGTTTGTTGTTTGATAGTTGGACATGCTGGAGCTTTCGATTTCTTGAGAAGAGATCGGACGGAAGAGATGTCAAGTTATTGTTGCTAAGATTGATGGAATTCAGCAGAGTCAACGGATAAAAGGCTCCTGACTCGATCATCACAGGCCTACTTATGTTATTAGATTGAAGATTTAATGTGAACAAACGAGGAAGGCCAGAGAAAGACGTGTTAGTCAGCTTGGTCAAGCGGTTATCATTTATATCCAAGATAACAGTCTCTTCCGACAGGTTCCTTGGTATCACTGACAGAGAACGATGAGAGCAATCCACTTTCAATCCAATACTGGTCTGCTCGTAGCTACAGGGAACTCCTGTCAAGTTCGTAGGAACAGCAACAGAACTCGCCACTGCTGACATCATCAAAGCACACATCCACAAGACTCCAATGCTTTCCATTATGGTGATGGTCTTATCTATTCTCCCAGAATATCGCTTTGGCAAATCTTCTTGTGTTGAAGTCGCAGAATAAATGTTACAATGGCGACACAGTGTGGTCAGGAGCTTATTAAGTAGAGATCTCCTGAATAATCATAGTGGTCTTTATCGATGGCAACATGTACTACGCAGTACTCCGTCTTCTCTGTCTACTGCCTGAATTGCCACTTACGGACTTGAAGAGATCCTGGGCAGATATTCTGTTTAGTTTGAAATTAAATCAAAAAGAAAGAAAGAAAAATTAGATTTTGATTGAAATTACACATTTATTTAGGTACCCCATTCGCTATAATATTGCATAATAGCTGAAATTCGTGTTTTTTGTTGTTGTTTTTTTGTTTTTTGTTTTTTTCAAAAGTCTTTCGCATTCATGGCCGGAGTTTTGTCGACCATTTTTGTAGGCTATATAATTATATTGAAAGAGGAGATTCTCCAAAGACTCAATACATGTTTTGTTCATACCTCTTGCAAATGGTTATATATTAGCAAAAAGATAGCTTTACAAAGGTATATGAAAAAAAAATGAAAAAGAAAGGGGAAAAAAGAAAAAGAAAAAACATCACCGAGAGGGCAACAATTCTTTTGCGCCTTTGATAAGGAGGATGCGTGCCAGAAGCAGAGGAGATGATCCAGCAAATTAAAATATCATAAAAGTATGAAGAATGCGATTGTTATAGTAATCTACAATAATATTATATTTACCACTGTATAAACTGGCTACAATTTGATGTTTCGTACAACAAATTTGCACTAAAACGTCTTTGCAACACATTACTATTTTTCTTTGGCAACGGCAATTTATCTTCACTGGGTGCTGCCTTTTTTTTCTGCCATTGAATTAGCTATTATTCATTTGCCAGAGGTATAAACTAAACCTGTAAACATTTTTTTCAGACAAATATGAAACACGTTATTTTCATGATTCACTGATAATCTCCATCTCAAAAAAAATCATTTGGGGGCCTTTGTTTTTCCCATTTGTTTCAGAAATGACCATGGTCTGGTCATCCTGCTCTCAGGAATTGAAAAGGATCGAGTCTCTTCTTTCAGAATATACAAAATGGCTAACAATATTCTGGACTTGTATAACAACATATAAATTACTTGTGAAATAAAAAAAAATATGCACGAATTTCTGCTATGTTGCAAGCGTGGCAAGTGAGGCTATTTTGTAAACACGAGCTGTTAAAATGAAACTATAAACCAAGAATGAATTTGCATTTCAGTAATGCTCTACTACTATTTCACAACCGTGTCAGAAGAGGAACATGCGCAGAAGCGACGCAGTAACAATGAATAATATTCAAATCACATTTTATTCGATTTAGCTTATTTTGCCAACATAATTATAAACACTTACTGGTCAGTCTGGTATCTCTTCAAAATTTCAAGCTAATTGCTTGCTTTACCTTTGAGATATAAATGATTTCATACTCAAATTTTATAAACCAACTCCGGATGGTTTATAAAACCATGTGCTTTTTCCACATAGCACAACATACACCCATTTCCTGTTGTATAGTCCCCGTCCCTAGCGGCCTGCTGAGCTAGCAGCAGAGGGTACTGGTGTTCGGTTGTGTGCTTGGCATTGTTATTTGATCTGAAACTTTCAGTAGTTTGTTGTTACTGTTGGAACAATATAATTCTATTAATCTTGATCTAATTGCTCTTGTTTTTGAAAGATATTCAATCCCTTTAACAATAGAATATGTGCAGCAACAAAGGAGAGAGAGAGAGATCATTGTACTCGTGTTCCCCCCCCCCCCCCCCCCCCCCCCAGTTCTGACAAGAAATCTCCGCTCTTGCACTCTACATTATTATGCTGCTAAATATATCTTTTATGAAAATATACTCTCTTGAAATGATGCCAAATATTCTTGTGAGGTAATATCTCAGTTATATATTTTCTGCAATACCAAAATATTTCCCCTCGCTCCAGCATGCAGTGTTAACGTAAGTGCATGTACGCTTTTGTAAATTGTGATATTCAGTCATCAATACCTCCGAATTCAGGCGATTCCTGTCTGACTTAATGGCTTGCAAATTGCATTTTTGTTATTACAGCATTATAATTGGAAAGTTTTTTTGTTTTTTTTTAATCCTGAACGAAGGTAAAACGATATCCTTTAAAAATGCGTTTTATTTGTCACTGTCTTATTGGTTGGGTATTGCTAATGTCTATCATTTTATCTGTAACGAAAAGAGTAATTGTGTCTTTCAAGTAATAATTAACATGTGTCACACCACAAGTCTATACGGATAGAGAATGCTGTAAATCATATTTATTTTAAACAAGCATTGGGAAAAACGTTTTCAGCTAACAAGTCAAAATACCCCTATTATAATCAATTTTATCTACCATACACAACTGTAAATCAACCAATGTTCTTTTGACAATAATGTTTGACCAGAATAACCCATTTTAAGTTATATTAAACTAATAATCCACTGATATTCTTCTCCAACTTTCTCTACAGGCCTATTTATGATTATATACAGCGAAATTTGTTTCAAAATACATGAACAAGAGGGTCTATTTTTGTTAGTTTTATATTTATTTGATGTTCTATTTTTATCCTATTTACCGCTCAATAAAGAAAAGAAAAGAAATCAAACAAACAAGCAAACACATAACACAAAAACAAAACAAACAAACAAAACAAAACAAAACAACACAAAATAAAACAAAAACATCAAACAAAAAAATTCGTGGGGTGTTTTGTGAATCCTTAGAATAATTGATCAAAGAATTTCAAATCCCCCCGTCCCCTGGATCGACGAAAAAGACTACCTGCTTTTACTTTTAGACATTTGTTCGGTGCTTAATAACATTACATAAATTAATGTAGGCCTACATGTATTTATTTTGACTCCCTTTGCTTCAGTTTATTTAACAGCAGTTGGTCCAATATTCTCTAATTGTCTATATAATACCACATGGGCTAAGCCCATATGGACTACTAAGAATTTGATCTACGTTTCACTTGGTTTAATTCTCACTTGGTCTAATTCTCACTTCGTCTAATCACCACCTGCTCTATTGTCAATTCGCCCAATAACCGGTTTTGTCTATTTCGAAATGAATGGTCTAATTATTGTTGTGGGTATGCCTAATACATACACGTGTTAGACCAAGTGGAGGTACGTTAGACGAAATGGTCATTAGACAAAATGGGAAGTAGGCAAATGTTAAATATGCGAAGTGGCAATTTGAAAGTATTTTAGATGAACCGGTTGAAATGAAATAAGACCAAGCGAGATTAAACCAAACGGGCATTAGTCAAAGTGGGATTAGACAAAGTGGCAATTTACCTCGAATATTTCGATAGGGGAGACCGGGTATGGAAGTTACACGGGTCAGTTGTTACAGTTCTCAGTGTGCTAAGTTGGAACAAGAGAGTTCGTGCTAAACTGGCATCTAATACAAGCCTACACATAGCTGTGATGAACTGCCGGTCGTGAGGTTTCTCCGTTGTTTTATTAAAAAGTAATCAACAAAACCATTTTTTAAGTTCCAAGTGAATTTTTGACAAAAATTAACATTTGTAATAGTTCTTACAACTGAAGGCACATGATGAAAATCTGGTATTGTGAATATAGTACATGTATGTCACTTATATACCCTCGAGCCATCCCTGTAATTCTGCCTAATGGCTTTGCTACAATTGATTTTATGTGTAAAATCACCCATGGGGTAGGTTGTTACAACAACCTACTCATGTCGATGTAACAACCTACCCAATTACATTACACATGTAAAGTAATTTTGTTTCAATTTTCAGGGGTTAATATTTTGATATTTCTATTATTACTTTAGTCTGTGCTAGAGCTCTACTTAATCTACTGTTAACGATACCAAGAAACTGGAAAGTTGAACACAAAGTATGGTATAAGAGATTTACACATTTTAACAAATTACCCCGTATGTTTACATAGTAACAATTTACCCCCGTGTGGTGTAACAACCTACCCGTATATGGGGTAGGTTGTTACAAAAAATGGCTTCATTAATTAAGCTGTAGTTAATTAGTGTTTACATGTTTTCAAGTTTTATGTACCTCAGGTTTTAGCCAACATAATAGGCTAACTACAGACCAAAATGGAGTGTGTGAGTACTTTCATTAGAATTATCTGGCCCAAAATGTGAATTTTGTAACGTCCATACCCGGTCTCCCCTACTCGGAACCATCTATCATAATACATTTTACCAACACAACACACAATCCTACACGCCTACTTATAAAACCTAAATACTAGGATTGTTATTAGGGCTTACCTAGCCTCAAGAGATGAATAAATCTTCCCAATTATTTTGAAAAAAAAATCTGTTCACGATGAAGCCGTCGAAAAATAAAAATGTATTTTAAAAAAACACGACAGAGACGAAATAACGAGAATCTCACACGACGCGATATAATCATCCTTATTCATACAGTCAGTGTGCTACAGGCGCGGATCCAGGGGGGGGGGCTAAAGGTGCTAGAGCACCCCGTAGATTTGGAAATCAGCATACTTATTGTACATCGACCTTTTTAACGCACCCGTCAAATGCTAATAACCTTTTTTTTTTTTTTTTTTTTTTTTTTTTTTTTTTTTTTTTTTTTTTTTTTTTTGCTTGTCAGTTGTTCGGAACGGTACGGAACACTAACCATACCCCTATATGTAGTATGTTTGGAATTTTTTAACCGCCGAAGGCCGAAAATTTTTCAACACCTACCCCCCCCCCCCCCCCCCCCCCCCCCCGCTTATCAGCCTGCCAACATAACGTGAACAATTTTTTAGCTACCTTTTTGCACCCCGTTAAAAACCGTCTCTGGATCCGCGCCTGTGCTATATTTTCCTCATCCAACGATATCATTATGCCAGTTGATCGTTGTCTCGTAAGTCAAAGCTACAGATGCTCGATTGTTGAGGACTGTATTGTGATGGTGAATATTCCCTATTAGCCGATTCTAAAACTAGTTTTAGTATCGTCCTTCTGAAAAGAAAAAGATATCCTCTAAAAATTTAGCGCCAATTAATTTTCGTCTTGATTTCTCAATTTTTAAAACGGATACCTGGATACCAACGTCAGTAACAGCCCTGAACTAGAAAAAGTATATTTCGAAATTCTGCTCGTAAAATTTCCCCTTTTCATGTTTTTGTGAACGAATTCATCATGTTCATGAGACCGTAATCTTCTTTTCACAATGTTGAATACACAATTTATTTGATAGCTAAGTCCTTTGTTACTTCAATATTTATAGAAAGAAACATTATTGTGATCAAGATTCATTTCCCATGACCATCCATCATGTGTGACTGATTTTGTTTTTCTTTTTTATTGTCATAGGAAGGAAAGGAAAGTCAAACATATTATTCAAAAGCATGCAATGCCAATTATTTGATACGTTGGACTGCATTTCAAAGTGATCTGATGTCCCATGCTCCATACAAACATGTTAATCCGATATCAATTGCAAGGATATATCATAATTTGCAAATTTGTCAGTAGATTTGTTTATTTCTTTTTCCTTAAAATTTCTTTTGAAAATATCAAAAATAAGTTACATCGTATCACTGGCGTAGATTCGTAAAAAATGCTATTCATTTGGGGTCTATTGCATAGTAGAAACTCAATTATAACGAGGTTCTTCACTGAAAACCTAACGGGTAGACCGACTAGCTTTAAAGCTAGTCGTAGTGATGCCCAGACTGACTAGCTTTAAAGCTAGTCGGTCACGATGGACTAGTTTTCCTTCAACACAACCCGGTTATTACGGACTAGCTTTAAAACTCGTCCGTCTCTACGGACTAGCTTGAAAGCCAGTCCGTCAAGTTAGTCCGTCAAGACGGACTAGCTTGAAAGCCAGTCCGTCAAGTTAGTCCGTCAAGACGGACTAGCTTAAATGCTCGTCGGTCACGACGGACTAATTTTAAAGCTCGTCCGCCGTGACCGACTAGTTTGACGGACTAGCCTAAAAGCTAGTCGTAGTGATGCCAGACTGACGAGCTTTTGAGCAGGACTAGCTTTACAGCTAGTCGGTCATGGTGTAAAAGCTAGTCCGTCGGCTTTTCTGCCGCGATGTTCTTGCTGCTGTCTTGACAGACTAGCATGACGGACGAGGTTATATGGCTTCACCACTGGTCAGAGACGTCAAATCTGAAATATTAGAAGACATTATAAAGATACGATTAAAAAACATGCATTTTGTCACAAGAATTTGAGCAAAAAAAAATAAAGAAAAAAGAAAAAAAGAAAATAAACATTTTACTATGATGATATAAATCAGAAGACAGGAATTAATACAGGAGGCACAATTAGTTACATTATGGCAATTAACAAATACACTTGTCCTTGAGAGCCACTTCAATCCCAAAGTCGCGCCTCTAATCCAATATTCTTTTCTTTCAGATACAAGTAATCTAATTAGAATTAAATTTCAATTTTCATAATTTAATGTGATTGTTACTAATCGATGTTAGGTATTGAATGATATTATACAATACAGGTGTAAATGTATAATTTGATTTGATGTATTGAATGAACACAATAAAGAACATTACACAACAAAAAAATACACACAATTTATAAATTGATTTGGCAAGACATAATTTTTCGCGTTGGTGATTACAGCATTAATCTATGTGAAAAAATAACGCTATCTGTGAACTGAAACATAGGGATTTAAAAAATAGTACTCACACATTCACGTCACAGGAAGGAGATCGCCATTATAATCAATATCTTAAGCTTTACGGGGTATATCCAGTGTGCGTCTGTACAGTTTGCTCATTAAATGGAATTCACATACAGATAATGCAACTAATACATGTAATAGTGATGTCCTTTTCGCAATGCGCATGTTATTCAATCAATTGTACCACTTTCTATTCACTGCTGTTGCTAAGCCAGGCATTCACCAGCAATCTATAAGAATAGACGGTTCATGGGTTCTATAGTAACGAAGTATTCACTTAGCCTGTAATTAAAGGCGCGGTCCCACTGGCTCTTTATTAGGATGATTTGCGTATGAATTGCGGATTGTTTGTTTGTTTTTTGTTTTTTTTTTGTTGCGGATGAACGAAATTTGTATACGCAACTCATGCGCAATTAATCCTCCCGTCAGTGGGACCGGGCCTTAAAGAATGGAACAATATTTCTAACCTACTCATGAAAGGCATACTTGTCACGATTTATGTTATTTCGGCTATCGTAATGCTCTCACATTGTCAAGCAAAAACAACCTTTGTTTGAGAATGTTGATTGTATCCAACTTCTATTCACTGTTGTTGCTAAGCCGGGAATTCACAAGCAATCTGTAAGGAAATACCGGTTCTTTGAGTTCTATAGTAACAAGGTATTCAATTAGCCTGTAATTGAAGAATGGAGAACAAATTTTGGAATCTACCGGTACTCGTGAATTGCATACTTGTCATGATAGATGTTATGTCTCGTAAGCTTTCAGATTGTCAAGCGAAAACAACACTTTGTTTCAGAATGTATCAACTTGATTATGCTCGGAAACAGAATAAATAGAGAAGGTACATTGAAACGACATTGCAACTATTTGTATCAAAGCTAGTCAGTCATTCTAATGGGTGAACTGTCCTCCCCCTACTTTTTTTTGACCTAGTCGGTCACGTCGATGGACTAGCATCAAGCTTGACGGACGAGCTTTAAAGCTCGTCCGTCAAGTTGAGAGATGTAGATTCAGTTGTATGCTAGTCCGTCTTGACGGACTAACATGGCAGACTAGCTTTAAAACTAGTCCGTCTTGACGCACTAGCTTTAAGCTAGTCGGTCCATTGACGGACGAGGTTAGGTTTTCAGTGTTGGGACCATCAAAATTACCTCGTTAAATCCGTCAGGGTTAGAAAGCAATAATCTACAGTGCGTCCCAGAAAGAACTTTACACTTTTGACAAAGGCTATCAAATTAAAAATATATGATTCTTGTTGAAAAAGTTTAGATGTAAATAGGGGAGAGTGGGGTTAGTTGGAACACGGGGTTAGTTGAAACATTGTAATTTTCTTTAACGGCTATAAATATTTTTATGCATATCTATCCTCAGGTTGTTGCTATTAGCAACTGCCATCCACCACATTTAGACAGCAAACAAGCTTCAAGCCTCGTGAAGTTAGAAAGTAATGTTTGTTTTTTTACCCTCTGAGTAAATGTTATCCTTTTACAAATGTTTTATTATATCAGAGAAGATCCAAGCTAAAAACAAGGTTAAATATATGGCATGTTGTTGTCCCTCTTTTGTGCTGTAAGCTTACAAAGTGTTCCGAAATATTCCTATACATGTATATTAGTGCACATTGGACAATTTTATTTTGGTTTAAAACAAAATATATTGCAGAATGCTACTTCACAGGACTTCAGAATATCTGTATATGAGTGGATGCTATCAAAGTGTATAAAAACATGAAGTAAAAAAAAAAAGAATTTGAACACAATCGTTGATATTTTAATTGGAATCAATCAAGCAACTTAGCTGAACCTATCAAAAATGTTGTTGGTAGTTTAAATATAATTTCTAAAGATACCATGCACAATGTTTCAACTTACCCCATACTGTGCCAACTAACCCCGTGTGTGGAACCATCAATAAGTTTAAGAATTTTATGAGGTACATTATTTGTATCATACATATATACACTCAGCTGATTATTTATTGTTTCTTGAAATAAATCCGCTTTGTTTTACGGCCATTTTTGTGAAAAATGTTCCATATAACCCCACTTTCTCCTATAACCGAGTGAGTAAAAAAAAAACTTTACACTGGTAAAATATCAATAAAAAGAAAACCAATTCATATATATCCTAATTTATTTTACATATTCTGAAAGAGTAACTCCTCCCGCATCTTCTGGTACCATTTTGTGTGGTATGTCTTTACGCTTGGATGAACACGACACATTGTTGCGAACATGCAATTTCGAATTGGGCGAGGGTGGGGATGAAAATGAAAAGAACAAAAGCTAAACAAAAAAGCAACTCCATAATGAATAAAATAGCATAACTTTTTAACGAAACCGTCTTCCGCTTCATAACTTGGCAGGGCTGTTGTTACACATATTGAACTACATTTTGTATGAAAATTAGATTGACTCGTTAAGTAATGCACGAATGAGTACACATCAAAGAGTAAATTGCCACTGACAGACCTAAAAAGGCCTCATAATACTTTGAAAAGAGATTATTTTGTCTTTGACGTGTACTCACTCATTCCATCACTTTAAAAGATTTATCTCATTTTCATACAAATGTAGTCAATATGTGTAACAACACCCCTGCCAAGTTATTAAGCGGAAAGCGTTTTCGTGAAAAAGTTATGCAACTTTATTCATGATGGAGTTGATTTTTTTGTCAGCTTTTGTTGTTTCAATTTCATCCCCACCCTGGCACAATTCGAAATTTGCATGTTCGCAAAAAATGCGTCGTGTTCATCCAAGCGTAAACACATACCACTCGAAAATGGTACCAGAAGATGCTGGAGGAGTTACTCTTACAGAATATGTAAAATAATTTAGGGTTTATAAATTAGTTTTCTTTTTATTGACATTTTTCTAGGTGTAATTTTTTTTTGGACTCACTCGGTATATGCAGTCACCTACTGTGAGCACGCCAAACGCAAGACTGTCACTGCCATGGACGTGGTGTATATGTACTGAAGAGACAAGATCGAACCCTGTATGGCTTCGGCGGTTGAGAAAGGGCTCAAACAATATTTGAATATTGTTCGGAAATAATTTTTTCAAAGTTGTGATAATCAGATTGCGAACTTCAAAAAATGTCATTTTT
>CALNVZ010002100.1:10758540-10775394 GCA_940671915.1 Paracentrotus lividus
CGAGCAAAAAAAAAAAAAAAAAGGGGGGGAGGTAGTGTTCAAATTTTCTGCCTTCGGCCTCAACAAGAAGTACCATTGGGTATAGGCTAAAAGATTGTTCTTTTACAAGACTTTTTTCCCCTTTTTAATTTTTTTTATCATTATTTATTTATTTTTTATATTTTAATTTTGTGTGTGCAGCGGACCCCTGCTTGCCAGCGGCGGGAGGGGGGTTTCCTTTAACACTCGAACCATCCCCCCCCCCCCCCTCTTAGTTACGTGCCTTGTATTGTCTTTTTTCTTTCCACCCTTCTTTTCATGATAGTTTTTTCTGTCTCCTCGCCTTCCTCTTCTTCTTCTTCTTTTTTTTTTTTTTTTTTTTTCTCTCTTTTTTTTTTGTAGCGCAAGCTGCTTTATTTGTCCTACGTGATCGCCTGTGCTGTTGTAATGTCAAGTGCCCCACCCCCTCTCTCTCGCGCACGCGATGGGGAATTCCCCAATGTATTCATCGTTTTGTTTGTTGCATGTATAATATCATGTGATGATACCATGAATCGTACGTAAAAATCAGGATGACGCATTTGTTTCAGAATATTTTACATGTGTTTGTTTTAAATTCGTTATATAATTTTTATCTGAAGTAATGATCTATATTAATTATAGTTAGAATTGAATAGAATTGTGCTATTAGTATTTCTGCTATTTGAATAGAAGTCATCTCATTTCGACATCTTAATAAAAAAATATAGATATTATATGATGTCTAGTGTCTATCCTTTGCAGTTTGCGCAATGTGATGATGGACAATATTTATTCAATTATGGACCACTGTAACTACTTGTGTTGCACTAACTTATGGAAGGACTCGGATAGTACGATATGCCCTTAGTTCGATGTTGTGCTTCTTCATGTACGATATTGCCCCGCTTTGTCTAGATATGATTAGTGATATATGTAATGCTATGATGTGTCTGAACGTGTGTGGTTAGTATCCGGTTGATAGCTGTTTTATGCCTTATATTATTGCATTCGTTAGAAGCTCAATAACTCGGCTTTCCATCGCGATGTCTAGACCCTCGTGCAGTCAGATTCGATAGAATCGACAGTACATATGCTAATGGTAGTCTACTTGAGAATCTAGAGTTTATTGTTTTCAATTCATAGTTCAATTAAATAGGTTCAGTCACTTCATAGTTGTGAAGTGGGATTGGTCCCCGTTTTCGATCTTGGATCCGCTGTCAAGAGAAACTTCAATCGACGAGTCATCGTTTACTGCTGTTGCAGCCAAAGGTATGTTATATAGCAAACAGTTTTACTGTGAGCGATGGCAAAAATATTGGACTGCTAATGTAGATTATATGTACATAAAAGTCTGTTGTACACATTCTATTATTGTCCATGTCTGAAATATCTTTTCTGTTAACAAATCAAATTCCTATATTTTTTTTCGTCTATGAGAAAAAGAGTGTAGTGTCCAAATATAGACGCAGTAGCCTACAACTGCATTTTATGAATGCCTGCCTTTTGTACATAAAACTCAGTAAGCTAATAAGGTATGCACCAGCAGTCTAGTATATGTACTCGGGGGAAATATAAATCTGACCTACATTGATGTATATAAAGAGTTGTCAAATGTATGTATTTTCAATTTAAACATGGGATTATAATCTAGTCTGCTTCCACCTACACACAACATGTATTCTTGACTAATATACATAGGTTCCTGACCACTAATATCAACATACATTGTGTGTCATTTAATTTACCATTTTTCCCCCAATACTGTGAGTGATATACATATTAGTCTTTAAAATTTTAATACAGGAAATACTGTTAACTTTCACATAAAGTGTTTGTTTTGAAAGAACTATCAATGTGCAAAAGAATGTACTTGTACAATGCACTTGTACAATGCACTTTCCAACAAGCAAGTTGTTGGCAGTACTTCTGCATTTCATTTTCTCATTTAGTGTTTCTTTTGATAAAAACACTTATTTCAAGTGCAAAAGAAAATTCATGAAGATTTAGTTCTCAATGTACATGTACATTCGACAGGAGAATAAATTAGAGGGCTTAATGCCAGAACTATCTATTTCCATTTTTGGCGAAATTTGATTAAGTCCACAAAATTTCTGTATGCACATATGTGTGTGTGTGTGTGTGTGTGTGTTTGCCAGAAGTCCTCACATGAACATCTGGCACACAAATGTATTCAAATATAGAAATTTTGCAGATTAAAAAAAAAGACATACAGTTCTGGCTTTCAGCCCTTGAAATAGTGTTTCTGTGTTTAAGGAAAAAGACACATAATTAAATTCAGGAGTGAGATTGTGGAAGTTGTACTTAACATGATAGTGGGGAGACAACCCAAGATTCTTCTTGCGCACATTGCAGATGGAATAGGAATTCAGTACTTCTGGTATTTTAATATGAAAGCCTTGTAATTGTTTGTAATATTTTCATTTGTAAAAGTCTATGTATTCATGGCGAACATCTATACATACCAGTACACATTCTGCCATGCTGTTCTGGAATTTACAAATGAAAATGATATCAAAATGTACAACCTTTAATTTTAATAAATAATGTAATTTACATTCAATCAAGAACAGTATTTCAAAATGTTTTTCTTTTCTTGAAAGATGAAACAACTTCATCAGATACCGACCAGGCATCAGCCCCACCAGCTGCCGATGTTCTAACCCCTGAGGCCACGGCGCCGCCTTCAGATACAGCAATCTTTGATCCCCTAAGCAGCAACCTGATCCAGCAGGCTACACAGGATGAAGCAACTAATCTTCAGCAACCTCAACATAGCACAGAATCACAGCTAGATGATGCCGTAATGGCATCTGCCCCTCTCATAGCAGTGGCTCCCGAAGAGGATCCACTTTTCATCTCTGGCTCAGGGCATCTTGGAGAAAGAGTGGTAGAGACAGGAAGGTCTGAGGGAGGGTTGGAGGGGAGGAAAGAGGCGACAAGCTCTGAGGTGCGAAAGAATCTCTCCTCAAGGACGAGAGCAGCAGCATGGCCGACAGAGTCTATGCAACCTATGAGCCAACAGGAGCTACAGTATTACTACTACAATAGCATGCTCACAAACCAAGATGCATTTGTAGAGGATTTTGTTAAGGTAAGAAATTCTGTCACTGTTTTAATTCTTGGTTTTATATGTTCCACTTTTGGTTTCATACACAGAATAAAAAAATAAAAAAAAGTGTGTTGTTAGGAAACAAGAGAAACATATTCCTGTTCTATTTATTTCTTACAAATTACCCTTTTCATTTGATAATGTATGTACTTTTTTCATGTGTTTGAATTTTTTAATTTATTGTTTGAATAATATTCGTTTTCAAGTTTATTTGTTAGATTAATTCTAGTTTTAACCTTCTGTCAAATCATAGTACAAATGATTTCTTCTATGATTTCACCTGCTAGCAAAATTGTAATACGTCATACATACTCATTACTAGCATGCCATATTTTTTTTTTCTTTTTCAAACGATAAATTTATGTTATAGACTCTTCTTATCATACGACAGAGTAACTACATTGATAGCATGAGTTCTATGACCTAGTGAATAACTACCTACGAGCTAGACTGAATGTGGCATGATACAAGCTGAGATCAAAGGACAAAGAGAGGATTACATGGACAATGTGGAACAGATTTGGAGCTTTACTCAAAAAGCATTCCAGTCAAGGTAAGAATGAAAGCATTCTTTTATCAAACAATGTGATAATGTAGGTCGGGTAACGGCAACCAAAGGTTTTCGGGACCTTTGATATAATAACAAGTTTTATCATGATACAACCATATTATAATATAGCATCTGTCATGTGGTCTCAGGTATAGACGAATTTGGTTTGGGTGATCATGGTGGCAGCCATTGGTGGGGGTGGGGGGGGGGGCTTTCAATGTACTACGCATACTCCTTGTGTGCGCATGTATGCGTAACAAAGGAAAAAATGTACAAACGCGCAGACATACGTGCACATTCGTAGCCCCAGCTATATGGCGGACACGTAGAGGGCTCACTTCCATGAAATGCTTCCGATTTGTGTATAGTTTGTAACTGTAAGCATATACCAAGTCCTCCAATAGTGCATATTGCATAGTCTAAATCTATAAGACTGTGATGGGCTATCAGGCACAGATCCAGCGATTGTTCTTTCAAAAGATTGTGCAGGCCCAATTCTCTGGGGACAATAACAGCTCTATTATGTGGGGTCATGGACCAATCCTTTCAATTGTATGACTTAAGGCTGGATCTGTTACTGGGCCATGTACTGTAGCAGCTCCTGACAAATTTAGACACAAACTCTGGGTAGCAGTCTAGTCTCTTTAAAATCATGTCTCTGTGTCACTGTGAATTGCCTAAGGTGCTTTTTTGCCGAGATTCTCTAGATTATCTCAAAGTTACCAGTGTTAAACAACTGAGTAGCAATGACAAAAGGGTTCTCATGTAACCAGAAAAGTGGGTTTATAATACCTTTACTACAGAAACGCAGGAATCGCAGAAATTGACCAACGACCTGTGCATTCATTGTACATGCAACGCAGGCTACATTGATGGCACGTGCCCCGTAGCCTACGACGAGTTGTGACCGCCGCATAACATGAATGATTGTTTTTCTCCTAAAACTTAAAACACTACAGGGTCAGTGTCAAGATGATGTCACTGTCAAGTCTGTCCACACGTTCAAGACCGTTGAATACCATGAAGAGAAGCTAAAAGCCGCAGAGCACGCCCTCTCTCAGCTGCGTATTCACGTCCATGGAACATACGCACTGGTCACGTATACAGCACAGCTATCACGCCTTCAGATAGAGGTCTACATCTACCAGCTGTTCAATCGTTCACAGCTCTTCAGGGAAATAGATGACAACATGCCTGTTACAGGTAAATTATGGTCCTTGCAAGTTTTTCTTGGTATCATGAAGAAATGTCAATTGTTATAATGTTGTTTTTACGCATTTTTGTATTATTGAATGTGTGTTCCGTGTAATTTTGACAGTAGTGGCTATCTGTACCCTGTTGTAAAACAAAAAGCTTTGAAAAGATTAACTGTTCAAATAGTACTAAATGGCATACCGTAATAACCTCAAATACTGTGTATCCAATAGTGAAATTGAAGGGTTGTAATATAAGTCACCTTAGTGTACTTTACATGTACATAGGTTAGAAGAGCATATAAGGGTTATGCATTTTACTTTCTACATTTATCAATGAAGTAAATAGGTAAAATTCTCAAAATATATTCATTATTCGTATGAAATAAAGATCTTAGATCATTCTCGTACCAGCAGAAATTTACTGACATATTAGTTCAGTATATTCTTCTGATATTCTGTATTTTTTGTTATTTTGGCGCGATTAATTTTTCGCACTTGGAGGCCTCAAAACAAATTTGCTGGTTCTTAAATTCGCTCTGGATATATGTAGAAACGCAATTTACCCTATTCCAAGCATGCGTAGGAAAGCATGCTCTTATATTCGCGTGTTTTTAAATTCGTGCCTTACGATCTTTGCGCGAAATCCGCGAAAATAAATATAGCATGAATATTTCCACGATTACATTAATGCAAGAAACTGTGCTTATTAATGGCAAGACATTTGATAGATTTGTAATAAATATATCATAAAGTAATGATATTTATTTCTGTTTTGTGTTCCCAGCACATCTGATGAATCTCAATTCTGCTGAAGCCCAAGCTGATATCAATAAGTTGAAGCAGTGTATCTCAGTTCTCTTTGCATTCCAGCGCAGACCAATCACAGATTCAGAGTTCGTTGAACTATCCAGGACCTGGCTTCAATGGATGGTAAGTGGTGAATGCTTAAAGACACCAGTGGGGTGTTTCACAAAGAGTTAGTAGACTTAAAGTCGCATTTAACTTCTATGCGCATCCTGTAATATAACATGCAATCTAACTGATAAACTTCTCTTTGGTGCGCATCATCTGGGCATGATCTGACCAATGAGGTGATGCGTAATATGCCCACGCAATTAGGGATTTAAGTGCGATTTTTAAGTCTACTTTAATAACTCTTTGTGAAACACCCCCAGGATGCAAAACGAAGGGTTGTTTTTAAAAATTTTCAATGAAAAAAGTTTCATGTTTTGGTCCTGAGTTTATATTGAGTTTCATTGAAAGTTTTAAGTATAGAGATGTGAGTGGTACAATTTACTAATAATTTAAGCACATGTTTGTGCAGGGGATGACTTTAGCACTGGCTAACAGTAGTGACATCTATGAAGGAACAAATATATATATATATATATATATATATATATATTTATTTTTTTTAAATTTACCAATTCAGCCCTGCAGCTATACAAATCAATTTGAACATCTGTCATTGTAAATGGTTAAGACTCCTGTTTGCAGTGTCTTTTTTTTTTTTTTTTTTTACTGGGCTTCAAATATATTTCATTTAAATAAACTTTGCAATGGAATCCTGGTTTCATGGGGGGGGGGGAAGCATAAGGCATTTGCTGATCCTATTTAAAGTCTTGGAATAATTGTCCTGAATATCCTGCCCAATGGTTGATAAAAGTATAATTATCTCAAGATCTACCCATTTTCTTAAAAATTGATTAAGATATTTTTTCTTCACCCCCAGATATCAGTGTTATTAAGAGTGGCAACTCTGGAGGAGCATCTGTTTATCTTCAATCATCTCTTAAGATGTCCTCCTGGTATCGGTGAATGGGCTTCTACATTCCTACAGGTAATAATATCATCTTTTTATTCATTCATCTCTTAAGATGTCCTTCTGGTATCGGTAAATGGGCTTCTACATTCATACAGGTAATAATACCATCTTATTATTCAATCATCTCTTAAGATGTCCTCCTGGTATCGGTGAATGGGCTTCTACATTCATACAGGTAATAATACCATCTTATTATTCAATCATCTCTTAAGATGTCCTCCTGGTATCGGTGAGTGGCTTTTACATTCCTACGGGTAATAATATCATCTTATTATTCATTCATCTCTTAAGATGTCCTCCTGGTATCGGTGAATGGGCTTCTACATTCATACAGGTAATAATATCATCTTATTATTCAATCATCTCTTAAGATGTACTCCTGGTGTCGGTGAATGGGCTTCTACATTCCTACAGGTAATAATATCATCTTATTATTCAATCATCTCTTAAGATGTCCTCCTGGTATCGGTGAATGGGCTTCTACATTCCTACAGGTAATAATATCATCTTATCATTCATTCATCTCTTAAGATGTCCTCCTGGTATCGGTGAATGGGCTTCTACATTCATACAGGTAATAATATCATCTTATTATTCAATCATCTCTTAAGATGTACTCCTGGTGTCGGTGAATGGGCTTCTACATTCCTACAGGTAATAATATCATATTATTATTCATTCATCTCTTAAGATGTCCTCCTGGTATCGGTGAATGGGCTTTTACATTCATACAGGTAATAATATCATATTATTATTCATTCATCTCTTAACCCTAAAAGGCCTGGGGGGCGGATTCCGCCCCCCCTCGACGTTTCGCCCAAGATCTTGGTAACGCATAAAGCTGTCGCCACGCTGTTTCATGACTTCTTTCTTTCAAGTCTCGCGCAACTTTGAAGACCAAATTTGCGACGTCCAAGTACGCGGTCCTTAAGTTACACAACATTTTGTACATGCTCGTCAGACCGAAAATTGCTCATAACGTGATTTTGTGTATAAATCCAATACAAATGTATTTACTCATAAATGTATGATTATTTTTGCTTTTACTGCTTCAAATTAATTAGTTTTTGGTTCTTTGTGGTCGTGATAATGTCGCCGCCAATTCCCATTGAAAAAACAATAGAAAACAAAAAGTAAAAAAGCAAAGAAATACATAAGAAATTAATAGAACAATGAAACACATAAGAAATGAAATTTGATACAGAATTTTTTTAAAAGTCCATTTCATCAGAATCTCACAAAGAGCTTATAAATAAAAAATTAGCAAATTTGGAGCATCATTTAATGAATTAGAGCAATGTGTAAATTTATGCATAAATTAGCATAATTAATTAATACCGATAAATTTTCAGAACATTTGACGATGTAATTTTGGAGATTACGTCCTATGTGACGCGCGTGGCGATTTTTGTCGCGATCGCGCGGTCGACAGCCGAGATCTCAGGGGGGGGGCAGCCCCCCCGTCATGAGATGACCAAAAAACCCCAGGCCTTTTAGGGTTAAGATGTCTTCCTGGTATCGGTGAATGGGCTTCTATATTCCTACAGGTAATAATATCATCTTATTATTCATTCATCTCTTAAGATGTCCTCCTGGTATCGGTGAATGGGCTTCTACATTCATACAGGTAATAATATCATCTTATTATTCATTCATCTCTTAAGATGTCCTCCTGGTATCGGTGAATGGGCTTCTACATTCGTACAGGTATTAAGATGCATAATGTTTGTCCAAAAGAGATCAACAGTGACTGTCACACTTTGTTAAGACTTTGCTCTTCTTTTCTCTTCTGGCACCTCATAATCAAGGCATTCTTAAGTCATGCATACCTCTACTCATAGCGTGGTGAAATATCTCCACATCTTGGTGGAATACCCACTGGTTATTAATCTTTCAAGTCTGTTTTGTCACACAACAGTAGCGGACGCAGCCTGACGTCACACAATAAAAGTATCGGGGCCCATGCGTAAACATAATAAAGCCACTATTTCCCCAGAATGTATTCAATTCGGATATCTTGGATCCGCGCCTGCATAATGCATGCATACTCCTGAACCTTGTCCTCTGTATATACATTTATGTCTCAAGGAGACTTCAAAATATTAATTGTATCTTCAACACAAATTAGATATTCCAGTTCATAATCATCAGTAGAATTGATTCTTTGATTTCAAATTAAGCATTCAAGAATGTGTTGTTTTTTAATTGATGTGATTCAAGTATAGATATTTCCTTGTGATAATTGACTAAATCACAATTATGTATTTTGATACCAGGGGGGTGATTCAGTAATGGCTAAAAATCAATCCAAACTGGGATAAAATCAATTTTAGGATCAATAGCCAACTTACAGTTCCATAGGTCCTTAGTTGGGATTGATTTTGGTGAATCATCCCCAGGGTTTTTATCACCATAAGTTTTTGAAATAGAAATTTCATTAACCCGTTGTATACTAAGCCCGCATATATGCGGGCTGAAGAAACATAGAACATCCCTTTTGTCTACCGTTTATTTCACTCATAGTTGCATAAACATAATAAAGACCTTATATAATTTAAATTATCTGACATTGATCTATGTAAAGCTATCTTTGTTTTACCTTTAAGTGAAAAGAATTTCTTGCAAACATGCTTGACAACCACGATTCATTCGGCTTTGTAAAAAGTTCTCAGTATACAACGGGTTAAAACCTGCTTGAGGGAGCAGCTATTTACAAAGACCATCTTCACCTAAAACTTTGTTTACGTCTCCCTTGATCAATGTTGTACAGGGGCTGCTGAGTGCTTTTGAAAGTGGGGCTAGGGGTGCTGAATATGCAAAAATCACAATTATGTTGTCATTTTCATGTTATTGTACAATTTTACTGGAGAAAAAAGGGCCCCTGTTGTATGTACCAGGTAGGTTTTGACTGTCATGCATTAATTTCTATCTACATCGTCCTACAGATCTCGTCTCCAGTGCCCATTCAGGAATCACCTCGAGGCACCCAACTCCTAAACATGGAGGATGCATCCGGCTCAGGTCAAGGGTCACATGGATTCTGGGCTAGTCCATTGTTGGATCACTTTGTTAATATGCTGGCAACGCTCATGGCTCCAGTCAGGTCAGTTCATTCTTTAAGTTTATTAATAATCAAATTAGGTCCAGGGTCACATGGATTCTGGGCTAGTCCATTGTTGGATCACTTTGTTAATATGCTGGCAACGCTCATGGCTCCAGTCAGGTCAGTTCCTCCTTTAAGCTTATTAATAATCAAATTAGGTCAAGGTTCACATGGATTCTGGGCTAGTCCATTGTTGGATCACTTTGTTAATATGCTTGCAACCATCATGGCTCCAGCCAGTTCTGTTCCCTCTTTAAGCTTAGAAATAATAAAACTTCAAACCAAATGATTTTCAATCAAATAATGTCAATTCAGGGTACATGTCTTATCATATTTTGCATGATATTGACTCTATATCCTGACAACTAACAAATTGATAAACAGCAACACTTCAACTACCCCTCCCCTGGGGGGGGGGGGGGGGCATTTCATCAAAGGACTTGTCGAACGTTTTATCCGACAAATTTTCTCTCAGCCAATCAGATGCAAGCATTACAGTAGCTTATAACAGTTTGTCGGATAAAACGTCCAACAAGTCCTTTGATGAAATGCCCCCCTGGACTATTATCCCAAGGACAATCACCCCAAAGAAAAACTACCCACTATGACCACTACCCCTGAGTTTGAGGTGAGGGTTACAGGTACTTGTCATGGGGGTAATTGTCCTGAGTGGTGTTTCACCAGTATAGTTGTTCTTAAAGCTCATCTATAGTTTTGGGAGAAAAGATTTTTTGTTTAACTTCAATAGCAGAATGTTTTGAATGAATACCTCAATTAACCACTGTGTACAAAAGGATCCACTCTAACACCTGAATTTAGCAACAAAACTGTGTAAATGTATCTATTGACGGGCCAAAATAGAACTGACCTTACTAGGAGAATGACACCATGCAGCGATTTGTGTGCGAAGTATATGCTATTGATACACAGACAGATACACACACAATTCACTCACGCTATACCAATCAGCTGTTGGTAGGCATGCCCAGAGCTCTGGGGTGAGAGTGAAGGAAGTATGGCCTCACTTTGATGAACATCTCCCCATGTCCATGCTAACTACCGGTATTTCATATCATGGAAATACATGCATGGATTTGATTAATATCCTTTGCCCATTTATTAATATGCCCTTTGAACAATATGAGGACAAGTTGAGCTGTAAGTTGTAAAAATTCAATATTCTTTACCACAACTGTATACTTAGCCTTAAACTGACCAATGACTTGGTGAAAGACCACCGTGGAAGTAGACGTGCTTGGGGGTTGTTGTAAAGGGGAGGGGTGGGAGGGGTGTAATTATCCTTCATGCACGTATATACATGTATGTTCTAGCGGATAGTTCTCCTAGTGGGTGGTGGTTCTCAATTCCTGTGACTGGTTTTGGTCTCGTCAGTGGGGATTTGACACTCACAGAAAGGTCGTTCCTCCAATTACTTGTTATTGGTCATGCTTTCTTCATTGGTCTGTTCTAGGTACCGTGAAGAGTTCTTGGCCAAAATGAAGGTGGTTTCCTCCAATCCATTCTCCTCTAGAGGAAGTGATCCTACCATGAGTTTGATCTTACCGAGCCGATGATGTCCATGGGAAGATTGGATGAGACAAGGATATTGGTAAGAATGAAGGGATGAGTTAGAGCCATACCAGCCAGTAATTCTCTTCCAACCTTGGAACAGGAATCCCTTGTGTACTTGTTCAGATACGCCAGCTGATAAAAAAAGGGTACAATTTTGCAGAAGATGTCTTAAAACTTTTAGGGAATTCAACACTTTGAACAAGTTGAATTGTTGGAAAACAGACAAATAACATGAGCGACAATTTTTAAAAATCTTGGAAAAATAATACAATGCACATGTAAGACCATTCTGAATACAGAATGACAGTCACTCTATTCCAATAGGGAAAAATTAGATGGATGCTAACAGTCCACCTTAGTACAAAAAGGGGTCAAGGCCAACAAGCAAGCAACAAAACAAAACAAAACAAAAAACTGCATGGGCAAATACGCAACTACACAGATCTATAAATAAACAAACAGGTTGTCACAAGGCTGACATGACTGCTTTACAAGATAAATATTTTTGAAAGATGTAATGTTTATTTTGTAATTTATTGTCAATGATTGTATTTGTTACTTAGAATAGACGATTGCTCACCTCATAAACCTCATTGGTAATAGTCACAACAAGTCAGTTTCTTTGTTGCTTCTAGCACTGGCCATGTTAGCAAAGGTCGTCAGGAGGTATATGACCTCTGACATTGGCATGTTCAGGAGCTTGTTTCCAAAATGAGCCTTCTTCGTAGAATCTGGAGATAAAGGATATATCAAAGTGTTCAATTTTTGTGGGAAAGTTGATATAGAAGTTTAAAAAAATCTTATTTCAATTCCACAAATGAATTGTCACATGAAAACATTATCACTGGGGTTTAAATTTATTGTTATATGTTATGAAGAGACGATCAATAAGGCTTTGGGAAGATATACACTTTATTAAAAAAAAATTAGCATCATCAAAATTGTGCCATGAAAAGAGATAACATCATATATTCAAACATTCAGAGCTTTAGTACAGAATGGAGTTGACAAAAAACTTCATGCATCACTGATCATCAGCGAAACGGAGCAACGGCTGACTCCTACAGCACGCAATAAGTGAAAACAAACATGTTTAATAATATTATGGAAATGCAAGCATTAATTTAAAACAAAGATCACTCTATTTATTTTAAACAAAGATGACTTAATTCCTGGTCCATTCTCCTGATTAAAATGTCATATGAAAGGGAAGAAAATAAATTTGTTAGAAATGTAACATCCCTTTTTGCAATTCAGATACTGTCTGACAAATCACTTTCAAATTGATTTTACTCACCCATGTGTGAAATACGCATCTTGTGAATTGCATCAAATGAAAGAGGATCCAAGCTTTTACCATATGTATCATTTATAAATCATAATTGCGATTAAGTTATGATAAAACATTTACAATTCTCTGTTAAGTTATTCTGGGAAGCACTTTACATAAATACCTGACAAGTCCCACTTGTATTCATCAAGTTTGGCTCTGGTTCTCACACTGATAGATGCTGTAGAGCTAACCTCTCCTTTATCAGAGTGATGTAGAAACCATAGTAACCGCCACATCATATGAGGGAGAGGCAGGAGTATGGCATATCAGCTAAGAACTGCCAAGTACCAAGTCTACAAGAACAAGAGATAATTTCAGAGTGTTCGTAAGATCACATCATATGAGGAGAGAGGCAGGAGTATGGCATATCAGCTAAGAACTGCCAAGTACCAAGTCTACAAGAACAAGAGATAATTTCAGAGTATTCATAAGATCACATCATATGAGGAGAGGGGCAGGAGTTTGGCATATGAGCTAAGAACTGCCATGTACCAAGTCTACAAGAACAAGAGATAATTTCAGAGTATTTATAAGATCACATCATATGAGGAGAGAGGCAGGAGTACGGCATATCAGCTAAGAACTGCCATGTACCAAGTTTACAGCAATGATACCTGTAAGTAATTTAGAGTACGGTAGTTATAAATATGGCATATCAGCTAAGAAATGCCACATACTGAGTCTACAAGAACAACAGATAATTCAGAGTAGTGTTATAAAGTTACATAATATTAGGGTAAATTGCATAGAGAATGGCAAATCAGCCGAAAATTCACAAGTCTGTCTCACACAAAAAGTATAGAAGTAATAACAAATGTATTGTCAATCCTCAGTTATCTAAGAATGTCTTCAACAAATTTAATTGGTATCTAACATCTTACATCTCCATAAAATTGAAAAAATACTGCAGTGATTTTGGTAGTCATTTTGTGCAAATAACATTTTCTTAAAACAAAGTTTACTTTCAAAATTTCCTCCAAGGTCCTTTTTCTATATTTCTACGTGCTCTCATAATTGCTGCTTTCCAGTACTTCATTACTGGTCCTACATGTATAATACCTTGGGGCACTCATGATACACTGCACAGCCCTGAAGAACATCTCATCAACTTCCAGCTGAATCTTCTGCAGAGTGATTTGTTTCTGAGGGTCTGAGCCAGGTAGGACAGTATCCTCAGAGTCTTTGCAACCTTCTACCCTCCATGTCTTATAGTTGGTCCAATGTATTAGCTACATACTGAACAGTTTGTCTGAAAATAAAGAAGAGATATAAAACATTTAAGAGATTAGGTGCAAACTTTAACTCCTGCAAGGTGATTTGTTTCTGAGGATCTGAGCCAGGTAGGACAGTATCCTCAGAGTCTTTGCAGCCCTCTACCCTCCATGTCTTATAGTTGGTCCAATGATCAGCTACATACTGAACAGTGTGCTGAAAATAAAGAAGAGATATACAAATATTTAAGAGATTAGGTGCAATCTGAGTCTCCTGCAAGGTGATTTGTTTCTGAGGATCTGAGCCAGGTAGGATAGTATCTTTAGAGTCTTTGCAACCTTCTACCCTCCATGTCTTATAGTTGGTCCAATGATTAGCTACATACTGTACAGTGTGTCTGAAAATAAAGAAGAGATATAAAAACATTTCAGATATAAGGTGCAATCTGAATCTTCTGAAGTGTGATTATTTTTGAGGGTCTCAAACAAGCAGGATGGTGTCCTCTGGATTTCTGAATCTCTAGCCTCCATATCTTATATCTGGTCCAATGGTTATATAATGATAATAATCCAGGGGTGTTTCACCAAGTCGTTCATAATGTTAAAAGCAACTATACAAACAAAATTTTGATTAGTTCTTGTGTAAATGATTGAGAATTCGAATAGGATGACACAAGAACATGTCATTCATTTTATATTAAATTCATTTAAACTATAAACATATAGAAGTTTGTTTGTAAAACAACCACACCATTTATAATTCACCTCCTCTAAGATACAATACTCAGAGACACGTGTACAATGCATGCACTTATATTTGTTATAAATGATATTTGCTGGACAAAGGAACATAAAATAGACAGAAACCCACCCTTATAAGTCTGCCGATTCTCTTGACAATTGCCGATATCTGATCGATTGAATGTCTGTAGACCAGTATGAAAGATATGTATAAGCTGGAGCAGAATGCTACAGTTTCAGCATATCTTGACTCTCAACCTTCTCAATGTTGTAGCCTCTATCAGCTGAAAGGGAAAAACATTTCACTTTGTTCATAAAACTTTTAGAAAGGAAAGTAAGTTCAAATATAGGTTATTAGATTATATTAATGTTTAATCTTTAACTATATATATTCTTGTCTAATGCATTGCCTAAATTTTAAGGTTAACTTGAATAATTTTCTATACTTCACACTATAAGCCATCCAAACAGGCTTCATTTCCCACTCCCAAGTTTTCTTTGTGCTGTTACACAGAAATACTTCAGAAAATGTCCTTTGTACTAATATTACATTTCATATTTAAGATATCACATTTAAATCAGTAGTCAATGAACAAAACAAAACAAAGTAATGTCATATGAACCAAATAAGACAATGCATTATGTAGTTAACCTATCAATACATCAAGTATTTATTAAGTGGGGCTTTTTATTTCTTGGGTCATATGACATTTTTTTTTTTTCACTGATACTGACCATTTGTATCCACTAGCAGTACATGGCTGAATATTTCTGTGAAAGGAAACTGAGCTAATAACTCTACCAGGTCACTCTCATTCAGAAGAAGTTTGTGAGATGATTCCTCCTGTCAAAGAAAAAGATAGAAGATTATAAAAGTCTGATAGAAAAACAGGTAAATTGCCATTTGGTCTATTAAATCCACCTTGACTAATGTCCGTTTTGTCTCATCCCACATGGTCTAATTCTATTTTGTAACCTGTGCCCTGTAACACAAAGACTACGATTGATGAAAAGTTACGATTGATTTTTTGTTCAGTTTCCTCATTTGGAACACAGGTATATTCATGGGTTAGGATTAGGATTTGATTAAAATTAGGGGTAGGGCTAGAGTTCGGATTAAGATCATCAACTTTGGAGCATTCTGTCCATAATGAGGCTACGAGAAAAAATCAATCATATCTTTTTTATCAATCGTAAGTCTGTTTTACAGGTCACAAGTCATCTAATACCTTTTGGTCTAAGCAGCACTCCGCATATTTACCATTCCGTCTATGCCCACTTCATCTACTGTCCCTTGGTCTATCACTACTTAGTCACTTCAAGTAACAAACTTGTAATAGACCAAATATTCATTTGGGCATTAGACGAAAATGCAATTTTAGACGAGTTGGCAATTAGACGAATTGGTCATTAGACCAAGTGAGAATTAGACCAAGTATATATGAGACCAATTGTAAACTAGATCAAATTATTAGTAGACCAAATGGGTTTAACCCATGTGGTATTAGACAAATGGAAAATTAGACCAACTGTTGATAGACCTAGTGGATAATAACCAAAAACAATCCCATGACATTGAAAAGGGACAGAGGTGTCGCATACAGGATCAATAAAATCCACATACTGATAAATAGGTCATGTCACTCAAACTTAAATGGTATTTTCCCTTTCAATTCCTTATATACATGTAAAACTGATGAAAAAATATGACATATGTATCCTCATTTCATAAGACAGATATTGCTATGCTTATTCCAATGCAAGTGCTTTCAACAAAAGAAAATATCAACATCCATAAGGCTACCACATTGTGGTTAAACTCATAATTTCCAATTGTGAAGGTCCAATTAGCTATCACAATATGGTCTAGGCCATAATATAAATCATAAAATAATCATTTAATACATAATACTAGAAATAAGAAATAGGTCAAATGAAAACATAAATGCAGAAACACACACACCAAAGCATACAACCCTAACATTTCTTTTAAGTCTTCAATGATGTCCCCCCCCTCCCCCCCCCCTTTTTTTTTTTTTTTTTTGCTGTATTTCCTCACATTATTAAATACAATTTTACTTGTATTATGATTGCAAATGATAGGAGAATTGAAACAATGCCCCCTCCCCATCTCTTTGTACTTACATCTTCTGATTCTAAATCTTCATCGACCAATGTCCAGTTGATGGGTAG
>CALNVZ010002100.1:10775419-10869795 GCA_940671915.1 Paracentrotus lividus
AATCATGTGACTGGTTTTGGTCTTGTCAGTGGGGATTTGATACCCATAGAAATGTCGTTCCTCCAATTCTGTAATCGTGGAAATATTCGTGGTACATTAATTTTTGCGGATTTCGCGGAAAGATCGTAAGGTGCGAGCGAATTTAAAAACACGCGAATGTGTTTTGAGGCCTCTAAGCGCGAAAAATTAATCGCGTGAAAATAACAGCGAATACAGTACTTGTTATTGGTCATGCTTTCTTGATTGGTCTATTCTAGGTATCGTGAAGAGTTCTTGGCCAAAATGAAGGTGGTTTCCTCCAATCCATTCTCCTCTGGAGGCAGTGATCCTACCATCAACAGGACATTGGTTGATGAAGATTTAGAATCAGAAGATGTAAGTACAAGGAGATGGAGAGTCAGTGCATCATTTCAATTCTCCTATCATTTGCAATCATAATACAAGTAAAATTGTATTTAATAATGTGAGGCAAATACAGCCAAAAAAAATTAAAAAAAAAGGGGGGGGGGACATCATTGAAGACTTAAAAGAAATGTTAGGGTTGTATGCTTTGGTGTGTGTGTTTCTGCATTTATGTTTTCATTTGACCTATTTCTTATTTCTAGTATTATGTATTAAATGATTATTTTATGATTTATATTATGGCCTAGACCATATTGTGAACTAATGTGGAATCTGGATAGCAAAATTGGACTTCACAATTGGAAATTATGAGTTTAACCACAATGTGGTAGCCTTATGGATGTTGATATTTTCTTTTGTTGAAAGCACTTGCATTGGAATAAGCATAGCAATATCTGTCTTATGAAATGAGGATACATATGTCATATTTTTTCATCAGTTTTACATGTATATAAGGAATTGAAAGGGAAAATACCATTTAAGTTTGAGTGACATGACCTATTTATCAGTATGTGGATTTTATTGATCCTGTATGCGACACCTCTGTCCCTTTTCAATGTCATGGGATTGTTTTTGGTTTATATCCACTAGGTCTATCAACAGTTGGTCTAATTTTCCATTTGTCTAATACCACATGGGTTAAACCCATTTGGTCTACTAATAATTTGATCTAGTTTACAATTGGTCTCATATATACTTGGTCTAATTCTCACTTGGTCTAATGACCAATTCGTCTAATTGCCAACTCGTCTAAAATTGCATTTTCGTCTAATGCCCAAATGAATATTTGGTCTATTACAAGTTTGTTACTTGAAGTGACTAAGTAGTGATAGACCAAGGGGACAGTAGATGAAGTGGGCATTAGACGGAATGGTAAATATGCGGAGTGCTGCTTAGACCAAAAGGTAATTAGATGACTTGTGACCTGTAACTCAAAGACTTACGATTGATAAAAAGATATGATTGATTTTTTCTCGGTAGCCTCATTATGGACAGAATGCTCCAAAGTTGATGATCTTAATCCGAACTCTAGCCCTACCCCTAATTTTAATCAAATCCTAATCCTAACCCATGAATATACCTGTGTTCCAAATGAGGAAACTGAACAAAAAATCAATCGTAACTTTTCATCAATCGTAAGTCTTTGTGTTACAGGGCACAGGTTACAAAATAGAATTAGACCATGTGGGATGAGACAAAACGGACATTAGTCAAGGTGGATTTAATAGACCAAATGGCAATTTACCTGTTTTTCTATCAGACTTTTATAATCTTCTATCTTTTTCTTTGACAGGAGGAATCATCTCACAAACTTCTTCTGAATGAGAGTGACCTGGTAGAGTTATTAGCTCAGTTTCCTTTCACAGAAATATTCAGCCATGTACTGCTAGTGGATACAAATGGTCAGTATCAGTGAAAAAAAAAAAAATGTCATATGACCCAAGAAATAAAAAGCCCCACTTAATAAATACTTGATGTATTGATAGGTTAACTACATAATGCATTGTCTTATTTGGTTCATATGACATTACTTTGTTTTGTTTTGTTCATTGACTACTGATTTAAATGTGATATCTTAAATATGAAATGTAATATTAGTACAAAGGAGCATTTTCTGAAGTATTTCTACTGTGTAACAGCACAAAGAAAACTTGGGAGTGGGAAATGAAGCCTGTTTGGATGGCTTATAGTGTGAAGTATAGAAAATTATTCAAGTTAACCTTAAAATTTAGGCAATGCATTAGACAAGAATATATATAGTTAAAAGATTAAACATTAATATAATCTAATAACCTATATTTGAACTTACTTATCCTTTCTAAAAGTTTTATGAACAAAGTGAAATGTTTTTCCCTTTCAGCTGATAGAGGCTACAACATTGAGAAGGTTGAGAGTCAAGATATGCTGAAACTTGTAGCATTCTGCTCCAGTCTTATACATATCTTTCATACTGGTCTACAGACATTCAATCGATCAAGATATCGGCAATTTGTCAAGAGAATCGGCAGACTTATAAGGTGGGTTTCTTAGTCTATTTTAGTTTCCTTTGTCCAGCAACATATCATTTATAACAAATAAAAATAGTGCATGCATGTACACGTGTCTCTGAGTAGTTTACTAGAGAGATGGTGAATTATAAATGGTGTGGTTGTTTTACAAACAAACTTCTTATAGTTTAGTTATAAATGAATTTAATGAATAAAAATGAATGACATGTTCTTGTGTGCTATCCTATTCGAATTCTCAATCATTTACACAAGAACTAATCAAAATTTTGTTTGTATAGTTGCTTTTAACATTATGAACGACTTGGTGAAACACCCCTGGATTATTATCATTATATAACCATTGGACCAGATATAAGATATGGAGGCTAGAAGGATTCAGAAATCCAGAGGACACCATCCTGCTTGTTTGAGACCCTCAAAAATAATCACACTTCAGAAGATTCAGATTGCACCTTATATCTGAAATGTTTTTATATCTCTTCTTTATTTTCAGACACACTGTACAGTATGTAGCTAATCATTGGACCAACTATAAGACATGGAGGGTAGAAGGTTGCAAAGACTCTAAAGATACTATCCTACCTGGCTCAGATCCTCAGAAACAAATCACCTTGCAGGAGACTCAGATTGCACCTAATCTCTTAAATATTTGTATATCTCTTCTTTATTTTCAGACACACTGTTCAGTATGTAGCTGATCATTGGACCAACTATAAGACATGGAGGGTAGAGGGCTGCAAAGACTCTGAGGATACTGTCCTACCTGGCTCAGATCCTCAGAAACAAATCACCTTGCAGGAGTTAAAGTTTGCACCTAATCTCTTAAATGTTTTTATATCTCTTCTTTATTTTCAGACAAACTGTTCAGTATGTAGCTAATCATTGGACCAACTATAAGACATGGAGGGTAGAAGGTTGCAAAGACTCTGAGGATACTGTCCTACCTGGCTCAGACCCTCAGAAACAAATCACTCTGCAGAAGATTCAGCTGGAAGTTGATGAGATGTTCTTCAGGGCTGTGCAGTGTATCATGAGTGCCCCAAGGTATTATACATGTAGGACCCAGTAATGAAGTACTGGAAGCAGCAATTATGAGAGCACGTAGAAATATAGAAAAAGGACCTTGGAGGAAATTTTGAAAGTAAACTTTGTTTTAAGAAAATGTTATTTGCACAAGATGACTACCAAAATCACTGCAGTATTTTTTCAATTTTATGGAGATGTAAGATGTTAGATACCAATTAAATTTGTTGAAGACATTCTTAGATAACTGAGGATTGACAATACATTTGTTATTACTTCTATACTTTTTGTGTGAGACAGACTTGTGAATTTTCGGCTGATTTGCCATTCTCTATGCAATTTACCCTAATATTATGTAACTTTATAACTACTCTGAATTATCTGTTGTTCTTGTAGACTCAGTATGTGGCATTTCTTAGCTGATATGCCATATTTATAACTACCGTACTCTAAATTACTTACAGGTATCATTGCTGTAAACTTGGTACATGGCAGTTCTTAGCTGATATGCCGTACTCCTGCCTCTCTCCTCATATGATGTGATCTTATAAATACTCTGAAATTATCTCTTGTTCTTGTAGACTTGGTACATGGCAGTTCTTAGCTCATATGCCAAACTCCTGCCCCTCTCCTCATATGATGTGATCTTATGAATACTCTGAAATTATCTCTTGTTCTTGTAGACTTGGTACTTGGCAGTTCTTAGCTGATATGCCATACTCCTGCCTCTCTCCTCATATGATGTGATCTTACGAACACTCTGAAATTATCTCTTGTTCTTGTAGACTTGGTACTTGGCAGTTCTTAGCTGATATGCCATACTCCTGCCTCTCCCCTCATATGATGTGGCGGTTACTATGGTTTCTACATCACTCTGATAAAGGAGAGGTTAGCTCTACAGCATCTATCAGTGTGAGAACCAGAGCCAAACTTGATGAATACAAGTGGGACTTGTCAGGTATTTATGTAAAGTGCTTCCCAGAATAACTTAACAGAGAATTGTAAATGTTTTATCATAACTTAATCGCAATTATGATTTATAAATGATACATATGGTAAAAGCTTGGATCCTCTTTCATTTGATGCAATTCACAAGATGCGTATTTCACACATGGGTGAGTAAAATCAATTTGAAAGTGATTTGTCAGACAGTATCTGAATTGCAAAAAGGGATGTTACATTTCTAACAAATTTATTTTCTTCCCTTTCATATGACATTTTAATCAGGAGAATGGACCAGGAATTAAGTCATCTTTGTTTAAAATAAATAGAGTGATCTTTGTTTTAAATTAATGCTTGCATTTCCATAATATTATTAAACATGTTTGTTTTCACTTATTGCGTGCTGTAGGAGTCAGCCGTTGCTCCGTTTCGCTGATGATCAGTGATGCATGAAGTTTTTTGTCAACTCCATTCTGTACTAAAGCTCTGAATGTTTGAATATATGATGTTATCTCTTTTCATGGCACAATTTTGATGATGCTAATTTTTTTTTAATAAAGTGTATATCTTCCCAAAGCCTTATTGATCGTCTCTTCATAACATATAACAATAAATTTAAACCCCAGTGATAATGTTTTCATGTGACAATTCAATTTGTGGAATTGAAATAAGATTTTTTTTAAACTTCTATATTCAACTTTCCCACAAAAATTGAACACTTTGATATATCCTTTATCTCCAGATTCTACGAAGAAGGCTCATTTTGGAAACAAGCTCCTGAACATGCCAATGTCAGAGGTCATATACCTCCTGACGACCTTTGCTAACATGGCCAGTGCTAGAAGCAACAAAGAAACTGACTTTGTTGTGACTATTACCAATGAGGTTTATGAGGTGAGCAATCGTCTATTCTAAGTAACAAATACAATCATTGACAATAAATTACAAAATAAACATTACATCTTTCAAAAATATTATCTTGTAAAGCAGTCATGTCAGCCTTGTGACAACCTGTTTGTTTATTTATAGATCTGTGTAGTTGCGTATTTGCCCATGCAGTTTTTTGTTTTGTTTTGTTTTGTTGCTTGCTTGTTGGCCTTGACCCCTTTTTGTACTAAGGTGGACTGTTAGCATCCATCTAAATTTTCCCTATTGGAATAGAGTGACTGTCATTCTGTATTCAGAATGGTCTTACATGTGCATTGTATTATTTTTCCAAGATTTTTAAAAATTGTCGCTCATGTTATTTGTCTGTTTTCCAACAATTCAACTTGTTCAAAGTGTTGAATTTCCCTAAAAGTTTAAGACATCTTCTGCAAAATTGTACCCCTTTTTTTTATCAGCTGGCGTATCTGAACAAGTACACAAGGGATTCCTGTTCCAAGGTTGGAAGAGAATTACTGGCTGGTATGGCTCTAACTCATCCCTTCATTCTTACCAATATCCTTGGTCTCATCCAATCTTCCATGGACATCATCGGCTCGGTAAGATCAAACTCGGATCAGAGTTTTGAAATACTAGTACATTCTTGTTTTACTTATTGGCCCGTATTCACAAAGGTGGCCTAAAGTTAAGCCCAGCTTAAATCTGTGGTTTAACTATGACTAGCAAAAAGGGAGACAATCTTGAAAAGTAAACGTTCGATTTTTCAGAATTGTTGGTACTGAAATAATTAAAGATTGCATGGGAATGATAAGTTCAAAGTTTCCTAACCACTAAATTATGATTCTAGAATTCAGTAAACGTGTAAGGAACATTGCAACATAGATACATTTATCTCCCTTTTGGCTAGTCAAAGTTAATCCACAGATTTAAGCTAGGCTTAACTTTAGACCACCTTTGTGAATACGGGCCATTGGATTTATTAAACATGTTGCACTTATTAGACAACTCATTTTCAAAAGACTCAAACAACAGAATAAAGACAAAATTATCTGTTTCTGGATTTAATCATCAGTACATTTAATGTCTATTTTTTCCACTTTGTGGGGTTGGACAGTTCATTTCCTTGATGGCTCTCCTCCATGTTGTCCTGTCGTTTGGGTCAATGTGGTTGGTGTTTGACACTTTTCTGTCCTCTTTGATAGTTTCCCCCCATGTCTTATGAGTTCTCCCACAAGGATTCCTCCCAACAATTGTGAAGTTAAGTATTCTTTGGAGCCAGTGGGTCTGTTCTCTCCTAGCTACATGGCCATACCACCTCAGCCTACTCTTTCTCATCACTTGTCCTATCCTTACCAGGCCCATTAACTGGAGGAGGTCTTTGCTTCTCTTTCTCTCACATAATGAAATCCTGCACATCCATCTGACCATCCTCATCTCAGCCTTTTCAACTCGCTCCACTCTTGATGACTTAAGAGCAAATTAATATATTATGAATGTTGGGAAAGTTAAAACAAAATCAACTCTTGTTTGCTTTTGCGATTCATCATATCAAAATGAGACACAAGTCACCGAGTAGCGATTATTTTGATTTTAGGAAATCAGAAAAATAATAAAATGTCAAATTTTGGGGAACGTTTTATTTTTTTATTTTGTGAATCTTCAATGTTTCATGTATACTCTGTTAAAAAATAGTGAAAACAATAAAGGGAAAGTAATTAAAAATTAATTTCTTAAATCTTATTTCTTTTATTCTTTCATCGGCGGCTTGTGTCTCATTTTGTTATAATGGATCACATATAGTAGCCATATGGGAAGAAAATGTGGAGAATATGCATATATCCATATCCTGACATTTTTGTGCCTTGTTAATCAGTTATGATATATTCTGTACCAAAATTTATTTGTAGTTTCAAAAATTAATTGTTAGTTGTACTTTGATTCTTTCATTACTAGAACTTATTATCATCTTCAACAACAGCTTTCAAATAAACGATCCTAATTTTACTCTGAAAAGTCACACAATTTCAATTGATTTGTTTTGCAGATGAGTGTATACCTATGCTCTGAATTGCCAGTATTTCTATGGCAACCCTCTGTGTCTGACATGACCTTTGTACGAGTGTGGCTCTTGGATTACAGTCCTGATTCAACTGAGAATCAGCTGGCTAGACTCATTCTCTCCAAACTAAACTGGGGTTATACTGAACAGGTAGGTAGCATTTCCATAATAAAATTGATAGTGATGGTAATGATGATGGAGATTATAAAGGGCATGATGTTGATCATGATTGATGTTAATACCATGGCATTAATGATTATAATGAAGATATTGATTATGATTTTGTTTTTATTGAAATTGATGTTAATGATTATGATAATGGTAGTTGTTAAATTAGTTGTACCTCTTATCTTATCTCCTATCTAGGAGGATGAGCTAGTACTAGACATCAGTTTGCATCGGAAGGTAGCCATATTGGTCATGGAAGCATTTACTAAACACATTGCTGAGAGACAACAAGGAGCATTTATTGCATCAACCCTTTCTGTACGTCATTTCTAGTTTTCTTACCTCAAGGGGTGATTCACTGAACTCAATCCCAAATGGGATAAAATCGATTTTAGGATCAATAGCCATGATATAGTTCCATATGTCCATTGTTGGGATTGATTTTAACTGTTAGTGAATCACCCCAAGAATGGTTTAAAAATTCCAAATCTATCTTTATTGTTGTAATGTTTTCATTTGATCAGTCTAGTGTTGGTCTGTAGCTGGTGTAGCTGGGTGATTGTGCTTTAACCCGTTGAGGACTGAGCTCGAATATACTTTGGCTGAGGTCTGGGAATTGTGTGTTATAGCCAAATCAGTTCATCATCAACGGGTTAAGGTTAATCATTAAAGGTCTAAAGTTGAACTTTACTATTTCTTTTGATATCACTTGGGTGGGTTTTTTGTTTTGTTTTATTTTTGTTTTTTTAGGGGAAATGGATGGAAAGGGTTTGGATGACGATAATTGGAGACATCAGAATTCATGATCAATTTTGAAATTTGTTGGTTATGGGATTAAGGATAAATCCAAATAGTAATAATGATGATAGTCTAATATGAAATCATTTGATCTCTAAACACTTTATAATTTTTATTACACCGGTCAGCAGATGCTTGCAAGTCTTTCTGAGCATTTTTTCTCAAAAGGATCATTGACAGCCAGTAACACACACTCTATCCATTCCTCCCAAGTACCCATTTACAAGATAGTGACATGCCGGGGATCAAACCAACAACCTTTGTATCCCATGTCAAGTGATAAGACTTCTTGACTACGCAGTTATTATTATTAATTATTCCTTGCTTCTACAGTTGAAGCCAGAGGTTTACATACACCTAGAAAATTCAATGGACATTGTAACACTTGCCAAACACCATAAAATTACCTTATCCTTAGAAATATCTGTGTTATAATTACAAGTTTGGTATCAAACGAATGAGGATGTCATGTTCTTTCATCACACTGGCTTGTCATCAGGAGCTGATGAATATATAGGTGTCAATTTTTCGCCAAAATTTTCACATTTTACACAAACTTTTCAAAAATCTCAACCAAAATATTTCATATTTGTGCTCGTTATTTCTCAACACAAACATTTCAAATTACAATTTTTTTTCTGTTCGATGGTGACATATGATGATAAAAAGAAATATCATTCATAGATTTCACATTATATATTGCTATGAAACGATGTTTGAAAATATTATGACTAACAATAGAATAAATTTGGCACAAATATTTCTTGTTTTCTACAAATAAATGCCAACCCATTCCTGTGAAAGAGCTTGAAAATCTCTTTTATTTGATACCAAATTTGTCATGATAGTGCTAATATTTCTGAAGATACAGGCAATTTTATGATGTTTGGCAAGTGCACAATTTTCATTGAATTCCCTGGGTGTATGTAAACTTCTGGCCTCAACCGTATATGTTTCTCATCAACAATGATACATGGCTTCGTGCATATAATCCCAAACTATCTCTGAATGAAATTGCTACAATTCATAATGTGTCCCTCTATATCTATCTATATAGTGGGGGATATCGGTTGTGCTTGGAGATGTGGTCAATCTAGACGTATGGTGTTGGGATCTCCTCAACAAACTACGACTCCACAGTCAGGACCAGCCGACGCCCATCCTATGTGCCTCTGGTCACAGTGACGATGCCTCCGGAGGCCATCACTCGAAAGCAGCAGAAGCAGGGTCATCTATTGGTATCATTCCACATAGTGGTGGTTCATCATCTTCAGAACGGGAGTTCTCACCCCCGGATTTGAACTCTGACCCCATACTATACCCTGTCAACAAGGCATTGGCTAGCAAGATACCATTGGCATGTTATATTGCTGTAGCAATGACCAAAGCAGGACACAGGTAAGTCATTGTGTTGCGTTACATGGTTATTCTCTAACTTTTTTGTAGGCCTTTTTGTTTGGTTTATATTATCTTTGTCCCGTTCTGTAAAAAGTATGTCATGCTAGTTGATCACAGAGTCTGTATTTCGTCTGTATTGCTGATATTCAAAATTTTTATTTCCTTTTATTACATATTTATTCCTCTTAACACCCCTATAAAGGTAATTTGTTTTAAGAAAGCACACATCAACAGCCTTTTAAATAAGGCTATGATTTTTTTAACCAAAAGTTTGCAACTAAGATTCTAAAATTCTGATGTATATACTATTTTTATATTTATCTGTGCTTTTAGTTATGTATTTATGTTGTTAATGCCACTTTTAAATAATTGTCAGTGCTACATGTGTGGGGTGACATGCTTCCGAGCAACAGCTATTTTATTATGCTTTTGTCACCCCTGACCGACATGTTGCACTGTGTGTTTGTATCATTATGTCATGCTTTTACGTTGTATGTCATCTCTTGTATTGTTTAAAACATGTATTCTTTTTGGTCAAATAAATAATAATAATTAAAAAAAAAGATTACTCACTCACCATTGAAAGTGAGTAGAGAGTAATTAGTCTAATACCCTTTTCACAAAAGCCAAATTATCTGCCTAGCCCAGCAAAAGAAAATACACGCTGTCCTCACACAGAATTGGCTAATCCTGGCTTGTCTGATAGACCTGTTCGCTGCTTATCTCTGATTAGACAACCGCCACTGTCTCAGCACCACTTTTGCGTTAATTGGGTATAACTTTGATCTCTGTTCTGATGAAATTTCTTAACCCAGCTTTTATGCCTTAACCGCGAAATTACCAGGCTACCCCTGGTATTTTGAAGGGCCAAAGAATCCCACACTATGCAGTATGTTGAGTTAGCCTACTGTGCAAAAGCATTGTGGGAACAGAAAGAGGACTGAGCTTAACCCTGTACTATAGGTAGGGCTAAAAAGCTATTTAGTTCTACCTATAGACAACTTCGGTTTGGGTGATGTTTTGTCATGGTGGCAGCCATTGCTGGGGGGCTTCCAATGTACTACGCATGCTCCTTGTGTGCGCATGTATGCGTAACAAAGGAAAATGTACAAACGCGCAGACATATGCGCACATGGCGCATGCGTAGTACACTGGGTAACCCCCAGCTTTATGGCGGGCACATAGAGGGCTCACTTCCATGAAATGCTTCCCGAATTTGCTAACTGGCTATTTAGTTCTGCCTATAGTACAGGGTTAATGAAAAATTATTCTGTGAGAAAAAAATAATAATGTCAAGTATGGTGTGTGGTTTGATTTGTTTCCAGCCTTGAGGATTTCTTGACGAAGGGATTGGAATACCTTCAGAACCTAGTGACTGCTGGATGTTATAGGATGTGCATACCACTGATTGGCAAGATCGTTCCTACTTTCATCAAGTCAGGTCATCAAGAATACCTCCTCAAGAGTGTCAAGTAAGATTCCATCTTAAAAAGATGATGATGATGATGATGGCTTCTTGAATAGTGCCGGTATCTGCCTATGATGGGCGCTCATGGTGCTTGCTCTAAACAATGTTTATGATGTTCATTTATTCCTGATAAATAGCAGATAAAAGGCCAACTGTTAGGTGTAAAATATAACAATTGCACAAATTAATTGAGTCACAATTGAATACATTTTTGCAGCAAGATTCAACTTCTACACATAAACTCGTTCAAATGTTTGACTGAACTCTGGTCATGACTTACATAGTGTGATCATCCTTCAGTGTTTGAGGCCATGATATTATGAATACTGAATAGTTTCATGCCTTCAGATATGTATCTCAATATCCATTGTTTAAAGATACAACTTTATTTGTCATGGATATACGTGTATTCAACTTTTTCAAATTTGAATTCTTCATTTTTTGTATTTTTTGTGGGGGGGGGGTAGGTGGGCATCTTCCAGCAGTTTGCAGTGACAAATTAGATTCTGAACAGTAGATTACCCAAGTTTTTAATTAATAATTATATTTGATATATTTATTTATTTGTAATGATATTTCTCATCTCTTGGACAGATTCATATCTTTGATAGAGACCATTCTAACTGCTGATCATCAATATTCCAGGATACTTCAGAAACTCTCCATGTCTTTCCAAACAGAGTGCACTGCTCTCTTCTCCAGTATGATTGCTGTAAGTCATAACTTTATCATCTCTATCGTAACATTGGTAAATTTATTCATTAAACTTCTCTTTCATGTTCCCCTTTTAAGATTTGATTACCCCAATAAGTCACTAAAAAATAGCATTGTTTTACATCTGGTCATTTTCAATCTAAATGGGACATTTAGTTGAAGTTTTAATGTAGCGCTGTGCCTTTGAAAATGCAAATTAGGATCTGAAATCAACACAAAAGCTTCTTTACAATACAACCAATTATTTAAGTTAAAAAATTATGTGATTCAGTTTTGTAACGCTGAATAATTGATCAAACAGGACTTTGCACATAAGGGACTATGGTGCTTTAAATGCCTCTTATTCTTGTATCTAGTCACTTTTGTCAGATTTGTTTTTGCTTAAAGTAATTATCATGGACTACTCTAACATACACACAGGTAATTTGGATCTAGTTATTTATTGTTGCATTTAAGGCACTGGTCGTGTCACTCACGTTTTGGATGTCGTGTCACTCATGACACATACAGGTGGACCATTTTCCACAGAGAGGGAATGATTGATAAGGACAATAAATGTCAGAGAGGTACACTATTCGTTAACATATACCAGCAATTATGGTACCTGTAAAGATCTACTTGGGCACACATCCAACCATAACAAATAATGGTCAGATACCCATGTCTTTTTTTTTTTTTTTTTTTTTTTTTTTTTTTGTCGTGTCACTCACGCACTGTTTTGTAGTCATAATTTCAAGGACCAATTGTGAAATTCAAATCCAACTGATAATGACACATGCCACTCCTACATTATATATAATATGGTAGTCATGATCTATTGACATAACCTACAAGTACGAAGATATGCGCCCTTCTATCAGTCCAAATGTCGTGTCACTCACGTTTGAAAATGACCATGTATATAAATCAAAGAGAGTAAAATTAAGTTTTTTAGGTTTGTCAATTGTGAAATTATGATTCATTCAGCTGTAAGGACATTCATGTTCATTTGTTTAATATTCTTAGAAAAATTGACATTATTAAAAAAGATAGTGGAGTAATGATGAGGATAAGTCCCATCTCACTATACTCATGGAATAACTTCCTTTATTTCATTACCTGTTTCTTTGTCATTACTCAGTCTGTCAAAATTGCTATTTCTCTTTTATATCATTCATAGCTATGAACATTTGGTATATATTTTATTTGAATCTGTGAGTGTTTTGTGGAAGCATCGCCATGTAATAGTTCTGATTCACGACTTTTAATCAGAGGGTGCAGGTTTGAATCCCACACCAGGCGTTAGTTTCCTTCAGCATAAAAATTAATCCGTGATTGCTGCACTCGACCCAGGTGGGGTGAATGGGTACCGGTAGGAAGCAATTCCTTGAATTCTGTGAGCACCTTACGGGGTAGCCTAGCAAAACCGGGTAATAATTACACTATAGTTGCTTAGAAACACCAAGGTGGATATATGTATTAAGTGCTATATGAATGTAACTACAATAGTAATTATTATTGATGTTAAAATTACTAGAATTTTAGATGAAATTTATTAGCACTTAGGTGAAACAAGCAAATATCTTGTTGACTCATTTATTCCCTGACCCTTCTACAATCCACCAAGGCCCCTGGATCACCACCAGGTCTGACTGAGATTCTCTCTGAGTGAAATAAAGAGTAAACCTTTTCACTCTCTCTTATTTATTCCTAGACCCTTCTGCAATTCACCAAGGCCCCTGGATCACCACCAGGTCTGACTGAGATTCTCTCTGAGTGAAATAAAGAGTACTAGTAAACCTTTTCACTCTCTCTTATTTATTCCCTGACCCTTCTGCAATTCACCAAGGCCCCTGGATCACCACCAGGTCTGACTGAGAATCTCTTCTGAGTAAATAAAGCAGTACTCAGTAACCTTTTCACTCTCTCTTATTTATTCCTAGACCCTTCTACAATCCACCAAGGCCCCTGGATCACCACCAGGCCTGACTAAGATTCTCTCTGAGTGAAATAAAGAGTAAACCTTTTCACTCTCTCTTATATTCCTAGACCCTTCTACAATCACCAACGCCTGGATCACCACCAGGCTGACTGAGATTCTCTCTGAGTGAAATAAAGAGTACAGTAAACCTTTTCACTCTCTCTATTTATTCCTAGACCCTTCTACAATCCACCAAGGCCCGGATCACACCAGGCTGACTGAGATTCTCTCTGAGTGAAATAAAGAGTAAACCTTTTCACTCTCTCTTATTTATTCCCAGACCCTTCTGCATCACCAAGGCCCCTGGATCACCACCAGGCAGACTAAGATTCTCTCTGAGTGAAATAAAGAGTAAACCTTTTCACTCTCTCTTATTTATTCCTAGACCCTTCTACAATCCACCAAGCGCCTGGATCACCCCAGGCCTGACTAGAATTCTCTCTAGTGAAATAAAGAGTAAACCTTTCACTCTCTCTTATTTATTCCTAGACCCTTCTACAATCACAAGGCACCTGGATCACCACGGTCTGACTGAGATTCTCTCTGAGTGAAATAAAGAGTAAACCTTTTCACTCTCTCTTTTTATTCCAGACCTTCTGCAATTCACCAAGGCCCTGATCACCCCCAGCCTGACTAAGTTCTCTCTGAGTGAAATAAAGAGTAAACCTTTCACTCTCTCTTATTTATTCCTAGACCCTTCGCAATCCACCAAGGCCCCTGGATCACCACCAGGCCTGACTGAGATTCTCTCTGAGTGAAATAAAGTAGTAAACCTTTTCACTCTCTCTATTTATTCCTGACCCTTCTGCAATCCACCAAGGCACCTGGATCACCACCAGGCCTGACTAAGATTCTCTCTGAGTGAAATAAAGAGTAAACCTTTTCACTCTCTCTTATTTATTCCAGACCCTTCTACAATTCACCAAGGCCCTGGATCACCACCAGGCCTGACTAAGATCTCTCTGAGTGAAATAAAGAGTAAACCTTTTCACTCTCTCTTATTTATTCCTAGACCCTCTACAATCCACCAAGGCGCCTGGATCACCCCAGCCTTACTGAGATTCTCCTCTGAGTGAAAAAAGAGACTAGTAAACCTTTTCACTCTCTCGTATTTATTCCTAGACCCTTCTACAATCCACCAAGACCAGGATCACTACCAGGCCTGACTGAGATTCTCTCTGAGTGAAATAAAGAGTAAACCTTTTCACTCTCTCTATTTATTCCAGACCCTTCTGCAATCACCAAGGCCCCTGCGATCACCACCAGGCCTGTACTAAGATTCTCTCTGAGTGAAATAAAGAGTAAACCTTTTCACTCTCTCTATTATTCCTAGACCCTTCTACAAATCCACCAAGGCGCTGGATCACCCAGGCCTGACTGAGATTCTCTCTGAGTGAAATAAAGGTAAACCTTTTCACTCTCTCTTATTTATTCCTAGACCCTTCTACAATCACCAAGGCCCCTGGATCACCACCAGGTCTGACTGAGATTCTCTCTGAGTGAAATAAAGAGTAAACCTTTTCACTCTCTCTTATTTATTCCTAGACCCTTCTACAATCCACCAAGGCCACTGGATCACACCCAGGCCTGACTAAGATTCTCTCTCGAGTGAAATAAAGAGTAAACCTTTTCACTCTCTCTTATTATTCCTAGACCCTTCTACAATCCACCAAGGCGCCTGGATCACCCCAGGCCTTACTGAGATCTCTCTCTGAGTGAAATAAGAGACTAGTAAACCTTTTCACTCTCTCGTATTTATCCTAGACCTCTCTACAATCCACCAAGGCACCAGGATCACTACCAGGCTGACTGAGATTCTCTCTGAGTGAAATAAAGAGTAAACCTTTTCACTCTCTCTTTTATTCCCAGACCCTTCTGCAATCTCACAAGGCCCTGGATCACCACCAGGCCTGACTAAGATTCTCTCTGAGTGAAATAAAGAGTAAACCTTTTCACTCTCTCTTATTTATTCCTAGACCCTTCTACAATCACCAAGCGCCTGGATCACCCCAGGCCTGACTAAGATTCTCTCTGAGTGAAATAAAGGTAAACCTTTACTCTCTCTTATTTATTCCTAACCCTTCTACAATCCACCAAGGCCCGGATCACCACCAGGTCTGACTGGATTCTCTCTGAGTAAATAAAGAGTAAACCTTTTCACTCTCTCTTATTTATCCTAGACCTTCTACAATCCACCAAGGCCACTGGATCACCACCAGGCCTGACTAAAGATCTCTCTGAGTGAAATAAAGAGTAAACCTTTTCACTCTCTCTTATTTATTCCTAGACCCTTCTACAATCCACCAAGGCGCCTGGATCACCCCCAGGCCTTACTGAGATTCTCTCTGAGTGAAATAAAGAGTACTAGTAAACCTTTTCACTCTCTCGTATTTATTCCTAGACCCTTCTACAATCCACCAAGGCACCAGGATCACTACCAGGCCTGACTGAGATTCTCTCTGAGTGAAATAAAGAGTAAACCTTTTCACTCTCTCTTATTTATTCCCAGACCCTTCTGCAATTCACCAAGGCCCCTGGATCACCACCAGGCCTGACTAAGATTCTCTCTGAGTGAAATAAAGAGTAAACCTTTTCACTCTCTCTTATTTATTCCTAGACCCTTCTACAATCCACCAAGGCCACTGGATCACCACCAGGCCTGACTAAGATTCTCTCTGAGTGAAATAAAGAGTAAACCTTTTCACTCTCTCTTATTTATTCCTAGACCCTTCTACAATCCACCAAGGCCCCTGGATCACCACCAGGTCTGACTGAGATTCTCTCTGAGTGAAATAAAGAGTAAACCTTTTCACTCTCTCTTATTTATTCCTAGACCCTTCTACAATCCACCAAGGCCACTGGATCACCACCAGGCCTGACTAAGATTCTCTCTGAGTGAAATAAAGAGTAAACCTTTTCACTCTCTCTTATTTATTCCTAGACCTTCTACAAATCCACCAAGGCGCCTGGATCACCCCCAGGCCTTACTGAGATTCTCTCTGAGTGAAATAAAGAGTACTAGTAAACCTTTTCACTCCCTCGTATTTATTCCTAGACCCTTCTGCAATCCACCAAGGCACCAGGATCACTACCCGGCCTGACTGAGATTCTCTCTGAGTGAAATAAAGAGTAAACCTTTTCACTCTCTCTTATTTATTCCCAGACCCTTCTGCAATTCACCAAGGCCCTGGATCACCACCAGGCCTGACTAAGATTCTCTCTGAGTGAATAAAAGAGTAAACCTTTTCACTCTTCTTATTTATTCCTAGACCCTTCTACAATCCACCAAGGCGCCTGGATCACCCCCAGGCCTGACTAAGATTCTCTCTGAGTGAAATAAAGGGTAAACTTTTCACTCTCTCTTATTTATTCCTAGACCCTTCTACAATCCACCAAGGCCCCTGGATCACCACCAGGTCTGACTGAGATTCTCTCTGAGTGAAATAAAGAGTAAACCTTTTCACTCTCTCTTTTTATTCTAGACCCTCTCAACAATCCACCAAGGCCACTGGTCACCACCAGGCCTGACTAAGATTCCTCTGAGTGAAATAAAGAGTAAACCTTTTCACTCTCTCTTATTTATTCCTAGACCCTTCTACAATCCACCAAGGCGCCTGGATCACCCCCAGGCCTTACTGAGATTCTCTCTGAGTGAAATAAAGAGTACTAGTAACCTTTTCACTCTCTCTTATTTATTCCTAGACCCTTCTACAATCCACCAAGGCACCAGGATCACTACCAGCCTGACTGAGATTCTCTCTGAGTGAAATAAAGAGTAAACCTTTTCATCTCTCTATTTATTCCAGACCCTTCTGCAATTCACCAAGGCCCTGGATCACACCAGGCCTGACTAAGATTCTCTCTGAGTGAAATAAAGAGTAAACCTTTTCACTCTCTCTTATTTATTCTAGACCCTTCTACAATCCACCAAGGCGCCTGGATCACCCCCAGGCCTGACTAAGATTCTCTCTGAGTGAAATAAAGAGTAAACCTTTTCACTCTCTCTTATTTATTCTAGACCCTTCTACAATCCACCAGGCCCTGGATAACCACCAGGTCTGACTGAGATTCTCTCTGAGTGAAATAAGAGTAAACTTTTCACTCTCTCTTATTTATTCCTAGACCCTTCTACAATCCACCAAGGCCACTGGATCACACCAGGCCTGACTAAGATTCTCTCTGAGTGAAATAAAGTAAACCTTTTCACTCTCTCTTATTTATTCCTAGACCCTTCTACAATCCACCAAGGCGCTGGATCACCCCCAGGCCTGACTGAGATTCTCTCTGAGTGAAATAAAGAGTACTAGTAAACCTTTTCACTCTCTCTTATTTATTCCCAGACCCTTCTGCAATTCACCAAGGCGCCTGGATCACCACCAGGCCTGACTGAAGATTCTCTCTGAGTGAAATAAAGAGTAAACCTTTTCACTCTTCTTATTTATTCCTAGACCCTTCTACAATTCACCAAGGCCCTGGATCACCACCAGGCCTGACTGAGATTCTTCTGAGTGAAATAAAGAGTAAACCTTTTCACTCTCTCTTATTTATTCCAGACCCTTCTGCAATCACCAAGGCCCCTGGATCACCACCAGGCCTGACTAAGATTCTCTCTGAGTGAAATAAAGATTAAACCTTTTCACTCTCTCTTATTTATTCCTAGACCCTTCTACAATCCACCAAGGCACCTGGATCACCACCAGGCCTGACTGAGATTCTCTCTGAGTGAAATAAAGAGTAAACCTTTTCACTCTCTCTTATTTATTCCTAGACCCTTCTACAATCCACAAGGCCCCTGGATCACCCCCAGGCCTGACGAGATTCTCTCTGAGTGAAATAAAGTACAGTAAACCTTTTCACTCTCTCTTATTTTATTCCCAGACCCTTCTGCAATTCACCAAGCCCCTGGATCACCACCAGGCCTGACTAAGATTCTCTCTGAGTGAAATAAAGAGTAAACCTTTTCACTCTCTCTTATTTATTCCTAGACCCTTCTGCAATTCACCAAGGCCCCTGGATCACACCAGGCTGACTGAGATTCTCTCTGAGTGAAATAAAGAGTAAACCTTTTTCACTCTCTCTTATTTATTCCTAGACCCTTCTGCAATCACCAAGGCACCTGGATCACCACCAGGCCTGACTAGAGTTCTCTCTGAGTGAAATAAAGAGTAAACCTTTTCACTCTCTCTTTTTATTCCCAGACCCTTCTTAGCAAAATCCACCAAGGCACCTGGATCACCACCAGGCCTGACTGAGATTCTCTCTGAGTGAAATAAAGAGTAAACCTTTTCACTCTCTCTGATTTATTCCCAGACCCTTCTGCAATCAACCAAGGCACCAGGATCTCTACCAGGCCTGACTGAGACACTCTTTGAGTTCTGGCTCATGATACTAACCTCATGTAAGAACTGGCATACCAATCATGATATTTGTCAGGTCCTTGATGCGACGTTAGAGGCTGCCCTCGTGTGTCACAAAGCAAGCAATGTACTGACGCAAGAGATCTTCATGACACACTTCAGGGTAAGATGATTTTTTTCTCTTAACCCTCTTTGATTATTCAATGTTACATTTTGATCTTGGCTGATTTTCACAAAGCTGTCAAAATTATAAGTTAAACAACATCCCATTAAAATGCAGATTAATTGTATCATACATACTTCAATGAGATTTTGCCCCATCAATTACATCTTGATGTGCTTAGCTATTATTAGTATGATTTAGAATATTTGTATTCTTTTAGTTAGGAAATCTAGAAGGTCTTTGTCAGTTTTCAGTTTCCATTTTATCTAACTAGAATATTTTTTTGCCACCATAATAAAACTATCATTGTATTCTCGTTGTATATGCTGCTTGTATTGCTTTGGAAATATCTGTGATATTGTTTAGTCAACTTTTGGATCCAATAAACGAGAAAATTGTAATTTATTCAGTTTGAAATTGAATGATAACAAAATTTGCATTGATAATTTGAAAAGTAGATGTCATACTCATGGATATTAATCAAAATTATAGTGGTATGGGATGTATGAAGTTCATACCTTGCACGCACTAATATTCTTCAACAAGATATTAATCTAGATTTGCAACCATGGGAAAAATAATGGCTACACGGTAGGAAAAATTCCAGAAATAATGAAGTACCTTCTGGTAGTCTGGCTAAGTGTAGGCTAATAATAAACCTTGTATCCTGTGGAAAAAAAAACTTTTAATAGATAAATTCAATTATTGTCATTATTATTCTTCTTGCAGTCAAGTGCATTCAGGCAAATGTCACAGGTACAATTTTAATTGTATAAAAGCTTTCAAAATCTGCACAAAAACAAGTATGAATGTGAAGTGAATTTGTCCTTGCGCTGTACTGTTAAAAGATATACAACAAATCCATTGATCAATTTTTTTACTTTATGTCATTCATTTTTATTTTATTTTGCTGTTTCATGAATGCTGAATTTTTGCATCAATAAACAATCTACCTGCAGCATACACTCCCTTGTTGTTTTGTCAGATTCATATATATATATATATGTTTTGTCAGATATAGCTATAAAAAAATCAGTTAAAAAGAATCAAACATATGTGGCAAATTGGTGCCGTGATTATCTATCAATGTATGTATAGAAATATGCATATTTCATATGTAATATTATTAAAGGCATGTCAGATATAATTTCTTTTATTCATTTGTGTGCTTCAAGTAGCAATAATTTTTGGTACTTGGTATATTAATCTGCTTTCAATTTTATTTTTGTTTTGAGTGTTTTGAATAACCAATTCCATTTCTCTTCTTTTTTTTTCTTTCGATTTTTTTTTTGTGGTGAAAATTGCAATTATTTTGTTTGTGTGTAAATATTCAAATGCACATCAGGTTGAGGGTCTCTATAGCCGATATGTGTAAATGTATGTTTGTGGTTCTAAATAGATCAATAATCTTTTTTTAAATATTTAATAAAGGATATTGTAATGAGTAGATTAATACCGCAGCTGTCAAGAAATATTTATTTCAGTATTAAGTACAAAAAGCTGAAAATAATACTTATGGTTTCATGCAAAGGACCGATAACCAAAATTCAATCTTAATGTTGTCCTTTGGTATTACTTAAAACATACCGGTACTTATTTCCTCCAATTATTACTCCTAAAAAGTACAGATTTCCTCAACAAGATACAACTATTTAAATACTGAAATCTTGTGGTGCAAGTTTGCATCTCTGTTAGTCTAAGTATGTAGTAGGTTGGGTAAACTGCGGAGACCAAGTACGAATCCTCCAGTTATCCCTGCCTTGCATGCAGTTTTAAGCTCATCTGTGCTAACTACTCCAGCATCAGATTTTTATAATGTCGGTCTTGTGTTTTGTACCATGACACAGACTATTTGTAGACATCTCTATTTAATAGATAAATGAATAGGGATTCATCACGACTAGGAGCTACAAGGCATACAATGTATTCATATAAATCCTCAGTATTTGTAAGGCTTGGTTCGCATAGAAGTATACGGCTCAAGTATACGGGCATGTTTTGCAAGGGCCCCCAAATATCGGGGAGGGTTATTTTCCCCACAAGTCAGAGGGTACACGACAAAGAAAGAAAACACTATATGAAAAAATAATCGGACTCGTGGGAAAAATACTTGGACTTGCGGACCCTCGGACTCGTGAGAAAATACTTGGACTCGTGGGAAGACCTCCTTAAATCAAACCAGCCGCATTCCCTGGTCGAGCAATAGCATTTCAATGGTTCACATAGGGCACTGTACTATATACCATTTTCCAGCTGCAATTCATGTGTACAAATCTTCTGAATTTCCCTTATCACGATTTATTAACTATTATTCTCCTCACATGACCCTCGTCAACCTCAGCTAATAGGAGGAAAGGAAATTTTTTGGGGTCAGAACTGCCTATGTCATCGGCGCTAATAGATCACCGAATAAATCGCCATACCCAGTATAGCGAATACCAAATAGCGTATACCACGTACTGTATACTGTAGACTTCTATGTGAACATACTCTTAGGTATTAGAAACTTAATTGTCTATACTCTATTAATTTCTCAAGTCAGATTCAGATTTATTTTATTTGTCATTTCAGGAAATTCGGTTTGTCAGCTTAGCTTTAAAAGCTTTAACCTTTGACCTTTTTCCATATAACAGAAGAAGGTATCTACCTCCAGGGCTCCTGGTCTGTTATCATCAGTCATGTCCCTGGTAACCTCTACCAGTCCATTACCTACCATGATAGAACAATACAAGAAGGAATTCCCATGGTTAGCATACTCCCTCATGACAGCAGAGACTAGGTTCCTGCAGGAGAGTGGAGTACTCCAGGTCGTCTCTCAAGAGCTCCATGCTAATGGATCCATGACAACTGATCAGGCTCTTAAGGTATCAACCATTTTTTAAATCTTGCAATAAGAAGAGAAACTTTAATCAAAAATTTTGTCTACGTTATTAAAATGTGGTCATAAGATTGAATTGTGGAAGAAACAGTTTCAAAGTGATCGGGAAGGTTGCTAACAATTCACCTGATACTTGCTGTGAGATTTTGGAATTAACAAAATGATAAGAAATCAACCTATTTCTACTGAGAGCAACATGCACTGTACACAAAAATGCAAATATGGGACGACACACAGATGTTCGGCCCAAACATTTCAATTGGTATTTTTTTGGTCATATTATGACTATGAGGGCATTTGAAGAGCAATCCTTTTGAATTGGACCTTTCTACTTTTATATTCTACCTAAATACCATAAAAATGATTTGAAGAAGGCTTTAGAACTGAACAAATTGAAATATTCAATAAAAAGTGGAGATCATTCTGGAACATCCACAGGAATTTATTAAATCTGTTTGGAGCTTTGTATTTCACTTTCATCCTTGATAATGACATACTACTCATCTATGATACAGAGGATTATTCTAAAGATTCAGTAGTTCACCAAAATCTCATCCTACATGTAGCTATTCCAAATATTTATACCTCAATTACTCACTGGACCGACAATAAACCCCCCCCCCCCCAACTCAGGCGGTCAACTACACACATATGCTAGTTCACGATTTCTCTGGAAAAGAGATATATTTTGGTGGCTCAGGTAGGGGGAAAATCCTGAGAAATCATTGAAATATGGGTCTTTTAGCATTTTCTCCCATGACCTTTTTTTTTTATTAGGGGTAGTTTTCAATTCTTTGATGAAAAATCCTGAAATAGGGTCCCAAATATTGTCTGAAAACCTGTGAAAAGGGGGTAATTTTGCTGGCTCCCCCTCCAAAAGCCTGAAATAGGGCATAAGTTTGATACAGCTTCCCTTCCAAAAGCCTGTAATAGGGGGTAATTTTGACATGGCTTCCCCTTCAAATAGGGGGTATCTCTAAGAATCTGGAACAAGCATACATGTATGGTTGATCGCCTGAGTGGGGCGGGGGGGGGGGGGGGCAATAAAGAGACAACAAAATGACTGTATTGTAGATGTACAGTATTGATTTCATCATTAGTCAGTTTGGTAGTATGTGTAGGATATGGGACACACTGTGTCATATGTGTATGAATCCACAGCTTATCTTGTAATCTCTTCTCTTTGTTCTTGCAGAGAGCAAACCATCAACTGAAGAGTAACTTCTTGGTGATAGTTTGGTAGTATGAGTAGGATATGGGACACACTGTATTATAAATCCACAGCTTATCTTGTAATCTCTTGTCTTTGTTCTTGCAGAGAGCAAACCAGCAACTAAAGAGTAACTTCTTGGTGAATGTGAATCAGCTTCCTATCTACCGATGGGCTCAGCTAGCATTGGATGTAGAGATCACACACCCTCTTCTGCCGGTCATATGGCAGATGTTCTTTACTCTTTACCTAGAAAGAATGAAAGGAGAAGGAGGGTAAAGACCTTAGTCTAATTGATTGAAGATTTTTATTACCTGGGGGGCGTTTCATGAAAGGACTTGTCAGACGTTTTATCTGACAAACTGTTATAAGCTACTTAAATGCTTACATCTGATTGGCTGAGAGCAAATTTGTCGGATAAAATGTCCAACAAGTCCTTTAATGAAATGCTCCCTAGATGATCTGGTACATGTCGCAAGAAGATAAGTCACTAGAGCGAGTTCTAATCTCGCTGGAAAAGGCCTTGTGAGAGACCTTGGAAAACTTTGAGGGGAACCATAGAAGAAGATACAAAAACTCTGGTTTCACTCGTATGGATCACACCGACAGAAAAGCCTAGGGTGAAGCCATCAAGAAATGAAACATCATACTTCACAGAGTGGAAAAATAGAATCTACACCCTGATGATGGTGATTGCTAGAAAAAGAAGTACATGTACATGTACATGCTTGTAGGTAATGTAAGGGACTGGGCTGATGTTATAATAGTATGGTAGAATACCGATCAGCTGATATGTTTGTTTTGAGCCTATTGATCCAAGGGCTGTTTCACAAAGAGTTAAGTAGACTTAAAGTCACACTTAAATTCCAAGTTGCGTGGAGTATGTTACAGATCACCTCATTGGTCAGATCATGCTCCGGGGATGAGGCCATTGAGCAGTCTATCAAAAAGAGTGGGCATTAGATACAGGATGCGTATAGAATTTAAGTGCGACTTTAAGTCTTCTTAGGCTCTTTGTGAAAAAACCCCTAGGTCTATAGGTATTTTTCATCTATAAACATGGAAACTTTTAAATTATGCAGTATCTACATCTCCCTTCATATTTTCTTTTCAGCACCTTAGAGCGATTCAGTATAGGTCACCGCTACTTCCATTGCTTCAGTGATGTAACCTTTCAGAAGAGTCTGAAGCGCCGGCTGTCCCGCATTGCAGACTATCATCACAATGCAAGTCAGGGACATTACCCTGATGATCAGCCTCCTAGGAAACACAGGATGACCTCACAGAGTAGCAAGATGGAGGAGGGGTCAACTACAGAGGGTGCTGTTGGTGGAGTTGAAGCTGGAGACGAGGAGTCATGTGGAAGGAGCTCCTCCAAAGATGGAGAGGACTTTGAAGCTCTTGCAGACAAAGAGTTTCATACCAGATTACTCAAGTAATAATAATGATAATAGTAGTATATGAACCAGTTGTGTGTCTACATGGGTTGGGTGTCTGGACACACGATTTTAACTAGCCATTCGAAAAGGATTACAAGCAATGTCTTCGAAATTTTTAGCAGAGAATGTTATAGGAAACTAATATTGATGATGATAAGCACTATTCAACCTATATTATTGAACAGTTATATACGGCCACCAGAGGGGGTGGTTGGAACTATAGTACCCGAACTGACCCAAAGAATGTGACTATTTTTCCTGAGGGGCGCAGCCCCGAAGGAAAATAGTCGCATTCGCGTCAGTGAGGGGACTATAGTTTCACCAAAACCTCTGAAGGCCGTATATAACTGGTTTATATCCGTCATCGGAAATAAAGATCCTAGATCTCTAGAAATCTAACGTTAACGTTAGAGGCCGATATCTACTCCAGATAGGGTCTAACGTTAAGGCTAAGCTCACGTTAGACCTATAACACAGTTAGTCAGTATAGGTCCTAACGTTAAGTTAGGCCTGGATCTAACGTTAGACCTACCTAGATAGACCTAAGTTAGATCTAGTCTAACGTTAGATCTAACTGTTATATCTACATTTTGAATAATAAATGGGCGTTTACTCACTGGGTCTCTTCTTCTTGGGGCCCTCTGCTTAAGTTTAATCACATTTCTTGTTCTGCGTAACTAACCCTAACGTTAGACTTCTAACAACTGTCACTGATCAAACGCTGACAAACAAGTAACAGCGTTGCTGTCGCCATTTACAATGAACTCTCTGAATGAATAGACGAGATGAAAACCTCGGCTTGCTATCATCATCAGATCCTCCAAACTACTTTACACATTTCTTGTAAAAATTAGGGTCTATCCATAATCCATGTCACTGCACTGCCATGATCCTAGGCTAAGCCAAGGCACGCACTCTCCGTCCGGCAAACATGACAGAAATCCGGCCCGTCTAGCTACTACGCGAGATCAAAATGTAAACAAAATTTGATGAGTCACGCGTCACGTATGTACGTACGCGCACCATCGTCAAAACAAACCTTACGTCACGCATAGAGGTGGATACCTTTATGACGTCTCGTCATGCCGAGCACACGATCGGGGCTACGGAGCCGCTGGGGGGGGGGCGGGCGGGTTCAGCAACCTAAACGTGTACGAAAATGGGGTCTTTGCTCTCAGCTAGCTTCGATCACTCGATAGGCACTATCGTTTGATCGAGCCGTGGCTATTCGCAGGTACTATCCACGGCTCAAGGGAATATTCCCGGCTTATGACGTCAGATGTCAGGATTAGTGGCATATTTGCACAATTCATTAAGTTGGTTGGAACTACCTTTGGTCACATGACGGGGTTTAGACCAATCACCTATTAAGATTCTTACCATGACGGATATAATTTCGGTTTATTCCTGAGACAAAAAAAAAAACAAGGCTTCAGTTTTGTTAGGTGTCCAGACACTCGACCCCCTATCCTACTACTTATTAAATACGTAACTTGTTCAGTACATGCCTTAGCTTCCATAAGGGCCATATATTTAACCTGCAGGTGCAATACAACATCCTTCTATTTTACTTAATTTTTGTATTGGGTCTAATCTGCATTGGGTATATGTAAGTCTTATATACACACAAGGACCTCTATTTAACGTCCTATCCACGGGCCTAAATATTTCCTACTGAATTTACACCTGTATTTCCACTCAAAGTTGGCATCAATTTGTGTAAATCAGTCAGCATGCCCTGGGCCCAAACTCATGCACATTGACATCATACGATCAGACCAGTGCAGAATGTTATTACATGTACATGAACGTATAGTTCCTCTCAAAAATAGTAATTATCATATGGTCGGTTGAGAACCAGAAGGGCGCTATAACCATTGACTTTGTACAGCAATAGCGCCCTTCTGGTTCTCAACAGACGATATGGTAGTTATGGCTATTAATAGGTGATGTACATAATTATTGGAACTAGTATTTTTGGGGGAAAGTCATGTTGGTGAAACATGACATTGCCAATATTCCAGCTTTGAAATTTATATTTTATTTAACCCTAGGTTGTATCAAACGTATCTCCTGTGGCTTGAGGAACCGTTGCTTCATGAAGCAAGCTTATACCTACCTTCATTACCTGAACAGTATGACAGAGACAAACTGGCAAGGATATTTGCTGCAGATGTGGTAAGTGGTTTGGAATGTTTGCTGCAGTTTATATTAGTTCATAATGAACTTAACTACTACAAAAGAAAGTGTATGCCTGTAGGTATTCTATTAAAGTTAAGCATTTAAAAGATTTAATTTACAAAACAAAAAGAGTCTCAAGCTAAGAATGGTTTCAAAAGACATTGTTCAAACAGCCATGAGAGGAAACAAAAGTTACGATTTACACATATTTTGTCTAAGGGCTTTGTGGAATGGACACTTACGTCCCCGTGGCAAGGCATTTATCTACAAATTTGTCACACTTGACTCGAGTGGATCGGTACTGGAAGGAAAAACTTTGTTAAATGCTTAAAGTGGAGCAGCTATGGGTAGAGCCTTATGAATTATTTCTGCATTTCTGAATAATTTACTTGAATAATGTCGCTTTATAAGCACTGTATTGCAGAGATGCCAACTCTACAAAATAATTACAACATTAGAAATTAGAACGCAAATAACCCAAATAGTTAAAATAGCTGAAACCAATGTCTTGTTAACAAGTGAAAAAAAACTATTGATTTGAACGCATTCCCGAAATTGAATGACAGAGCAAAATGTTATTATTCATGCTTTCTCTATTGAGAAGTCATTTATTTTAGCTGTTCTAACTATTTGGGTTATTTGCGTTCTAATTTCTAATATTATTATTCTGTAGCGTTGGCATCTCTGTGTATTGTTATGTTCATTATCATTAATATGATAATTATCATTGATATGATAATATTATTATCAATACGATATGGCCAATATCGCTAATGCTCTGGAATTGGAATATAGATTTTCATTTGTTTTTCTATTGTCTTTCATAACATAAATGTTATACATGTTTATGTCATTCAAGATCAACATTTCATTAATACCCTGCATTGACAGTAATATGTCATGACCTGGGTTTATTTTAAGAATTTACTTATTATGTTTATATTGTAAATTTATTTCCTTTGTTGTGAACTCAAAGTAATATCAAATAAAAAATTATTACAATTTTTTTGAAAGGATGCTTGGATGGAGTATGTTGACTGGGATGGTGTGAGCTATGGAGTAGAGAGACTTGTAACTCAATGGCTGCAAGTCACAAGACCTCCTATATACAAGAACTATGGGCACAGTACTAGGGATCAACAAATAGATGGTAACAATCTCATGTTATATCTTTTGATACATACAACTTTTGAACTTTTTACATATGAATAGTTTCTAAGACAGTATTTTGTTGTCAGACTTGAAAATTCTAACTCAAAACTTCACCGCTACAATGAGATTTAGGGAACTGTTTGCAGAAAGATGGTTTTAATATTTTGGTTCAGATACAGCACTGAGAAGTACATACATCTACATGTAGGAATATGTTACAGGAAAATATTGTGAAATTTTCATGAGAGATATTAATATCTATCCAGTTAGCTTTGTTAAGTTAAGGGAGTGGTGTGGTCGAGTGGATAAGTCAGTGGACTTACGATCACAAGGTACGCGGTTCAAATCCCGTCCATACCACTAGCATCCTTCAGCAAGGTGTCAACCTGCAAATTTGCCGTACTTGACCCAAGTGAGGTGAATTGGTTCCGGTAGGAAGGAATTCCTTGAATGCTGTGAGCACCTTTCGGGTAGCCTAGCTAAGCCGGGTAATAATTAGTTAGCACTATAAGCGCTTAGAAACGAATCCATGACATATGCTCCGGCGACAATTGCTCCGCTATAAATTCCATACACTAATCGAATGACTAACTTCAACCAGGGACTTTACACTATACCCTACCCTAAACCTAACCCTAAACCTAATATAAATCCCTATTACAACCCTAACCCTAACCCTATATCTTAGACGAAATAAAGCCCGGAGCAATTGTCGCAGGAGCAAATGTCGGGTCACCCTTAGAAACACCAAGGTGGATATATGTATTAAGTGAGCATATAAATGTAACTATTATTATTATTAAGTTTGTTATTTGATGTCGGGCAAGATCTGCAAAGCTGTAAACTGTTTTATTATTCATATTTAATCATTTAAATTATTTTAATTTATAATTTACAAAGTACTTGTCTTATCTTCTCCCCTCATAGCGACAACTCAGATCCTGCATCGCCTAGCCCAGTATGAGAAGCCTAAAGCCGCTCCATCTGTGCACTCCATCACGGCTCCAGTAGGAGACATACCGGATCATCTCCTAATAGATCATCAAGCAATGCTGCAATTCATTGAAGGAGATCTCCAAGAGATGCTTGATTATGCCAAGTAAGCTTTACTCTGCTGTGCTCTACATTGTAGTAGGTTTGTTGTATCATCTTTAATCCTCAAAAGACAGGGGGGCACGATTTCCGCTCCACCGCACAAAAGATTTTGATCCACCGCTTGCTGACTTTTTCTTTCAAGTCTCGCGCATCTTTTGAAGCCATTTTCGCGAAAATCTGTCATACCTTACAACGCTGCACGATTTTCAAAAATATCTGTCAGACAAAGTCATTGCAAATGCAGTTTTCTCACCTAATTCATAAAGATATGATTATTTTCACTTTCATTTGCCGAAATCAATTTATTTTAGCATATTTAGCTTCAAAATGGTTTCTTCATAATTTTTGAGAAAAACAAGAAAAAACAAAAGGTCAAAAAACAAAGTATATCATATGTAAGAAATTCATAAAACAATAAATACTAAGAAAATAATTTCAATACCATAATTTTATGCCTCGCCACCGAAGGTGGTCCGGAGGCATTATGTTTTCGGGTTGTCCGTCTCCGTCCGTCCGTCGTCCGTACGTCCGTCCCGTTTTCGTTCTCGCGATAACTTAAGAACCGTTTGACGGATCACTTTCAAACTTGGATCATGTATGCATATGGTAGGGACAATGATCTGATTAGATTTTAGGGTCATGAGGTCAAAGGTCAAAGGTCACAGAGGTCATTGTATGCATGAAAATGGCTCGTTCTCGCCATAACTTAAAAACCGTTTGACGGGTCAACTTCAAACTTGGGTAATGTGTGCCTATGGGAGGGCAATGAACTGATTAGATTTTAGGGTCATGAGGTCAAAGGTCAAAGGTCACAGATGTCATTGTATACATGAAAAGGTTCGTTCTCGCAATAACTTAAGAACTGTGTGACAGGTCAACTTCAACTTGAGTAATGTGTGCATATGGGAGGGGCAATGAACTGATTAGATTTTGGGGTCAAAGGTCAAAGGTCACAGAGGTCATTGTATACATAGAAATAGTTTGTTCTCGTGATAACTTAAGAACCGTTTGAGGGATAAACTTGAAACTTGGGTCATATGTGCATATATGAGGGTCAATAAACTTATTAGATTTTGGGGTCATGAGGTCAAAGGTCACAGGTCATTGTGTACGTGAAAATGGCTCTCGTTCTTGCGAATACTTAAGAACCGTTTGAGGGATCAACTTCAAACTTGGATCATATTTACATATGGGAGGGACAATGAACTTATCAGATTTTGGGGTCATGAGGTCAAAGGTCACAGAGGTCATTGTGTACATGAAAATGGCTTGTTCTCGCAATAACTTAAAAACCGTTTGACGGATCAATTTCAAACTTGGGTCATATGTGCATATGGACGGACAATAAACTGATTAGAATTTAGAGTCATGAGGACAGAGGACATTGTGTACGTGAAAATGGCTTGTTCTTGCGATAACGTAAGAACAGTTTGATGGATGAACATCAAACTTGGGTCATGTGTGCATATGGTAGGACAATGAATTTATTATATTTTGAGGTCATAAAGTCAAAGGTCAAGGGTCACACGTCATTGTATACATGAAAATGGCACGTTCTTGCTGTAACTTCTGAACCGTTTATGGATCAACTTCAAACTTGGGTCATGTGGGAGGAAAGATGAACTGATTAAATTTTTGAGGTCAGGACATCAAAGGTCACTGGTTATTTATGTAAATGACTCGTTTGTGCAATTTCTGAAGGACCTTTGACGATCAACTTAAACATTTTATCCTTTTTTATTACATCAGTAGCCATCCTTCCTGAGTTGGAAATAATTCTGATGATACAACTTAATAGATTTGGGGTCAATATCTCAAAGATGTCATGGTATAAATGGATGTAAAATACTCAAACACGCGCATGCCTTTTTTTTCCGATGTGGCAATACGGAGGCATGCCTTCCGACCGTGCGCGGTCGAAGATTCATCTAGTTTCCTATTACAATTGTTAAGAATGCTATAAGGAATAGTAATACACAAAATTAGCATTCCAGGCGCTTTATATTTTCAATTGGAGCAAAAAGTATGATTTCATGCATAAATTAGCATAATTAATTCATATTAAAAAAAAATCGATAATTTTTCGGAAAAATTAACAGCGCAGTCTTGTAGATTACATGGCTCACTACCATCGTGCAAATTTTCGGCGCGATCGGAGGCTGAGATCTTAGGGGGGGGCACCATGGCCCCCCTCAGTCTTGACAGCTACCAAAACACCCCAGTCTTATTAGGGTTAAGGCATATCAAAACATATTTTATTTGTAAAGTCATTGTATGTCAGATAAAATATTGTTACTAGCTTCTGACTACTCGAGCATTGAAAAGTTAACAGGTTTAATCCTGAAAAGACTGGTGGCTCATTCAGCCCCCCCCCCCCCAAGATCTCTGCTGTTGACCGCACAATCGCGCCGAAAATTGGCAAACGCGTTACCCATGGCATCATCTACAAAACTGAAGAGCCATATTCTCTGAAAAATTCCATCACTAATCAATTATGCTAATTTATGTTACAATCACAGATTTGCTCTAATTAATTAAATAAAGCCCCAAAAGTGCTAATTTTTTGTTTAATTGATGCAATCACAAGAAGAATTTTCCCTTAATTAGTGTCAAGAAATAAAGAATGGTAACAAAGACCATCTAGTGCACATATTTGTAATCTCAATGAATATGTAATAGTGAATATAGTAGTGTATGAGTTGACCACCATTCTTCTTTTTCATTGCAGCTCATTTTCAACAAGAGAGAGCTTCAATGTTGGCTTAGACCTTAGCTACATTGAGCTCCTGCCGACTCTCTATCACAATTCTGAAATCGAGGTAAAATAATTGTCACATTTTCCTTTTAAAACATTTTAGCTTCCCTATACAAATAAAATCATAGGCTAATTTATACTCTTTATTATTAATAGTTATTCCAAAAGGTATATTTTAAGACTAGCTACATTTTGTATATATAACACAGTCAAGGAGAGGTTCGATCAGTTTGATCTTGATTAAAGTGTCCATGTTATCAACCATCAAAAGTTCATTCTAAATAGGCTGAGTGTGTCATCCGGGTATTTTTATATTATATAAATAGTGTACACTCTATCATGCAATATACTGGATTATATGTACAACAAATACTAAATTATTCTGCGTGCAGGTTTGTTTTTCTGAGGGATAATTTAGTATTTGGAGTTCATATAGTTCAGTAATGTTGCAAGGTTGAGCGTTCACTGTTTATTATAGTAAATAGACCCCAAACGTTATATTGTACATATGTACAATGTAACAAATTGAAAGTAGGTCATGTGGTACTAATCTAGCCAATTACAGCTTCAATTATCTTACCACTATTTACTATTAAATGTTATTTTCAACAATAAGTCTCCCCTATCAGTCATTTAAAAAAAAAAATGCATGTGGAACTCCTGGCATGATCAAGAACTATTGGTTTGCTTGACTGAAACATTAAGTGGGTACAATACCTAGGATATTTATAGTAAAAAAAAAAATTGAGAAATGTGTTGATAACTCTTGAAGTTTGCAGAGTAGAACTTACAACAACCTGCCCTAACCTATTGATGATTTTGAATCCTTGTTATAAAATAAAACTGTACCTACATCATTGTAAAGAGCAAATATGAAAATATAGAATGCATTTTGCATTCACAAGATTTTTGGCGTAATTGTTGTATTTAAATTGATGAGACTAATGGGTTTCTATTAAATGTATTCTTTTAACTTTGACAGACACGACTAGAGATTCCTTGCAGGTCAGCAGTCTCCTCTAGACATCGATGCTTGGGACCAGCCAGAATTGTTGTTAGGGTAAGCTTGTAGTCATTTTAAAGGGATGCAGTAACATTGAATGATATTCAAATCACAATTTGTTTGATTTAGCTTATTTGCTAGCATAATTATAAACACATAGGTCAGTCTGGTACTAGTATCTTAATTGCAAGCTAATTGCTTGCTTTACTTTCGAGATATGATTCCATACTCAAATTTTTAAACCTATCGTGGAATGGGTTTGAAAACCATGTGCACTTCAAGACAGCACCGCATTTCCTGTTGTGTAGTCCCTGTCCCTATCGGCCTGCTGAGCTTGCAACAGAGGGGAAGTAAATTAACTCATCTGTATGCTTAGCATCCTTTGTGACACTGTTTTAAGATAGTAAATGACTTCCATTTGATCTGAAACTTTCAGTATTTTGTTTTTATTGTTAGAGCAATATAATTTTATTCATCTTGATCTAATTGCTCTTGTTTTTGAAAGTTACCAAATCCCTTTAAATCACACATAATTTTCTTTGTTGTATTCATTTCTTATTAAATTATAACTACAAATGTATACATTCAGTATTATGAAGCCGACAAATAGCTAAACTAAGTTAAAGTTGGTCCTGTTCAATATTGATTTGATTTGATTTGATTTATTTATTTACCAATGATAACATTTCATGACATACATATAATTAAAATATTACAAATGGTAAATGGGACCAGAAAATAGCACATGTGCTAGTCGAGCCTGGCCCCTCTTCATTATTTACATACAAAGTATAATGTTGTTAATAAACATAAGACTATACAGTTACAGATACCAACTATTGATACAAAGTTTATGAAGTGTAAATTACAGTAAGTTACACATAGAGAAGCGAATTGTTATTGATTTATTATATGCATTTTTAAAGAAAAAAATTTTTTTTTTCTTGTTTGTGTTAATTTGATCGTATCTAGCACCAGGAATGCAAGAAAAGCGATGCCGTGAAGAGAAAACTAGATGAGAATAGAACCGAATACAAACAGCTATCAATCGAAACGGAATCTCCGCCCCCTCCTGTTATCTGCACTGCTGCTGTTCATATAGAGACTGCCATCACGTGAGTTTCACATTCTAATAGTGAGATAAAGAGTTTTAGTGAACACAATTTAGGTTGTTTAATGTGGTGTAAAGTCATATTCAGTTCTTTCAGTTGAATAGAAAAGTGGAAATATTCAAAGTTTTTTTGTTTATTATTGACAGATTTTATAATCAAAACTTTCATATAGATTTATATCTATTTTAATGAAAGACAAGTTAAGTTAATAATCTGAGCTCTTCTCGGATCAGAAATTTGTAAAGAAAACAACAACATGATAATCATTGTTCTATAGTTAATCTGAGTTATTTCAAGTAATAATACCCTTCGGGCAGGATAAAGTTTGTACACTATTTGAAACACTTCATTTTTAATTTTTGCTTCATGCTCTTTTGTTGTCATGTATTTCAGGGATTTGATCAATAAAAATCGATCGGCGGAAGGGGAGGAGCAGGATGCCCATATCCAGGTGGGCGTGGCTCTTCTATATCACCTTGCCAACAAGATGAACGATGATTGTAGGCATTATCCACCTACAAGGCAGTTCTTCACCTCATGTATTGAGATTCTAGGACAGGTATTATTGACCATGATATCAAATGGACATGTCAACTATTGTTGTTGAAGTCATTTTTTTCTCTTTTGTGATGTGACATATTCTTCTTCATTTGTGTCCACCATTTACAATATTAAGTATAACATGAATATATGTACATGTTATATAGCACAAACAAAATTATATACTTGGCCACGACTTTGCACATAGTACAGCCCTCTCATTTGCAACCATCAGATCATCCCGATCGCAATTTTCTCTAATTTGGCATTGAAGCAGGTGTCCCATAGTTTGAGGCGTACCACAATCACAATTTACGTTGTGGCATATGTGACATATGTGACCAGTCTATGCCAAGCATCTTTATTCTGTGTACCTGAATGGTTTGAAAAGTTGATTCTGAACTTCCTTAAAGTTAATTATGAGATAGTGTGTAACATGGTCACATACATGTAGTTCATGAACACATATTCCAGAAGAAAATGCCAAGTTAGACACACGTGGGTATTAAAAAAAAAAAATTATTTTGAAACCTCTCTTCTTGCAGTGCTGATATATACACACTATATGACATATATTGTTTAGTATGAACTATATTTGGTATAAGGAATAATGGTAATTATATTTAACTCTGGATTAATGTTTGGAAGATAGTGATGATGATCATTATTATCATCACTATCAATGTTGTGTATACTAATTTAGTTTAATTTTTAAGAAGTAGAATTATTATTAACATTATTTGTATATTATTCATCTTCTTCTTTTCAAGTCCTTTCTCAAATTGTTTTGACTGTAAGTGTATCCTCATATTCATGTTTCTCAAAGGAATGAGAAAACTGAAACTGAATCTGAAATTGAATTAGACTCTACCCACTATATTATTGATTATGATTGATTATGATAACAGTACATGTACATTCATTAAGTCTGTTGGTTTTGTTTGCTTTCTTTAGGAGTTTGTGAGACCATTCCCGGAACAGGCACAACCTCTGCTCCATGAGATTTTGTCCAATCACAAACTTGCTGGTGTCTTGGCACCTAACTTTGTACCTTGTAACTGCCCTTCAACGTTTGTCCACATGTACACTGAGGTTGTGAGAGTCACTGCCAATAACATGCAGGATCTTGCTTTCATGTTACTCACGAAGGTACTGTATTCACTGTTATTTTTACACGATTAATTTTTCGCGCTGAGCGGCCTCAAAGAATGTTCACAGATTATTGAATTCGCGCTGCATTTTTAGTAAGCACGCAGTTGAATGCACCCAATACATGCATAAAAAAATATTCACACGTTTTTAAACTTGCGCGAAATCTGCGAAAAATTAATGTACCACGAATATTTCCACGATTACAGTAATTGTAGAGCCCTGAGGGATACATGTATTACATCAGAAAATGTGCTTTGAAAGACATTTACCATTATCATTATCAATATCAAATTTTCAAATGTATTTCTTTCATAGTGCTACCAAAAATTATATTGTAAATTGTAAGTATTATAGTATACAGGTGCTGGACAATAGTATAAATGTCCTGTTATTGGGTCTATATGCATCTTCTTCTTTTTTTGTGATGAGTATTGTAGCAGAAGTTACATATAGAAAAGTAAATAATATGAGCAGGCTAAAAGATTACTATCATGGTTTGGAGTTCTATGTTGTACTTGGACTTATTGATTGTGTAGTATATATCAAAACCTCTATTTAGAGTTTATGATTATACATCCATTTTTTTATAATCATCTTACATCTCTTCATTTCATACCTGTTTTTCTTTCTAATTCATTATATTATATAATGAAAACATCTATTATGCCCTTAAACATTAAATACAATGTCTGTACATGGTATTTTAGAATGAAAATAACTGCTGCATATAGTTTAATTAGTATTTTTCCATTCCTGTTATTTTAGTTTGACATTGGTCATTGGTTGAATCAGCACCATCCTACACACTCTACCTGTTCTCAGCTGATTACTACCATCGGTGAGGCATTGACTGCCTGTGGGCTAGGGGAGGACCTGGACTCTAAACCCTTACCTCACTATGAAGTCTATCGATCACACCTACAAACAATGTTCCTCTATAACTTCCCTCAGCACTATGCCGACGTCATGCATGTAGTCATTAAAGGTAAGAATGGTCAACTAGAGAGATGACTTTATTCAATTTTTATTTATTTAATATCAGTTTGGCAGAAAAGCTGCCAAAGAAAGAAAGAAAAGCACAATACATAGTAAACAAAACATAAAGGCAGCTCTAGATACTTATGACTTGACTGCCCATATATGGAAAGAGCTACATGTACATGTAACTTCATAACAATGACCTGAAAGTCTTCCTTACTAAACAAGCTAAATGTACACTGTACGTGAACCAAAGGCTGGCAATAAATATCAAAATGAATAACAGACATAAAAAGAAAAGATGAAATTATAAATTGGGATAGCTCAGCAGTATATATTAAAACTCACTGAAATGACTAGGTATATAAATTCAAATATTCACAAGAAGATTATACAATAATTAAAGCTGGTGTATAGTTTTGGGAGAAGGAAAAAATTAATTTGGGTTCACAGTTAGATAATATGAAAGATTGAATCCTATAACTATTAAAAAAGAAAACAATATATATTACTTGAAATCTCGTTTAACCCTCTTTGTGCTTTGTAGCCATATGGCTACATAATTTTCAATCACCTTTTCTAAGAATAGCACAAAGAGGGTTAAGTGTCTTTATTTCACAATATAAGTATAAAACGTCGAAAGCCAGGAGCCCGACTCATTTAGCATTCACTCAGCGTTCACGTGGAAAACAATGGGGATTCTCGTGTGTGGGTGATACACACCGATCGTTACTCAACCTTCATAGGGTAACCTTCGGCGAGCGGGCAAGGCAGCAAAGGTCTCAAACGAGAGCTACATTATGTTTCTTTCAAACATTTTCACTGAAATTCACTGGAAATCATGAAAAGAATATCACAAGATAGCTCACACATAACTTTAGTGCAATGTGGACAAAATGAGACTACATTTGATCGATTTTATGCCGATTCTTTTTTGGTTACCAAAACTATACACCAGGTTTAAGTTGATAAATCTGTTAAGTACAGATTGATGGAGAAAGTTACATTTTACACCTGAAATCAAGATCATGTGTGTATCAAAAAGGAAAAGTTGAAGTTATGAACATTAATAAGTTGGTTGAGCGTGGAGTGCACTTATCATCAAATCAAATATCTAGGTATAAATTAAAAAGTACATACAAAATATTGCAAATATAAAATGATTTTGCAGTAGAGGTAGATGGAGAAAGATACTCCCGAAATAATAAGATGGGGGAATTTAAATGATCAAATGACAGGAAGTCTATTCAGAGTTGGCCAGGTTGATGTAATGGTGCAGGGGTGTTAAACATGGCAGGCAGAGAGTTAATATTCCTTTTCCTTGTATACATGTAGGTATGGAGGAGAAGAGCATTAAGCTGAAAGTGCTTGAGGATGCATTGAAGACATTAGACTGTCCTTTACTTCCAGATTTTGGAGATATAGGACAGAAACAAGTTGAAAAGCTTGTTCAGGAAGAAACACTTCTTTCACTCAATGAGGTAATTTTTTGTTATTATACCCAACATTCATCTGGTGTCCGGCTGATAAATTAAAAAATTATACTTCCACGTTAGATTTATTGCTCCGAGAATAATGATTATTTAAATGTACATGTATATAGATTAAATAGAGAGGTATCCTGAAATATCTGTGAGCCATATGTTAAGCTTGAGACCTATCCTCAATTACATGTATCTCTACCTTTGAATCATTAATACAAGCAAGTATTTTTAGGTTTTTACATTGCATCAAATGATTAGGAATATATGATCATTATAAAAGGATAAGATACACAATATATGTTACTGTCATAAACATCTCTTTGTCCATATTCAAGACTTTTTGAACAGGTTTTAAATATGCATTCTTGAAATTGAAAATGAACAATAATTGTCCAAGTTTAGATATTTTCTTCATTTCAATTAGTGTTACTTCTATGTGTTTTAACAGCTTGTAGAAAGTCTGGAATGGCTGGGTAATTACTTCTCTCGTCAGAGACACAGCAAACAAGAGCTTCTTCAGTTTGGATTGTATAATCATTGGAAAGATTACATGCCTGCACTCTCAAGCTTCCTAGGATATCTGGCTCTTAACTGTGTTCTCAAGGAAGCTAAGAGGCTACAAGAGACTCCTGCCAATATAGAACAAGGTATTCTTTCACAAGCCTCTCTCTTTATCATTTTCTCTCCATCTCTTTTCCTTTTATTCTTCCTTTTTTTTTCTACTTCTTTCTCTCATTCTCTATCCTTCTTGATCTCTCTTTCTCTCTCTGACAGTCTTCTTTATTCATTTAATGATAATAAGATACATGTAGATTTATATCGCACCTAATATTTTGTTTCTTGGCACACAGTGTTTTTCCTCATTAAGCAGTTGCCCCTATATCCAATAGAAGGCTAGGAAAATCGCAGTGAAGTGAAATACATATAAAGATAAGTACATATGTAATCCAGAGAAAGGTTCAAATGTGGGTAAATTGTTGATATAATTTTCTTCCTTTAATTTACTAAGTACAATACAATACAATATAATAGAAGATTGATTGCCATGTTCAACCTATAAATGTAACAATTGAAATAAATGTTTCTGATTTCTATAATGAAATGTTGCGGTATGTCAGAGACAATATATTCTTGTTACACAGGTATTAAGAAGCTTTGGGGTCTAGTTCTCTCATTCTTCTCACCTTGGATCGGACCAGCAGAGGCTCCATCACCATCCAAGTAAGTCTTATCAGAGCTAGTAGGGCTTTTGTTCATACCTCAGTGCCAAGAGGTCATTGTGTCATAACACAGAGCTAACACCCTTCTAGCTTTCAAGAAAAGATAAGATGAGATTAGATATGGTTTATTCAATAAAATCTTGGAATTGAGATTCATTCACATGTACAAACAGTTTCACATGGTAAAAAGTGCAATAGGGTATACATAAATAATACAATACAGTAATACAATTTCATAGGATTTACGATAGGAGATATTTTGATCATACTTAGTTAGATATAAATGGAGAGCATTAACATAATGGAATATCATGGTAAGTACATGTATATTGATATCTTGAAATTGAAAGGTAGATTTGTTTAACTTAAGATCTTCAATGATCTTCATGATATCATATGTACAACTGATGAACAGAGACAGATTTCACCGATCCGTCAATGTAATGTGCAAGTCTTTTTTCTTTAAATCTATAGTGATAATGGTGATTTACTCCTGAATAATCTTATTTATTGAACCTGAATCTTAAGTACAGTTCCATTCTTCAAAGTTATGCAATGCTTTTATTATCCAATTAATAACTGTATGATACTTGCATAAAGCAAAAGCTTATATTCTTGTAAAGGGTATTCATCTACAACATAAGACAGATGTTTAGTTTGTAAAGTGATGATCAGAGTTTACATTTAATACATGTACATTCAACTTCAGCTGCTTACATTATAGACGTACATACATTTACATGTTGTTAGTTGAGAAAGAGAAGGTCGTTAAGTTATTTTCTCGTTTCTAAAATTGGAATTGGCCATTATTTCTAATTTTTGTTTAGATATTTTGTAAAGATGTATTATTCATTCATCAACCAAACTTTTACTTCTTGTGAGCTCCCGAAAATGTACTAAAAACGTGTTTCAAACCCCCCTCATAAACTTTAAACGCGACTAACTGGCAAACGCAAAAAGGGGTTAACGTCCTGCTCATCCTCAACCGACGATGTTTGATATGTAGAGTAAGGATATGTAACTGTAACACCCCAGTGTATTGAATAGATTGACTACAAGTTCTGCATATAAATAATAATATAATGTTTGATATTGTTTTTTAGGCCTGGAACCTTGCAAGTGCTACCAGCATGGTCTGAGGGAGATGTGGACAGTGCTTTGGTTATTGTAACACTCTTTGCTGAGACAACCAGCTTTATGCAAGCTCTCTTCCACAGTAAGATGACAATCATAGATATTTGTCCTATTTGTTTTGTTGTGGGATTTAGTTTTTTAACTATAGAAATCTTTGTGTAAATGGTCAGTGACTAGTCAGAATTTTTTTATCGACATAGTGATTATTTACTAAAATTGTAGCTTTCCCACACTGATAGTTAAGGTTTATACAAATGAATGTTGGTATTAAAAGTAAGAATGTAATAGAAATCAAATAGATCTATTTCTTACTCCCCATGAAATCTTTAACCCTTTGAATTTATTTTGAAACAATTGTTTAAACTATGAATGTATACTTACAGAGATTTCTTTTTCGATTGACCTATTGATGATACTCAGATCTATAAAGCAATTTTTTCAATATTAACAGTAAGGTCATGGACAATTATGTTTTTTGATTTTCCTTTGCTCTGTAATGTGCCAACCTGTGTGGGTAGGTGTCCTAACGGGTCAGTTGTTCATGGGCTGGTTTCCCAGGGAGGGAGGAATTTAAAAGACCTTTATATAATATTGAAACATTGGCATTAAAAGATTGATTGATCTGTTTGGATGCAGATGCCCAACAGCCAGCGACTACCAATGTGCTTTCCATGTTCTGGTCTTACTACATCCGCTCATTGGCTAAGAAAGGAGTGAGAGAAGACATACTGTATGCTTACCACCGAGCGATGGCTAGCTTGCCTTGGGCTGAGTTCTATCCTGACGTCTACTGTATGGAATCCATGATAAAGGTTAGTCAGTCATGTATGCCAACCACTGGGCAACCACTGGGCTTAGGATTTGTCTAGTCCAGGTTAGCTTCTGTACATCATTGACAGCTCTCATAGCACAATGTCAATAATAAGTTCAACTGTAACTTTTGTTCAACACCTTTTTTGTAGCTTTTGCAATGTATATGGGTATTAACAGAAAGCCAAACATATTTAAAAAGCATCAATAATTTCAGGTAGGCTCTTTATACATTTGAAAGGAAACTTTAAATTGAAATACTAGCAAATACTGTGAGCTAAGCATGGGATATGACCTTTTTTGCATTTTTGTCTTTACTGCAGTTGGAGAACACCAAAAAAAAAAAAATGAAATAAATGTCATGTGATGGGTTTTGACCAATCATGAGGCATAAAATAACAGAGCAATTCTATAAATTTTCATGTGTTAGTTTTATTCTCTTGATTCCTATTCAAGTTTCATTTGACTTATTCAATTCAATTCAATTCAATTCAAGAATGGTTTATTGTGAATAAAAGCAGTATACATGAATGACAGCCGAAGGGCTGAAATGGGCATGTTTACAATAAAAAAATACTTAAAGGCATTAACAATTAACAATACCAAACATTACATGTAAATTGATGAAAAATATACCGTGTGCAATAAGTATTGTCGCCCCTTACTTAGAATTTACAAAAATGCAATATAAATCATTATTTGACTGAATTTCATTGGTATAAACACAATGTTTTGACTTATAATATATCAGTTAACATTAATATTAACTAACATAGCAATTTAACGGAAAAAGTTTCCCCCTGGGGGTCAAAGACGCTGGACCTACGATCTTGCCAATTTTTCTAAGCTTGACCCAGTAAAAACAGTCTAACTGATCGATGCTTATTCTTCACCCCATCTCCCCGGACCTTCCAACAGTGTTAAACCCATCTTTTCGACCTGCCAAGCAGACTTGGTATCTCTTTGTCCGTTTCCCTTCTTTTCTCCGAGTTTTAGCTAATTTTCTTTTGCTCTCAGTACTTTCCTTCTTCCTCCTGTCATTATTGTCCACCATTTTTCAATGTCCGCAAGGAGGTTCGAGATCTCTAAATTCATGCAAGAAAGTTCAAACCAGCATTGCTCTACTTATACACATCACACAAAGTTCATCTATACATCATACAAAAGGTAATTTCAACAGCTAAGTTGGCATATTTGTTTCAAAGCCGAAATCATTACTCCCCTAAGTACTAAGTTTAATATAAGCATGATGTAGGGGGTGACAATACTTATTGCACACGGTATACTTAGATATCAAAATACATACATTTGCAGAAATTGACATAAGATAGAGAATTTTGAAAAAGTTGGATCCAACTGGATTTGTGTGTGTGTGTGTGTTTTTTTGTTTTGTTTTTTGTTTATATATATATATATATATATATATATATATATATACATATCAGATAATAAACGAATATGAACATTCCTTGGAGTTTAACAGGTCAATAAGATATGGTATGGAACTTTTTCTGAAACGGTCGGTTTTACACCTAAATTGTTTAAAATTGGGAACATGTCTTAAAGAGATTGTAACAGTCTTCCTCTTTGGCAGCCAGTCCCTACACCTAGGATTTTCTAAAAGAGATTTTGCAAAGTCAATACATATATTTTCTCTTCTTGTTTGTAACCGTTCCAATCCACATCTTATTAACGCATTTTCATAATCTATATAATTCATGCCAAGCATTATTTTACACACTCTTTTTTGTATTCTTTCTAAATCTCCTACTTGTTTTACAGTCAATCCTCCATTAAAAACCGGGACACAATATTCTAAAATTGGACAAATATATCCTGTGTAGATTTGAATAAGGTCAGAAATTGGGAGATTATACTGCTTGACCATTCTAAACATATACATTTTTTTGTTGCATCTTTTTATAATATCAGAAATGTGTACATCCCATTTCAAATTTGACTGAATATAAACGCCAAGTATTTTAACAGTATCTGTATATTTCAGGTAAGTATCTCCAATACACAATACATCAGGTAAAGGTGGATTTTTTGCAAAAGTAACTCTGATAACAGTACATTTATTTGGATTTAGTTTCATATGATTATCAGAAGACCAGTTAACTAGTTAACTTATTTTTATTATTGCTAGATGTATGAAGCTGGTCAGGATAGCTGTCTTCTCTTCTTAGCATCTATCTTCCATCGTATCCAATGGACCGGTATTTTGGAATGCATCATCGCTAGGGGTGACCTACAGACAGCAAATCAGTTCCTCTCAGCATTACTCAGCATGCTCATTATCTTTGGCAACTCTGTACCTATTATGCAGTCACAGGTGAGCAAATGTTCTGTGCATAATACCTGTGGTACACATGGCCAGATTGTCAAATATACACGAATATACACGAAAAGAATGATACTATTTTTTATCTGTTTTGTGGTTCTCACACTTGAAGAATGTATGCCCATTTTCGTTTATTAAATAAGGGTTTGTATCTGTTAAAACTATGGTTCATTGTCGGGTGTTGTCCGTTTAAAGGGACTAAATAATTTTTTTCTGTTCATTTTGATGGATATCAACTGATGCCAAAAATCAACATCCAATCCATACATGTGAGAGCCACACAATCATAAACATAGAGCTATTTGTTTCTTGTACATTTTCTTATCCAGTCATGTGTGACAGCAGTATTCTGATTTGATTAAAATTGTCTCGTTTTCATTTTGATTATTTAACATACTATATTTTACCTGATGGTTAAGAAAGCAAGTAAATGTTTGTTGGTATTCAACCGGAGGATCTATAGCTTTAATTCCAGAGGACTTGATTTCACAAAAGCGAGGAGAATGGTATATTCATTATGTAATCCCACAATGCAGTCGTCCCACTCTATACTTCTTGGTATAAAATTGAATAAACTCCTAAACTTTTCAGAAGTATTGCTCTACTGGCTCTCATTAGACAATAAATACAATGTTTATGTACAGATCGCTTTGGATGGTATCCCTAAAGTTTGTATTTTATATTTTTGAAAGAAAATAAGTTAGAAAAATCTTATGCTTATGTTAACTATTGGGAATATAAGGTTAAATAATGTGGATTTCAATAGACTATTACCAAAAGCTTCATTTGTGAGAAATGAATTAATTCATATGAAATGAAATGATTGATTTCATAAAATCGCAGGGAAGCAATATAAAGGTGCTTGTAGCCGAAGCTCACCAATTCCCATGGTACTTGCTAGATGAAAGCTGCTATCATAGCGCCACCATGTGGCAGCTTAAGAAGAGTAATCCACGTCTTGTCCTGGAGGAACAATCTGCTGGTTGTATTCTAAGGTTAGTTTATTATTATTTCTTGGTTACGTAACATGAAAATATATGGAATACATATAACACTAGAAGCTAATATACTTTGAAAGGATTTTTTTTTTGGATTAATTTATAATATTTGTATTCACACTTCAATGAAATAATAAATAACATCAAATCACATCAGTTCAAGACTTAAATGTAATAATATCCACTGAATTCTTCCATTCTCGTAGGTTTGATACCTGAGGCACCTGATTCTTAGGTCATTTAATCAATACATGTATGTTAAATATAATAGGTCAAATATTCAATCATGAATAAGCATGAAAGTGTAACTTCATAGAAACTTGATTAGTTTATCAGGATGGGATTTTGCCGGTGTTCCTGTATTTGGCAAATGAAATACAAATAAATTTAGCTTAGTTGTTATATAAATATAATTAAACTAAGACCAGAAAACTCAACCTGGAGTGTATAAATATGTGTTATATCTTGAAATCAAATGACATTGAACTATTTAATTTCTTTCTTGTTTTGTAGCTTGATGCGAGCAGTAGCTGGGATAGGGAGCACAGAGCCACCGAATCCTCGCCTGGCATCTAAGCAAGCTGCCTATATTGGACTGGTGGTTGGTCTTATGTGCCAATGCTCTCAGAATAGAGAGGTCCATGCTGAACAGTTCCATACCCCATTACATGGTCTACTATATGATGTCACAATCATCTCGTTCTGAAGAAGGGGAGGGATGGAGGGGAGGGGCATTTAGGGGAGGGGGGGGGGTAGGGATTGTTCTTATGTGCCAATGCTCTCAGAATAGAAAAAAGTCAGAGCTGAACAGTTCCATATACCATTACTTGGTCTACTATATGTATTCCAATTAGAACGAGTTGAGGATATTGGTGCAAGGGGGGAAAGGCATTGAGGGAAGGGTTACGGGTTGGCCTTGTGGAGAGGGGGAAAGTCTTTTAAATGGTACTGTGTGGCATTTCTGAATAATAGACATAGCATGAAGGCACTTTTTATTCTGAACATAATATCATGTCGCAAGATTGATCTGTAATTCTAATGCAATATAAATCGTATCAGGACAACTATCCCCTGGAGAGTTACCACAGGACAACTACCCCCAGAAATATGGTTATGGTTAAGTGTAGAGTTAGGGGGTAGATTTTTGGGAGGGGATAGTTGTCCGGGAGTAATTACCTTGGGGGTAGTTGTCCTAGAATGAATAAATTCTATAAATAAAACTACTTGTAAACGCAATAGCATGCAAACATAATAATAAGCACTGATTGGCTGCCTCTGATAAGAAACGATATGAAATGAAATGAATCCTTGCATTTGTTTCCAATTATAAAGATTATGCATGTACATGTATTAAAGGAGGACTCCAGGCTGAAATTAAAAAGTTTTGCAAAGTAAAGTAAAATTTAACAAGCACAACACAGAAAAGTTCATCAAAATCAGATGAAAAATAACAAAGTTATGCATTTTTTAGGTTTGAATTTTTTTCGTAAAACAGTTCTTGGCCGGTCTTATGAATATTTGAATAATCAAATGAGCAAACTGATGATGTCACAGTCCCCCTACTTCTCGTATATTTTATTATATGAAATCCTATTTATCTCATTTTTTCCATACATTACGTATACAGAAAATCTATCCCTCATACTGAAATAAGTAAGAGCACTCGTGACCTTGAACATTCCATAAGGATTAATCCCAATTTTTATGTCCTTGGGGCAGAATATCTTGATAATTGGTATTTCATACAATAAAATACAAAGAAAGTAGGGGGACTGTGACATCATCAGTTTGCCAATTTGAATATGCCAAGATCCAAACTTCAAAACCTAAGAAAATTCATAACTTTGCTATTTCTCATCCGATTTTGATGAAATTTTCAATGTTGTGCTTTTTAGATTTTACTTTGTTTTTCTAATAATGCAAACTCCAACCCTGAGGAGTTCTTTAGATTAAACTTATTCTAGTTTATTGTTCTAATTCATTCTTAATTATACATGTACTTCACTACTGTTCTATTTTTAGCTGGTCCGAGTGCCGAGTCCTCCGCCCATCTATCCTCTCTTCTCACTACGGTCCTATCTCTGCTCAATGGCTGCTCCCCAATCACTGGAGCTCCTGATTCCATTGTGAGTGGCCTCATAGCATGGCTAGCTACATGTGCTAATAGTAACCTAGTACTACAGATCATCTCAGTAGCTTGTAACACTCTGGCTTCTACCAAACACATGGCTGTTATCATCGAGTCCTGCATTGATTCATACTTTGCAACAGGTATTTATATTTTTTAACTTGTTTATGAGCAACATTTTGATGGTGCTGGCATGTTATAATGAATACCGATGTGTTGTACCGATGTGTTGGCTCAGTGGATAGAGCGTCCGCCTCATAATCGAGAGGTCATGGGTTCGAGCCCCGGCCGCGTCATACCAAAAGACGTTAAAAAATGGTAGTTGCTGCTTCCCTGTTTGGCGTTCAACAAGAGGGGGATAGAGCAATGTCTTTCTGGCGCTGCTCAGCGCCTGCCGGGCCCACGAGAAAAGGGGCAAAATAAATATCCTTTCCGGACAATAAAATTTGGAGCGTTTTCATTTTCATTTTCATTTTTTTTCAATTAATAATGAAATACGTCACTACAGGTTACTTTAAATTAAGAAATGTAAGATTTTTTTAAGTGAACTCATAATTTGCCTCAATCATAATGAAAGACAGGTTGTGATGTAAGTTTTTATTGCTTCAAATATACATCGAACATAAACATGAACACTTCAGAAGTTACATCTTGTACATGAAATGAAATAAATGCAAGTTAAGCTATAATTTAAACAAACATGTATAACAGCCATCAGTGTGAGGGAAGAATTTTTCCCATTTGAATTATGAATTTGCAATTTGTTCTTCCTTGAAAGCAATAAGGTCTCAACTTTTTCTAATACATGATTTCTTGATTTTAAATTGATGAAAATATATATCAGAGTTTTTACATTTGTTCGAAAATAAATTGTTTACCGTACATAATAATTTGTATTGATAAGATTGTCACTTCTTTGTGAACTCCAAAACATATATCAAGGCATTAAGTGGCAAGTTATACACATTCTTTGAATCTAAGCCATGGAGCTCACCTCACGCCAAAAAACAGAAACGACAACAAGATAGAATAGCGCGTGAATTAACGTCTGATTCTCTAAATAACAAAGATTACATATGGGCGATGGCTTTATTCTTATTCTAAACAGAAACTCATTCGTTGCAATTCTCCTGTGCAAGAATTTGAACTGAAATGAACGAAGTTTTGAATCCAGTTTGTAGTCTTAAAACATTTTCCAAATCTCTGCTCATTGAATTAAATTTCTAGCGGTAATTGTAGTTCTGCTTCCCATTATTTAAGTTATTGTAGATGCTATGTTACCGATACATTATATAGATATACGATAGCAAAATGATGTAATGTTTCTTTTTTTAATTAAAAGATCTAATTTTTCATCGTCGTATCACATTTTTATCAAAAGTTGATTGTTTTAAAATTCTTGCCAAATATACTAATACATTGCTATATAATGGACCAGAAAATTAAGAAAATGTGGATACATTGTTTATAATCTCTGTTACATAAGTCACCGGAGAGATTTAAAATTTCCAATTTCTATGATAATCAAGTCTTACCTCTTACTAATCCTACCAGCGTTAAACCACCTTATCATTATAAAATACTACCTCTCTATCCTCCATTTACATAGTATCGTTCATCATGTGAGTTATTCCGAATTGCGCTGAGATAAGACTCATCTCTTTATATCTTAACTGGACTTGTCATCGTACTCGTGTATATCCTGACCTCAGGCTATACTAGCAGTCTCATTACCCATCAGACCCAAAGGAACTAGATAACGATATTACTTATGTCATCACTCTCGTCTATGCTAAATACAATACACTAATACAAAAGTCTCACCATTTTTGCGTCAAAGATCACTATAGTTTTACAAAGTAATCACTTACATAGAATGTTCTGACAAAAACCACTTCAATTGCTTGACAACTTCTTTACCCAAGCATAATCTTAAGGGAATTACAAAAACTTTTTACATGCAACATCTTCAATCACCTTCAATATTATCATACATAAGCCCACGTTTTATTCGATCGTTTTACCATTCCATACAAAATTAAACAACTTCTTCTGCAATAGTTCATAAAAACAGATCGGTGGATCTGGAATGATACTAAAAAGGTAAACAAATTTGGTATTATTAAAGATTTATAACTGTTATCTTTCGAGGAGAGACAAGTTACGCGAGCTCCAAACTCTTAGTAATCTGTCGGTTTCATTCAGTTTGCTTGGAAGTTTAAGTTATAAAAGTTATTTCTTCAGATAATGGATTAAAAAATTCCAAGATAATAATTTGATCTATACCAATTTATATTGATATCTCACATAAACGTCTGTTGAAAGGCCCTAAACGGACAATATTACTTTTCTCAACATTAACCTAAGCCAGAAATGTTTGTATATAAATTTAACAGTTCAAAGCAATTCCGAAGATTTATTCATTTGCAGATAGATAAATAACAGTGTCATCTGCGTATTGACTAACTCTAATTTCGGTCTCTGCTATATAGATTCCTGTATCGAAGTACTTTGTTTCACATCATAATACTTAGAATTTCAGCTCCAATCAAAAAAGATATGGCGAAAGTGGGCACCCCTGCCTTACTCCTCTTTCCTATCTGGAATGGTTGTGACGAATAGCCATTATTCGAAACACAACTAGAAATATTTGTATACATAACAGTTATCCAGGAAATAAAATCATCTTTAAACCCCATTCTTTTTAAGCATGCCTTAAGAAAATTCCATTCAATACAGTCAAACGCCTTTTCGAAGTCAATTGACAAGGCTAAACCTGAAACACGATTATTTTTGCAATATTCAATCATATCTGTGATAATCTGACATTTTCACCAATATATCTGTTTTGATAAACCCTGTCTGGTCACAACTTATAATTAATTCCAAAACACGTTTGAGTCTGTTTGCCAAAATTTTGCTAGAATCTTGTAGTCTGTGTTTAGTAAAGATATAGGCCTCCAGTTTTTAGATTCAATTGATTTTTATCTTTTTTGGGAAGAGTGTTATTATACCTCTTTGCATGGAGGAACAAAGTTTTTTTTGTATATAACATTCATTGAAACCTTGCATAGAACAACTTGATATCCTCCCAGAAGATTCTATAGAAATTGGCAGCAGGCCATCTGTACCTGGTGTTTTGTCACACGTAGTATTTTGGATCGCTTTTAAACATTCTTCTTGTTACTGCCCTTCACACAGCATGGCAGATTCGTTATCAATGAATTTATCTCAAGTTCTGTCAGTACATTCTCAATATTTTGTATCGAAACTTGTTTGAAGTATATAATGTTTCATAAAATTCTCTTTCGGCATTCAAAATTTCTTTAGGATCAGAAATCAATATACCACTTTTTTCTAGTTTTTGAATGTTTTTTCTCGAAATTTCTTTTTTCTAGGTTCAAAAAATATTTACTGTCTTCTCTCCCTCGGCTATCCAGGTTGCTCTAGTTCGTATCATAACACCATGAACAAATTCTTCATGAATACTTGATAATTCTGTCTTTTTTGCCTCTATTCGTTCTTTAAGAATTCTATTATCTGGTGCCAAATCTAATTCATTTGAATTTTCTCATATCTTTTGTTAAATTATAAAGTTCATTTTTTGTTTCTTTTTATGAGTAGATGAGAGAATATACATAATTGCTTTACTTTGATATTGACATATTCCCATAGACTGCAAACATTCATATTTGGGTTTTCTGTTATAGTGTTCCTAATAACTGTCTTGATTTTTTCTTTATGTTCTTGTTTTGCTAACAATGAGGTGTTTAGTTTCCAGAAACCGGGACCTCTCCTTTTAACTGAACGATTTACAGCAATACTAATAGCCGAGTGATCAGTACGATAACCATATGAGATATTGCAATCTTCCACACATTGTAATAAATTACTTGAAATGAGAAAATAATCAATACGGCTGCGAGATATTTTAGATCGCCACGTAATTGCATTTTGGTCGGGTTTCTGTAACGCCAAATATCTATTAAATCTAAATCTTCTTTGATAGTTTCAATTGTGTTAAAACATCTCGTATGATATTGGACATGATTGGGATAACGATCCAAAACTGGGTTTTGAACCAAATTCCAGTCACCTGCAATAATAACGGGTTCTTCCCCATATTCTTTCAATATAGAATGCAGTGTTTTGAAAGCTGAAACATCGTCGTTATTTGGGCCATACATATTAGCGAGACTGAATTTTGAATCGCCATATAATAGAGTAATGAATAAAATACGTCCAACCTCATCTCTGTGTACTTCTTGTACTTTAATATTGCCGTTTGCTTTATAGGATGCAAACACCTGCACTTGCTGATTGACCATGGCTATAGTATATTTGACCGTCCCATTCTCTGGACCAAAAATATTCCATAGCTCGTGTGCTATGTGTTTCTTGCAAAGAAAAATATCAAATGGTTGATGACTGAGCCAGTTAAATACACAGCAACGTTTTGTTTATGGCTAAGCCCCTCACATTGATAGAATAAAGCTTTACTTCTAAAACATCATCCATAGTTAAAAAGTTCTGCTCTCACAGTGTTTAGAAAAGATGTAACTTTTGTTGAGTACCTGAAGCATATTTGATAATGCCATTAAAGGCAAACAAAAAAAACAGATAACACCCAGTTATCATGCGCTATTCTATGTCTTCTAGAAATAGTTATAAATCCAACAATGGTAAACAAATATGGAAAATCAAAAACAATCAATGAAATATATCAATGATATACAGAAACAGTTCAGCGAAAGGCTTCGCACCGTATTTTGGTGTACATGTATTAGAAACAAAGATAAGGATGCGTTATCAGCTTCCTTTAGTTAATCAGACATCGCGTGGTGTTTTAGAGGACCTGGAGAATCTTTTCCGCCTTCTTTATACTTTATCACGCGAGGAACTGACCATGGGATGAATGCGAATTGGCCATTATCTCTCATGCTTTTCACCTTCTTCATCATCCGTTGGTGCTGCTCGCGAGTTGACTTATGCACGTCATCTGAGATGAAGATCTGTAGATTGGATTTCGGGTCTCTGTGCGTCTTCGTAGCATTAAGTACAAGATCTCGATCACACGGTAACGAAGGAAGCGAACGTGAATAATGCGAGGGCGGGCGGTCTAGCTTCTCCATGTCGTCTTGGTTACCGGCACGGCTGAACGTACAATCGTTTCGCCGGGTTCGATGGGCGCGTTCAATTTCCATTGATTGTGCGATCTTAATCCTTCTGGAGGAATGAATGGACCAACGCTGTGCAGTCAAACGTATCGGCACCTTCCGCACCTTCTGGTACATTGTGTAGTATTATATTGTTTCTTTTTGACCGGTTCACTAGATCAGCGATTTGACCTTCAAGGTATTTAATGGCGGCAGAGTCCGCCTTTCCTTCCATCATGCTTTTTATTTCCTCCATCTCATTCTCAAAATGACCCATTCCCCGTTCTAGATCTGTGTTGTTTTCTTCAATGTTACTCATTCTGTTTTCCATACATCTAGGCGAGAACCAATTTTTTCAAGGCTTTTTGATAATGTCTCCAATAGAGGCATTTTCATCCAAATATCGGTCAGCATTTGGTGTCTTGGCATTTGCAAAGTAGGTGTAACGTTAGTGGGATTCGCCATATTGGATCAAGCGAGAGTCTATGCAATGTACACAAATTCGGAGGTAGAAAATTGACTTACGTTTGTCTTCACTTATCTTTGTAGTATATGCTCTGTTCTTCGATGTCCATAAAGAGTACTTAAATGTTAACACGTTGGTTCAAATCATAGTCCAAGAAAAGCTGATAAACATGAAAAAAAACACCAAAATAACGGAGCTTTTCCTCTAACTGAACATTTCCAGTAAACTCAGCGCCCTCCGTCTAAAAACATTTAAAAAAAAAAAAAAAAAAGGTTGTGATGTAAGTTATTGAATCTAAGGACCAATTCTTCATCATGTTAATGGAAATACAATGATGCTATACAGATACATAATGTACTGCTGAATTTACATGAAAGGATTTTGTATCTTCATCTTATATATCATTTTTTAAATAGATATAATTAAAATAAATTATATTTAACATAAACTACATGTACATCACGTTTTAATCCACAATAATAATAACGCATTTAATAATAACGCATAGCGCCATCTGTCTAGTTAAAGCCCAAGTATAGTTGTAGTATATTAGAGAATTTTTTTTTTTTTTTAAACTTGCTCAACTTGTCCTCATAGTGTTCTAATGACATATCAATATATGGACAAAGCATATAATCATGTTCCATGCATGTCTTTCCATGATATGTAATAGTTTGCATGAGCATGGGGAGATGTTCATCAAAATGAGGCCATACTTCCTTCACTCTCACCCCAGAACTCTGGGCATGCCAACCAGCAGCTGATTGGTATAGCGTGAGTGAATTCTGTGTGTACAGTCTGTGTATGGAAGAGCATATACTTTGCACACAAACCGCTGTATGCTGCCATTGTGCCTGTGAGATTCTCTCAATTGTGGCACTGTCAATTGATATATTTACACAGTTTTGTTGCTAAATTCAGGTGTTAGAGTAGATTTAATAACAAATCCTTTTGTACACAGAGGTTAATTGAGGTATATATTCATATTATTCTGCTTTGGAAGCAAAACAAAAAATCTATTCTCCCAATACTATACATGAGCTTTAAACTACTCCGTGGCGCATTATTCTTATGTAAGAACACTTTGTTCGTACAAAAATCCTGGATTATTGTTCCAGAAAATGCTTTGTATACCTGTATTTCAACAAACTTAATACTATTTCTGTAATCTTCATTTTTTCCTATCCAGTGAAACCCTTGCCCAACGATGCAACCCACGGCTGGGTCAGTGTGGTATCAGTTCTTCAGATTCCTCAGCTATCACATGATGAATTCCTTGGTCAATGCTTAGTGGGCGGTGCATACCTTACCCTCTATGCTTACCTATCACAGAAGCTTCCTCAGTGTCGCAGTCTCGAAGAGGAGACGGCTATTCACACCAAGCTCATAGACTGGTGTATTAACTGTAAACCTAGGTAACGATCACACTAATTTTAGTTTAATCTATTTTGAAGCTTGATGGTATTTTTCTATAATGATATTCTGATAAAATTTATGTGGTTTTTTACTTAACTTAAAAATGTGAATATATCTTTATTTTGATCACATATAGTATAGTATAGTAATTCCTATGTAAATTAACACAGATATATACTATGTAAGTGGTAATAGTCGTAGTGGTTTCATTTTCACGAAAATTTCCACTTCAACATAAGGCTATTTGTAGTAGATCACGAAAATCGCAAAAATTATCCATGCACGAATTTAACAATCTAGTCCAAAAACATGAAAATATTGGCTTATACAGTATTGTAGTTTCATAGGTAATCCACAAAATTTATTAAGCTTTTTTCCCATTTGGAGCTCATATAACATGCATTTCAGATAAACATGATCTTGTGTACAGATAATGATTCCTACTTACTACTACAAACTTTAAAGTCTGTCTCTATCTATTTTACAGTCGTGAGAATGAATACAAGCTGTTACTGTGGTGGTACAAGGCTCTGGAACTCAGTGTCAGGATGATCAACTTTGGAGCTCATGAGGGGAATGTATCTCGCTCTCTCAATAACCTTGCCCCTGCTATCATGGCCCTAGGGGAGGATAGAAGGTCATCTGGTATCCTAGGAGCATTAGGCTTCGGAAGACATTCTCAACTCTCTTTCAGGTATGATGTCATAGTATTCATTGACCTTTGACCCTTGACTCTCAATAACCTTGCCCCTGCTATCATGGCCCTAGGGGAGGATAGAAGGTCAACTGGTATCCTAGGAGCATTAGGCTTCAGAAGACATTCTCAACTCTCTTTCAGGTATGATGTCATAGTATTCATTGACCTTTGACCCTTGACTCTCAATAACCTTGCCCCTGCTATCATGGTCCAATTGGAGGATAGGAGGTCATCTGGTTTCCTAAGAGCATTAGGGTTTGGAGACATTCCCAACTCTCTTTCAGGTATGATGTCATAGTATTCATTGACCTTTGACCCCCCCCCCCTCATCACTCTCCAAAATAATTTGCACCCTGCTATCATGGCCCTTGGGGAGGATAGGAATTCATCTGGTATCCTAGGGACATTAGGGTCCGGGAGACACTCCCAACTGTCTTTCAGGTATGATGTCATAATATTCATTGACCTTTGACCCTCAGTAACCTTGTGTCAGCCATCATGGCTCAATGGGAAGATGGGAGGTCATCTGGTATCCTAGTAGCATTAGGCTTCGGAAGACTTTCCCAACTCTCTTTCAGGTATGATGTCAAAGTATTCATTGACCTTTGACCCCTCAATAACCTTGCTTCGGCCATCATGGCCCTAGCCTAGGGGAGGATAGAAGTTTGTCTGGTATCCTAGGAGCATTAGGGTTTAGAAGACATTCCCAACTCTCTTTCAGGTATGATGCCATCTCGATTCCACTTTACAGTGGCAGATCCAGGCGGGGGCACAGGGGTCGTGTGCCCCCTCTGTAATTTGTAAACCACTCATTGACTCTACATGTAAATGTTAAAATCAGAAAATTTTGTATGCTTAACCCCTTTTCGAGACTGGCGCCCCCTTTATCCTCAAATCCTGGATCCGCCACTGCTTTGGTTGTCTGATGGAAATAAAGCGATAAAAGTTAACTAGTATATACCTTATCTACAATGGACTCCATTCAATGTGACTGTCTTGGGTTTTCATCATACAAAGACACGTGCAAAATATTAGAACTGTCACAAGTGAACGTTCATTAAAACTCTCTGGTTATTATATGTGTAAGTTGATAAAAGCGTGCATCACTTTGTTTCTTCTTCCTAAAGTAGAAAGGAGTAGATAAATTGTCAAGCTTATTCTCAATGAAGATTTATTTCAAAGTCAATTGAAACTTGATTGAACTTTTTAAGATCAATTATATGTTGTAGCTTGTATTGATATTCTCTTTGTTCTTGTTAATTCTCTCTATTTCATTACCAAGAAGAAATATATAGTATTCCACAACCCTATGATAAGTAAAAGAAGAAACACTCTGGAAACTTTAACAAAATTATTAGTTTGTTGAGTAAGGAGTGTCCCTTAATTGTATTATATAAGGTAATATGTTCTGTGGAGTCCATAATCTAATAAAACATCTGGTTTTTGTTTTACAGGTTTCGCTTGGCAGCAAGAAGCCTTGCCGTATTTATAATGGCTCAGCTGCCCAAGGAGGGTATCCGTATGGTTGCCAACGCTCCTGGTGCCCTTGTCTACCCCTTCACACCTCGCTCATCAAGGGGTTCCAGTGCTAGCATCCAGCAAGGTAGGAGCAGTTTGATATTTGTTTTTAATTTCTCTTTGTAGACCATGGTTCTAAATTACTATATTTTCTCTTGACTCAAATAAGTAATGTGCCTTCTCTTTTTTTTTTTGAATGAGCAACATTTCTGTTTATAAGAGCAAAGAAAATGGGGTACTATCGGGATTTGAACCAGAGACGTCCTGGGGAGCATTTCATGAAACAAATATTCACTGATTCTCACTGACAAATGTTATAAGCTACTGAAATACTTGCATCTGATTGGCTGAGAGAAAATCTGTCGGATAAAACGTCTGACAAGTCCTTTCATGAAACGCCCCCCCCCCCCCTGGTTACTAATTCTACTAGCTTAGCTATAGTAAACCCGCGTTGTGTCCGTCCCTGTAAATTCGCTTCATTCGCATGGGTTCCCAACTCAAAGAGATACACTCTTTATGAAAGATATATTTGCTGGAGCTTTCCTGGACTAAAAATGCAAGAATGAAGAGAAAAACAGGTGGACCGTCTGACATGACGTCATTGGGCTGATAAAATCTTGAATCTTAAGTTTTGGTGAAAATTACCTTTTTATGGTGTTCAAATGATGTACTGTCCAAATACGACTCCCTTACGTTGGCCGCCATGTTTTTTTGCTCTCCTGAACATTTGTAATTTTTGGAATACCAGGTTTTATCAGACCAGTGATGATAACTTACTTGATAAACATTAAGGCCCGTATTCTCAAAAGCCGCCTAACTTCAAACCTAGCTTAAATCTGTGGTTTAATTATGGCGTGCTAAACCCCGAAAAGTAGATATTCAATTCATCATAATTTTTGGTGATGAAACTATTAAAAACTGCTTGGGAATGATAAGTACATAAGTTTCCCTTACAATGAAAACACAATTCCAGAATTCAGTGCTGTGGTAGGAACACGCAACATAGACAGATTGATTCCCTTTTAGCTGGCCATAGTTAAACCACAAATTTAAGCTAGGCTTAAAGTTAGGTGGCTTTTGAGAATACGGGCCAAAAATAGCATTAATGATAGCAAACCTAACCTAATCAATGTGATTATATTCAGGTATGAAGCTGCTTGATGGTACCCTAGAGAACAGAAGCTACATGGATCTCAAGTCTATCACAGAGTATACCAAGAGATTTATCTTAGATGGCCATCATTGTTTGCCTGATGCAGTCAGCTTTATATCCTATCTCGCCTCTCAGCTCTTCCCTGAGAGGGCTAGTCTGAATGTGATCTGTCAAAGAAATGCAAATGTCACAACTTCGTAGAATTACAATGTTTGGTGTGTCATCTAGATGGACATTCTTTAAGTGCTCATTGACTTGGGCTTGATCAGACAAATGTGCCCTACATGTAGAGACAAAACCAATACCCAAAGTTTGTTCATACTTTCCATAATGAACCTTTGGATGAAAGTTGGACCTTCTGTGTGTGCATATTGACTGGTTTTTCATATCCTCGTTTTGATTAGAAAGTGCTCATTGACTTGGGCTTGATTAGACAAATGTGTCTTAGAAACCCAACCAATATCAACTGTTCATCCATGCATCCAACTAATCTCTAAAAATCATGGACCCTCTAAGATTGGTCTTGTGATATTGAGTGATTATATTCCAGGCAGATTATGTCCTTGAGTCCATACTAATTCCAAAGTTTCATACGTATGTGTTCATCCATACTTAATTGTTATGTTGAAGTTGGAACTTCTGAGTGTGCACAATGATGACGGGGTGGTATAGTGGAAAATTCGCCCGCTGTAGATCACAAGGTATGCTGTTCAAATCCCGCCACTCCCAGAAGTCACTTGGCAATACTTGTGTCTAAATTTGCCACACCCAACCCAGGTGATGTAATTGGATACTTAAAATATGAAATATAACAAGGGAGTCTGCTTGGACCAATTCTTTTTGCAATATTTATAAATGATTTATGTTCCATATTCGTCAAATGTTCATTTCATCTTTACGCCGATGACACAGTTTTATATTATACTCATAGAGATCCCAAAATTGTAGAATCAGTGCTAAATGATGAACTTAATGCAGTAATGAAATGGATGGATAAAAATAAGCTTAAATTAAACTATACAAAAACTGTTAGCATGTTATTAGGTACGAGGCATATGCTAACAAAATGCAATAACTTACATTTGAAGATTAATGATGCTGATATTAATAATGTTGATAATTTCAAATATCTTGGTGTTTTTATTGATAGAGAACTTAAATGGAATATACATATTGAACATATGTGCTCTAAAATAGGCAAAATGATAGGCTTTCTAGGTAGATTAAGATATTTTGTCAGTGAATCGATTTTAAGAATTATTTATACTTGTATTATTATTCCGCATTTTGATCATGCCGACGTGGTATGGCAGTCCGCCTCAAAAAAACATTTAGATTTGCTTCAAAAACTTCAAAACAGAGCAGGACGAATCATTTAAAAAATCAATCCATACTCCCATGTTTCAACTTCCCATATTCATGATATTTTAAAATGGAAAAAGTTAGATGTCCGTCAATTAGAGCACATTAATGTTATGATGTATAAAACCTTACATGATCTGGCACCTGAATATTTGAAAAACTCTATTATAAATAAACCAAGTATGTATTTTCTCCATAATAGAAATAATCTGTGTCTCCCCAAACCAAGAACAAATAATTGTAAAAGAACATTCTACTACAGAGCTGCTTTATCATATAACCAACTACCAGTCGTAACACGTGGTGCTTCCACAATCCAATCTTTTAAAACCAGTATGCATAAGTTAACTGTATAATCATCTTCTATCTTGTTTAGGGTCGTGTGGTCATGTATCCCTTTTTTTTAAATATAAATCTGTATTGAACATGACCTACATGAAATGTTAATCAAGATTATTTGTATAAAGGCGGGCTCACACTATGCGACTTGCTGCGGTGCGATTTTTTAAACAAACGGTAGTTTGCATTATTAATGCGACATTTGAAACATGCAAAGTTCTCTTATGAGAGGTAAAAATTGTAAAGGAACAATTTTATCAAAATGTTGTTCCAATGCGGATCTTTAATTAGGACTAAATGTCAAATTATACCTTAAAATCGCAAGATCGCAGTGACGTCACTGCGATTTGGAAACAATTAGCTTTTATACAGAGAAGGGGGTTCGCAATCGCCCTGAAATTCAATTTTGATATTCATAGGAATACCCACAACTTCGTACATTATGAATTTCCTTGTTTGAATATTTGTATCAGATAATATTAAAGTTTTCCTGAAAAATCGCACCGCAGCAAGTCGCATAGTGTGAGCCCGCCTTAAGATTATTGAAATGTGTTATGTACAATGAAGATATTTTGTTTTGCTTGTTTTGAATAATATTATTACTGATATATAAATGTATAAGGACCCCATGGAAGAACAGTGGTATTTTGTAAATACCGCTGAAATGGGCTATCCGCCGTATTCTTATTATAAAATGTACCATGTATAATGTAAATGTATTGTTTTACGGAAATAAAAACAAACAAACAAACAAACATCTAGGATGACATATGCATCTACATTTATGTAGACTTGCTTAATACATGTACATTGCCAGATAACATTTTTATTCTTAGATTTTAGTTTCATAGTAGTAGTTTCATTGTGAATTCATCTTAAACTGGAAATATATTGAACAGTTTTCGTTGTAAAGATTACCGTACTTAAAAGAAGGGAGAAGATTTCTGTGATTGTTGCTATGTGTAGTGGTACACAATGGGTAATGATTACACCAAATTATACATTCACGCGTAACCCTAACAGAATTATGTTTTTCAAAAATCAAAATTACATGATCATTTCTACAGAGGTCAAGGGTGAACTGATTAAATATGATAAAAATGATAAGCCCTTTTAATATCACAGGAGCTATGACATTTTATTCCTATGACCCTGCATATTATATTCATTCGAGTTAACATTAGTGTTCCAAAGGTTTAGAAGTTCCAAGGGTTTTTGTATTTTAGTCCGTTATTGCTTATGCCTTCATTGTAAAGTATTTACTATATCTGAAACATTTTTGTATGAAGTCATTTATCACTATCCTTGAAGCTGAAATAAATGTTTATTTGTTACTCTTTTTTATTTACAGATGTATGTGCAAAGTAAAAATGCTGGGAAATATGAGTGTACTGTTTGTCAAATAAGTATTTGTTATTGCAGCAATTTATTTCAGACTGATTTCAATGAAAGATACAGTTTAATGTAGACCCATTTTGTATGTTATGAAGAAATAAGTATGGGAGAGTTATTAATATATGTTATTTTATATTGGTATTGTATTTCATTTGCTTTTCTCAGTTACCGGTATTGGAAAGAATTTATATTTTATCATGCCAATTAATTGTGCACATAGATGACTGTTTTTTAAGTTTTTGACTAGTCATCTCTAAAAGTATTATTTATGGGAGAATTATCTCAATTTAGCGGTGCTAGGGACTTTCATTTTGCTTTTTTTTCTTCTTTTTTTTTGTTTGTAGGAGTGCATGTTCAAAGGTATATTATATCGTGATATTTAGTCTTCAATAGAATTTCTTTGTATCTTCACCTGAGATCCTACCCGCAGCTATTTTTTTTCTTCTATGTTCTTCCGATATTACCTTCCATTTACACTTATAAAGAATCATTTATTGTGGAGGTTGTATCACTAATGATTATAATATTAAATGTACAAAAGCTACGTATGTGCATATCGTCAGGTGTATTACTTTGTACATCATAGCATTACTCAGTGTAATATGAAAACATTGATTATGTTTATTTTGTTCATGTAGCTCTTGTACTGTACAAAATAGGAATTCATAAATTAAAGTTCAATTTGTATATCATGAGATGTATGTGAAATTAAAAAAAAAAAATTAATTATAATTGCCATGAGGCTTTGAAAATTTTCCGCAAAGAAATTGACACAATACATGGAAAGGGCCTTTGGCTCATTGTATTAGACAAAAGTCCCCACAATTGTCATATCGTCAGCTTGGAGCCAGAAGGGCGCTATTGCAGATCAAGGATGTTCCGTTTTGAGCCAGAAGGGCGCTATTACCATTGCCTTTGTACAGTAATAGCGCCCTTCTGGCTCTGAACGGAACATCTATAAGATGCAATAACGCCCTTATGGCTCCCAACAGACGATATTCTGTACATTTACTTTGCCTGTTATACTGCGGAACATATTGTCAATTATCAATTTATATACAAATATATGACCATGAATGCATTCCCTTGTGCACCACTAAATCTTTACTAGCACTGGGACACCTTTATTCAGAGAAATACAGTCCACTCCGATCCTGTTCCAGCAAGCACTGACTTCATTATGATGAAGCAATTTTTCCAGTCCTTTATTTAAACATGAGCATGTTTCTCTGTGCCTAGTAGGGTGTGTTCAATGTCCATTTTCAAATTTAAACGCCAACATGAATCATGATACAAAACGCAATTACAAAACACAGAACACAAACGCGATCAGAGGTACACCGTTCAGTGTCTAAAATTTAAAGCTGATTATCGTCTTTAAATTCCCCGTTCTCAAAAACAATCATCTGCGCTTTTTTTTCCACATGCACCAGCAGCTTCCATTGCGAGAGCACATGTAAAGATGTTTCTAAACTCAGTTGTGTTCAGTGTCACATTTCGTTGCTTTTGCGATGCTCAAGGTCGTAAAATTGAAGCTGTTCGTGATTCAAAACGCATCTTTTTGGCGTTTAAATTTTCCTCCGAATGGAAATCTGAAAGATATTTACCTTTACGACCGGGAGTGCTGGGGACAATGAACACCCACATTGTTTCTCTTTATAACAGTGTTTTGTAATTGCGTTTTGTATCATGATTCATGTTGGCGTTTAAGATTTGAAAATGGACATTGAACACACCCGTATATGTGTTTAGTATAATTATATTTTGCGAGAACAAGGTAATTGGTTTGGTCCTGAGCACCTCGTTCTAATGGAATGGACTGCTGGTCATAATGTTGATCACCTCTTACATTTACACTTTATACTTCATCCTACATTAATTGTTAAGTTTGTATTGTGAGAATAAATTGAGGTTTGAATTATATATGTTATCAGGTGAAATTATATTCAGCATAAAAGTAGCAAATGGTGAAGAGAAATTTGCATGGTTAAATGTTTATGTGTACCCAAATGTATTTTTCAAAGTTCCAAAGTAACCTAAAGATCTTAGTTCCAGACCTCTAATTATTAGTGATGTATCATTTGATTAAAAAAATGACAATGTTTATCAAATAATATAATTTTTACCAATTTTTTCTTGGAGGCAGCTTGTGAACAATTTTAGTTTCTATTTTGTTGTAAAAAAAATAATAAATAAAAATGTATATTGAAACAGTACTGACAATTTACTGTAAAATAATCAGCTTTCTGTTAAAGAATAAAAATGGGAATTTGTTATATTGTGTAGTATGAATTCTTCCTTATGAAAATATTCCTTGTGCAATAGGAGTTAGGAGTGAATTGATTTCATGTGTAATTAATAAACCAATGGGACAATGGAGATTTGTACAAATGAATAAAGACAGATTTATATAAGAACTATAATGATGTTTTACTTCTTTTTCTGAAGATATCTTTGTGATCATTTATTTGATATGTACTGCATAGTCTACTCCTGTTGCGAGCACGGACATAAACATCTTTTCCGAGGTATATCTCAAGTGTCTAGTTAGTCTAGAGCCATTTTAAAAAAGAGGCCTCTAGTCTATAAGCTTTTTGAAGCATTTTTAGGTAAAAGTTGGGAACCAGTTATACCGTAAGTGCATTGTAAAGTATACGCACTTAGTTATTTCAGATCCAAAGTCGATCAGTCGCAAGTCGTATGGTGTGCGGTGCATGGCCTCATAAAAACAAAGAAAACGAGGAATATGGTGAGGAAAATGAATCATTATCATGATTATCAGTTGCACTTAAAAATGTACCCTTACTTTTCATATAATTTAGTAAGTTTTGAAAATAGAGCTTATTGAGGCTAGACTTCCTTTTGTACCAGCCACTAAAAGTGAAAAAAAAAAGTATGGATATGTTGTAAAATGGATTTCTAAGCATAAATAAATCGTTTTTAGGAATGTCAAATTTTATTTCTATTTTTAATAAATTTTTTTCATATTTTTTTTTTCCGTTTTTTTTCTAAGTTTTTTTTTCAAAGAAAAAAAAAAAATTTTGGAGGCGTTTAAAACAATTTTAAGACTTTTTTTTTTTTTTTTTTTTTCCCATTTAAAATTTTTTTTTTCCCCCATTTAAAATTTTTTTTTTTTTAAATATTCATTTTTTTGCAGACAATGTTAATCCAGTTATCTCAACCTGGTATCTTGGAATAAATATTATGGTTAGCATATTACAGATCTATCAGTGTTAAGTTATCGAAACCAGTATCCTAGGGTTAGTGTTAGGGTCATGTAGCCTGTAGGGCATATATTATAACTTGGTCTTAGACATCGGACCCGGTGTCCTAGGGTCACGCGGATCCGGTGTCCTAGGGTAATCCGATTCCGGGTATCCACGGCGTGTCCTAGCGGTCATCGCGATCCGCGGGTCCTAGGGTCATCGCGATCGGCTGGTGTCCTAGGCATCGCACAGGGTCCTAGGTCATCGCGACCGGTGTCAGGGTCATCGCGACCGGTGTCCTAGGGTCATCCGCATCCCGGTGTCCTAGGGTCATCGCGATCCGGTTGTCCTAGGGTCATGAGACCCGGTGTCCTAGGGTCATTGAGATCCGGTCCTAGGGTCATTGAGACCGGCATAAGGTCCTAGGGTCATCGCGACCCGGTGTGTCCTATTCATCGCGATCCGGTTGTCCTAGGGTCATCGCGATCCGGTGTCCTAGGGTCATCGCGATCCGGTGTCCTAGCATCGCGATCCGCGTGTCCTAGGGTCATCGCGATCCGGTGTCCAGGGTTCATCGCGATCCGGGTCCTAGGGTCATCGCGATCCGGGTGTCCTAGGGTCATCGCGATCCGGTGTGTCCTAGGGTCATCAGACCGTGCCGATCGACCCGGTGTCTAGGGTCATCGCGACCCGGTGTCCTAGGGTCATCGCGATCCGGTGTCCTAGGTTAGTGTTAGGGTCAGTGTAGGCATATAATTTGGGTCGTAGAAGACCCGAACAGGGTGTCCTATGATCATCACAAACCAGTAAGATTCTAAAATTGCAAAGAACTAGATTTCATATTGTTCAATAAATAGCTAAAAGAAAACAGCCTCAAAGTTACAAATAAATAAAGGAAACCCCGAAAAAAATCTAAAATTCATCCCAAGCTAGCTCTAGCTATAAAGCCTACCTGCTTTGAAATTAATCCTCGCTGGGTAGGTATAAATCTATGCAACTTCACTGTCTTCAGAGTTAAGATTCAGAAGGTAAATTCCACATAACTCCAAACTCTATGTCGCCAAACTACATGCAACTCAGTCAGGCTTTCAGACTTTCAGATATGGGACTGTACCAAACAGCAATCACAGATGTGCAAACAATGGCTGGAATACACAACAATTCAGTCTGAAAATAGAGCTGTAATAGGTCTACATGTGTTGTGGTGGCAATTTAGAGTCTATGTCAAATTATTAATTATAGCTCCAGCTTGTGACAGGATGATTATAGTCATTATAGGCTACTTATTTCAACTGACCACCATCCAGTCATCTCATCTCTTGCAGATACATCGGTAGAGCGCTCGACTGTCATACTCAAGATCCATGGTTCACATCCAGCTGAGAACATTTCCATTTGCTAATAATTACAAAACTCTGTCTTTGAATTTGCAGGTCATTGTGATGCTAATTGCCAGGTGTGAGAACAAAGACTGGAATAGTTGGAGCCAGAGTCAGAGAGAAAGAGAAAGGAGAGAGAGAGGGAGAGAAAGAGAGAGAGACACACACACACAGTCTAAAGTGAAACAAACATTTTGAAAAAAAAAAAAAAAAAAAAATTCTTTTAGGATTTTCCCCCAAAAAATACCAAGCCCCCATATTTTTAAACTCAGACCCCATCAAAAAATCGCCCTCTTTTAGAATGTTGGCAAAGAGCGAGCAAAAAAAAGTGGCTGGTACAAATTTAAGGAAGTCTTTCCCTTATTGACATAGAATTTGCCGAGATGCCATTGTTATAACTGCGCAAGCAAAGTTCGTGACAAATGTTTTGTCAAAATCTCGCCAAAGGATGTCTGCGGAACTCGTGTTATCAAGCAAGTTCTTTGAAAAAAAAAAAATTAGTTTTATCTATTAAAGTTAATTATTGAAGTAGGGAGATTGGTGACTGTAAATACAATATCATATGCCCTATATCGACTCTTCCCCCTCCTTCTGGATTACCCAACAATGGAGAAAAAGACATGCCCTTTATTTTTCTCGATCTCAACATTTCAACGTTATTTTCCAATGTACAACAGTTTTCCATTCCAATTCCACTTCACATGATCTTTTTTTTTTTTCGTACTCGTTTATATTCAAACCCGTTCATGTGCTCTTTTTTCTCTTGACTCTTCCTCTCTCTAGGCCTATACTGTCTTATTGGTTCTTGATTTATGATGTTTAAACTTATATTCATTCAGTGCATCACAAGAACTCAGCAAGTGGCGACAACCTGATAATTTCATAATTATAAGGAGTTAATCTTTAAAAAGGCGATTGAAAACCTACATACGACTCTATCTAAGCTAGGCTACAACACCAACTTGCTACACACTCACAACAGCAAGATCGCCAGTTGTCGCAACAACGATCGCCTCCATGCAGTGGGACAGCCCCTTTTGAGTTCAACCTAACCATATCTGGGCGTCACCCCTTTTTCCTCTATGACCTAACAAAAGAGTTTTGATCATCTTCAGTACACAATCACCCAAGCGGGAAATAAATGAAAGAACGAAAATGTATTACGTAATTCGATTCGCCTCAAATGCATCTCTCGATGCGCTCAATGGTTCAGGAAGCGGATAGTGTCGTATACGTACCAAAAGTGCATCCTCTCATAACCATTTTGATTGTATGCTTAGAACATAGAGAAGCTGATTACAACCAAGAATGTGGATTGAATAGCTTGTTTTTTCGTGACTCAAATATCAACGAAACAAAAATACAAACTTAACAACCCAAAACCGATTGATTATATTTTGTGTAATGCTGATGAAGTATTCCGCGGCGATCGGGAGTTATATCTCTACTTCAACTTCATGTTTTAATGTTGTTGATAGGCCTATTTAGACATTCATTAATCAATAGTTAACGAGTCAAATTGGTATGTTTGCTGGAAAGTCTTTTTTGATGGGCGTATGTGGATCGTCGTGTGTTTACTCAACCTCATCAACCATGGAATCGCCCAGGAGGTGACCACTGAGTCGATCTCAACTTTGGACTACACCACATATGAGACATCGGTTAATGGGAGTGAGTATATCTACTGATGGTTCAACTTGAAGAGAAGATCGGTGTTTCCACTTTTCAGTATACATGGTATAAGAAATCCCAGGAATTCAGTTGCATGGAATCTTAAATTTGTTTTGAAATAAACAATGGTTAAGTGTAATCTTGAAGCATGCCTAGTTATCAGAAATTAGGGAATTTTAAGACCTCCTTTGTCTGCGCACTTTCTGAAATATGGACAAAATTAATCAAGCGAGCGCAAAGCGCGAGCCGAAAAAAATTTGAGCTCCCAAAATGCCGCAAATATTACTGTAATTAGGCCTACTATGATTGTCAAAATTTGTTGCATTCAGATATTGTGTAAATCTTGATATTAAGATTTCTCAAAATTTCCTTGAATTTTTTCACGTATAAGATATTTACTTGAAAATATAGTAAAATTTCCCGAATTTCGGAAGGAGTGGAAACACTGGAGAAGATTTTGGCTGGGGATGCATGTAGTTTGCAGGCACAAACCCATGTTGTTCGCTTACTAGGGTCTGAAGTTAAGAACTAGATACACTCGTGTACTATAGCTTCTCCCAACATTATTTGACACAGACAGTGAGTTTGGAGGCTAGTCTCCACTCTAGACTGAAATTTGCTTAGGTGTCAAATTGAGTCGGTGCTTGCAGACTAGGATGCATGTGCATCCATCCATGGATGGGAAGTGAGACACGTCCGGACGTCCCCATGATTTTTTAGGGTTACAATTTGTCGACATCATTTATTACCCCTGTGTTCCTCGTGAGGTGTATTAACCACAGTTTATTTTGTATCCAGAATTTCTTGAGAGGGGGGAATTTATTTTTTTATTATTATTATTTTTTTTTTTAATTATACCCTCAATTTTTTAGTCACACCGGCCAAGATTGTTCACAGGGGGAGTAGAGGGGGCGCACGAGGCCTTTCAAAGTTGTCTTTGTCTAATCCGGCCTGTCAGAATTCCTTGGACAACACATGTTGGACGTGGGTAATGGAGCATTGAAAAATAATATAGTACATTAATGATAATTATAATTTTATCCGTGGGGGGGGGTATGGTTTTTCCCGCTCGAATGGGAAGGGGCAAAAGCCCCAAAACGTCAATTTTAGGGCTTTTAAAATTTTTGTTTTTTTTTGTTTTTGTTTTTTGGTCAGGCTGTGCCCCCAACTGTATCCCCCGCCTTTTGCTCGGCAGACTCAGAGGCTTATATATACCAAAAACAATCCTTGCGTAGGCCTATAGAGGGGCCATGTGTCATCATCCCCTGAAATTCGAACGAAAAAAGTGACCGTAAAGGGGCTGTCCCACTGGAGGCGATCGTTGTTAAGACAACTGGCGATCTTGCTGTTGTGAGTGTGGTAGCAAGTTGTTGTTGTAGCCTAGCTTAGATAGAGTCGTATCTGGGTTTATAATCGCCTTTTGCAAGACAAATTAAACTCCTTATAATTATGAAATTATCAGGTTGTCGCCACAACGATCGCCGCCTGTGGGACAGGCCCTTAAGGGGGAAAGATTGAGGATGATTTTACTGCGGAAAGGGGCAGGCGGGCCTAGTGAAGTCAATCATCAAATCTGTATAAATTACTATTTACAAAACAGTTTCCTCTTGCGCTTCGCGCTCACATGATTTATTTATTTATTTATTTATTTATTTATTTATTTATTTTCAGAAGAAGCCAAACCAATTGTGCTACCAAAACTGGTAGAACGCTATACATCTTTAAGGTCAATAATTAGTTTTGATTCTCTCGTTTCTACCATTAAAATGTTTATAGGCCATTTAAATATGTTCAGAAAACGAGCTTGAACTTTTTTTTTTAACAGGACGATGTAGCAGTGATGAAATCCGATGTCCAACCAGCAAGGCATGTTTCCAGCAATATCAATTTTGTGATTCGTATGACGACTGCGGAACCGGGTATGACGAGTTTGAATGTCCACGAGGTAATCACATATTAATTTTAAAGTAGACACATTCACAAAATTAAGTTTCCAACACAAGGAGGACCATTTCATGGTGCACAATTGAATTGAATTGAATTGAATTGAATTGAATTGAATATTTATTGTCCATTTGGAAATTCTTTGTACATCGGTACTATGGAAAAAAAATCACCACTGTTCCAAAAGACAATATTTGAAACTTGAAATGTAGTCTGTATCTATACGTTCATACATGGGTATACTTCCACGTATATAAATGCCTATGATAATATTGTAGGCCTATAAAACAACATCATCTATTTTGGCTATTTACTTTAACTTGTATCATAATAAGAACTTCTCACCTTTACAATGATACCTTTCTTGAACCATAGATGTACCGCATCATCAAGTAAATTGCAAGTAAATGTGACAGGTACAAAATCATTTTTTTATTTTTTTTTTTTGCCAGTTTTTGTCAAAGGATGAAAGAAGGAGTGAATGCTTTAAACGGTGTCGCACATCGTCGTACTCAATCTATTGACATGTTTAATGTTATGAGAAAGCAGGGACATCATTCACTCAGCCTCCTTTCACTTTCTTAAAACTTAAAAAAAAAAAAAATATTTTGCTTGTCACCTTGATTCCCAGTTACTCGATTATGCATTACATTTATGATTCAAGGAAGGTATCATTGCAAATGAGTTTGTCTTTTTATGCTACATACGAGCAGCCAAATAGATGAGCTATGGTCCCTCTAAAATGGATTTTTTTTTTTTTTTTTTTTTTTTTTTTTTTTTTGTATACGCCTGTATACCTGATCTTGCCTGATTGTAGTAAAAACATCGTGGTTAAAACTTAAAAGGATATTTATGACCAGTGGGGTGTAACACAAAGACTTACGATTGATAAAAAGTTACGATTGATTTTTTTCTCGTTAGCCTCCTCATGGACAGGATGCTCCAAAGTTGGTGATCTTAATCCTAACCCTAGCCCTAACCCCACTCTTAATCATATCCAAATCCTAATTCATGACTGTAGCTGGATTTCAAATGAGGCTACCGAGAAAAAAAATCAATCGTAACTTTTTATCAATCGTAAGTCTTTGTGTTACACCCCACTGATATTCATTGCTATACAGGGTGTAAAAAGGCGGAACCCATATTATCGGATAATTTCTCTGTGAAATGCAAGAAAACAATATTAAATGCATAATTTTAAAGTTTAATCTTTATCCTGTTTGATGACACTTACGAAAATGTGAAAAAGCCATGCATTCTTGGACAAGAACCGTTTGAAATTAAATTGTAAATTTGAATCTGCAAGAAATGAGGGGCGGGATTTTCGATTTGGAACCTTGCTGAACAAAGGCATGGTTCATTAGCATTTTCTTTTATGCCATTTGTAAAGTTCCATTCATCTAATTTCTCATTAATGAAAGGGTCATTTGCTTCGGGAATCCCGTGCGGCAGGCGATGCTTTGCCGTTTGCGCAAATCGGTTTTGACTTTTGAATTTCAATATCCTCTTGTTCATCCATGGATGTATTTTCTTCTTCATTTTTTAAAATTGTATTGGGTGCCGAAAGTAACTAAAAAAGACGAACTGTAATAAGTATGCACTTAATATTTGCATTGATCCCTTTCTTTCACAGTATACGATCCATAGAATAATAAATAAAGCGATATATGATATATTCTTCATACCGTTGTAATGCCAATCTTCTATCACTTTGCAGGACCACCAATTTGCCAGCAAGTGACGGAGACCTCATCCCTTTTTAAGACGTCTTGTACAAGGTCTTTGAACACTGTTTCTGCACAGTCGGTTAATTCATCGACAGACGGAACCTTGTATTACAATGTTCCTTCTTCCCAGTATGTCGTCATTGACACGGTAAGAGCTAACTGGGTTTTTTTTTTAAAGGGGTATACTCGATTCCGGCCTGAAATTGTAATTATAAATGACAGAAATTATATTGACCAAGCACAACATAAGACAACTCCCACACAGGACAACCCTTCGAAGGACAGCTCCATCCTAGGGTAATTTTCCACGAGGGCACCCCAGCCCACTCGACTCCAGGGGAATTGTTTTCTATAAGGGATTCGTCCTTAACCATGTTAACGGAAGTTAAGTTTTTCCTGGGAGCGACTACCTCCGGGATCATTGATATAATGCCAAAGGTAAAATACTATTTTAATTGTTATTTTTCATCAGATTTTGATGGAATTGTCAGTTTTTATTAAATTGTATTCGTATTGTTGTCAGGCCGGAGTAGGTAAGAGCTAACTGGGGACTTTTAAAGGGACATACTCGTTGAAAATTGTAATTGACAGAAATTAATATTTATAAGCAGAGTCACAATCAAATATATAGTGATCAACTGGCCCCGGAAGACAAGTCCCCCACAGAATAATTCCTTTGAAGGACAGCTCCCACGAACTTGGGCAATTATCCACGAAGGCACCCCCCCCCCCGCCACCCCACGACAACGGGGGGGAATTGTCTTCATATAGGATTCGTCCTCCAGTTAACTTGTCCCTGGGGCGACGACTTCCGGGGGACCTGTCCTGATGCATCATCGATATTAATGCAAAAGGACAAAAAATATATTTTTGTTATTTTCATCAAATTTTGATGGATGTCATGCAGTTTTTATTAAATTGTATTCATATTGTTTTCAGGCCGAAGTAGGTCATATACCTTGAAGGTGATGAACTGAATTGGTCAAGACTGTATGTGGTCTCTTTATTGTTATAAATATGCCAGTCCTTCTAATATACTACTATTGATTATTACAGCGAATAAATAAGCCTACAATTCTATTTGCTAGGGGAAACTAATGTGTGTTTTTTTTTTAAGGGGAGAGCACTTGTTTTTGTACTGAGTAGAAATAAGTGTTTTATTTTCCTAGTGGGCCTACATTACAAGACTACACTGCTCGAAAAATGGTTGCATTATGGGCTAGGAAATGGGTCATAATTATGAGGAGACTGCTGGTTTGTATTGACTTTAAAGACATGGGCTTCGGAACCGGGGGGGGGCGGGCTCAGATATCGTTGAGCCCCCCCCAAAAAAAAATTATATATATTATATATTTTTGATGCCGTACAGATATAGCGCATCGCCCTTATAATAAAATCTTATTTGACTCATGATAATAATGTACCCCAAGATTTGTATCATTATTGTTTTGTCTTTATTTGTGAAGGGGACTCAGACAATCATAAGCCCTTCCCATAACCTTACTGAGGATATCATTTGGCTCACCACCAATCTTTTTAGATAAAAAGTTTAGATTTCAGTCTCTATTGACAAATTTTTAGCTCGCGCTGCGCTGCTCGCATATCATTGTTTTAGTTTATTATTTCTTTCTATAGGAAACATATAACTACTATCTACATTGGAGCTCAGCCATTGAGCCCCCCCCCCCGATGTTTGAGAGGGTCTTCGATATGTTTGAGCCCCCCTTCTGCTTTATAATTTGTGTTTTAAATGCTATAATTTCAAATTTCTATGGACAAAATTTTAGCAAATTGCTGCTCGCTTGCCGGATCGGATCGTATGTCTCTTCTGTTTAACCTTTTTCATATTGACAGGGGTCCCTTATATATTGGTTGGGGATCAAAAAATTAGCCCCCTCACTCCCGAGTGGTTTTGGGTGGGTCGATATCATTGAGCCGGTTTCTAGGACATCTCCCGGAGGACAACTCCCCGGGACAACTCTCCGGAGGTACAGCTCCTCCCGGAGGACAACTCCCCAGAGGACAACTCCCCGGAGGACAACTCCCCGAGGACAACTCCCTCCGGAGGACAGGTCCCCCCAAGGACGAGTCCCCCGGAGGACAGCTCCCCCTAGGTAACAACTCCCCGAGGAACACCTTCTCCCGGAGGACATACTCCCCTGCAGGACATCTCCCCGGATGTACATCTCCCCTCACTTTAAATGCTTTATATATTGATTTTATAGCCAACCCCTTGGTTTTTCTTTCTGTTACAATTATTACTGTACTTTTCGCATGGAGTATACCCTTCTGTAATGACAGACGCGGGATGGGGATCAAACAATTAGCCACCCTCACTCCCCGAGTGGTTTTGGTGGGTCGATATCATTGAGCCGTTCTAGGACATCTCCCCCGGAGGACAACTCTCCCGGGGACAACTCCTCCCGCAGGACATCTCCCCGGAGGAACAGGTCCCCCAAGGACGAGTCCCCGGAGGACAGTCTCCCAGTACAACTCCTCACGAGGGACACTCCCCCAGGACAACTTCCCCGTTGAGGACAACTCCCCCGCAGTACATTCTCCCCGGAGGACACCTCTCCCGGAGGACAACTCCCCTGCAGGACATCTCCCCGTGATGATCTCTCTTCCCTTACTTTAAATGCTTATATATTGATTTTATGTTCCAACCCCTGGTTTTTCTTTCTGTTACAATTATTACTGTACTTTTCGCATGAGCTATACCCTTCTGTAATGGACAGCGGGGATGGGTATGTGTTGTTTAATTGCTTAATCATCGATTGTGAACCACCCCCTCCAATCTTATGAATGGTCTACTCCTCCCTCAAAAGGTGTTAGGTTATGGCATGCAGATTCAGAGCTTAACCCAACAAACTGTGACCCTCAGAAAAGGAATTGCATGAAAATGCAAAGAAATAAAAGAAATGTTGAAAAAGGAAGGATGCTAATGGGGAACTTAAATATGAAGCTACAGGAGTAGAAAAGAGCACGAAGGGCGAGTTTGACCTACATATTTCTAGTCGTCTTCAGCAAGGGGGGGGGGGTGAGCCACGATAATTAAGCTCTAATTAATAATTAATCACACACCATAAACAAATTAGAATGGGCGCAAAAGTTTAAATAGAGAACACAATTTATTAATTACCAAAATAAGAAGATAATTCACAAAAATCAATTGAAACATCATCACTTGTTTTGTCAGTTTTACGTGGAATAATGTAATACAATCATTGCCATTGGGTTAAAGATTTTACAGACAATCGTTTTACATTTATCCAAAACAAACTGGATATTCATATCTGAATGGTGTGTGTTTATAATTATGCACATGCACAGCTTTGCATTCATGCCGTGTGTTCGCTATCAAGAGGGTGTTATTGCAATTAATGTTGGTATGAAAATATCTCCAGAAGTAGATAAAATTTAAAACATCTCGGCATATCAACCAAGTTTTCAGTATTGTCGTCAACATATCTGATGAAAACATTTATAATTCTAAAACATTTGCTGAAACAAGCCAAAACAAAACACTTGCATCAATTCATGTACATGTATTTTTGTATAATTGAAGAGGTGTGATATAAAATTTTTACTTGACGCTTCGCGTTCGGAAATCCTTTATTTATTTATTTATTTATTTTTTTTTGTGGGGGGGGGGGGGCTAAAAGAAAGGTGATCGTCACCGTTTGTAAAAGAATAACAACAACAACAAAACCCACAAAAGTAAAAATATACCGTTTCGGGTCATTTAGTGAAAATTTTTGGCCGCGCTTCGCGCTCAAAAATCATCCTTTCAAAAAGTTCTTTTTTTTTCAACTTTCGAACCCCCGCAAACATCCTAGTTACGGGCCTGACCATTGCCCTACATACTCCAAAATCTAATCAGATCATCTTCCTATGGTGATTTAAGATTGAAGTTGATATCTCTCTTTCTCTCTTTTGACGATAAAATTCGGTTCCAATACCAGTGCGCCATTACAGCTGCCAAACTTTAACACCCTTCCCCGGAAAAAAACAAAAATTGCCAAAGATTTTGTATTTCAATGAGTGGCTATTTCGGTTTAAAAAAAAATAATAATAAATAAATAAAAATCGCAAATGGAGCGAAAATTAACGAGTGCATGTGGATCTGTTCTCTCGGATAATGCGTTTGAGTTGTTCCTCCGGTGGGAGTTGTCCTGCGGGGGAGTTGTCCTCCGGGGAGTTGTCCTCCAGGGGAGTTGTCCTCTGGGGAGTTGTACTCGGGGTGGGGGATATGTCTTCAGTGGTGACTTGTCCTCCGGGAGAGTTGCGATTCGAGATTTCTCCGGGCAGAGTTTGTTCCTTCCGGGAGAGTTGTCCTCCGGGGAGTTGTCCTCCGGGGGAGCTGTCCTCCGGGAGTTGTCCCAGGGGGAGTTGCCCTCCGGGGGAGATGTCCTGATACGCATTGAGCCCCCTCTCTGCTCCCAATTTGTTTTAAAACGCTCATGTATCAGTTCTCTTTTTACAATTCTTTTTTCACACTTTTCAGGTTGATATATCAACAATTTTCAGCTCGCGCTTCGCGCTCGCATTGTTCAATGAGATAAATATCTTCTTTATAGGCATAGCAAAAAACGCTTAAAATGCACTTTTCAGGTTGATAATTCAGCTTGCGCTTCGTAAACATAGCGAAAAAAGCACTGTTATCAGGTTTATACATGTATATTCAATTTTTTTTTTTAGCTCGCACTTCGCGCTCGTATTGTTTAACGAGATAAATATCTCCTTTATAACCATATCACCAAAAGCGCTTAGAATGCACACTTTTCAGGATGATATCTAAAAAAATTTCAGCTTGCGCTTCGCGCTCGCATTGTTTAATGAGATAAATATCTTTTTTGTAAACATAGCGAAAAAACGCTTAAAATGCATTGTTTTCATGTTGATATATTACAAATTTTCAGCTCGCGCTTCGCGCTCGCATTATTTAATGAGATAACTATATTATTTATAAGGATAGCGAAAAAAGGCTAAAAATGCATTGTTTTCAGGTTGATATACATGTATATAATGGGGAAAAAAAATCGGCTCGCGCTTCGCGCTCGCATCGTTTGATGAGATAAGTACCTTCTTTATGTTCTAGCACAAAAAACGCATTATTTTTAGTTTAGTTTAATATATAAAAAGTTTTCAACACATCCAAGAGATTTTTTTTTAGAATCATCCTAAAGTAGGAATATAATTTATATATACATATAAAATTAAAAGAAAAAACTTTAAAAAAATTAAAAAAAACTTCGGCATTTTCAAAAACTCTGTAAACGTAAGTTCGGGGGAGGGGGGGGGTATAAGTCCCGCCCTCTATTTTCAAATACAACCCTGCCGCTTTGATTGGTGCTTAGTCACAAGGTGCCCATTGTCCACGAGGTGCGAGCCGGCCGCTATGATCTTTAATCATATTTTAAAAGAAACTAATTTGAAAGAACCAGGACCTCTTCAGCTTTCAAGGTGCTATTCAGTCAGGCTCCTTCGATCGACCGTGCGTGCTGTACATGCATACGCACTTTGCATTGTGAAATCTACTGGACAAGGAAGCAAGCGGAACTTCTGCAAAATGCTGTCTTTTCTTTACAAAATAACGCATCTATATTGGTTTTGTGACTTTCCTTACAGTGTTAGACTAGAAAAAATGTCTGCCCTTTCATGTTTATATTTACTTACAAATACATGACAACATGACGAGTCTAGCATCGCAATGAGTAATCGAAAAGCACAAACACATGGGCACAGAATTTTCAATAACTACTTGTCAGTTACAAAAAATCGCTCCGCCACGAGGAGTAAACAATCGCATTCACAGGGCCCGCGCCTCCAAAGGGTTAAGCGAATGAGCCTCAGAGTTAGGTTTACTTTCATTCTTGGACCTGTCACATGTACTGTCCATATCCAAGTATCAACACTCAAAGTGATCATATAAATCAGTTTTAAAATCCTTCCTGATTCATTGATTAGACAAATAATTTCACCATGAAACGAATTTACACATCTATTCTACGATTCAAGAAAATTTCACAGTGCAAGAAAAATGTACCAACCGAGCCAAAACCGTGGAAAAGTCACTGGGAATTATATTTTGGGGTTGTAGTATGGTTTTTCGGAAGCTGGCATATTCTAGCTTTCCAATTGATTTTCCAAACACTATTTGTAGTTTTACTCGAAATATAAAAGGGTTAAAAATTTAAGTAGAAAAGAGTTATCAATGCTATTCCTGATGCAGAAATACCATTTTCTTGCGTAGTTCTATTCCGCGACTAATTGATGATTTTAAGGTGAGTAGGTCCAATGTGAGGATGTTTAAAATACCTCTGCCGACATAGAAACGGGGCAACTAGTGGTACAAGATCAACCTAGAGCAATGCTTTCTGTAGGAAGAATCCTCGGTTGATTGGAGGCTTCTCCAGGTCACCGGTCTATCTGTGAATCGACCCAACGACTACAGGTAACGGACCGTACCAATCGCTGCACAGAGCGTTCCATTTCCTGCCCCAGGAACACTGCAGTCATATTTCCCATTTATCTCTACGACTGGGAAGCAGCCTATGGGTTTAGAATAGAATCATTAACTGACATTTTTCTTTTACTGTTTCGTAAACAAGAAATAAAAATTGGACAGTACTTAACCATTCCAGAATAAAATTACAAAATTCTCTTTGTCTTTTTGATCTTATAAACTTTGTGGTTATGGGCGGGGGCGGCAAGGCCTCGCCCAGTCACCAGTGTGTAAACCATATTCTATATTTCCAAATTAAATACTCAAAATTTTATTGATCAGCCAATGATAAGTTGCTATATCTTCCAGACAATGGCCAAGTAAATCTTTTGGTTTTTGTCATAGCAAATGCTGACTCTCGTGTGCCGCAGGGTTATTTCAAATTGCTTCTTTATATACCTGTCCAGAAAACTATGATTGGGGTTACGATGGACAAATTCTGAGAATATCAGGACAGAGACCTCTGCTTGCGGACAAATGAATTCCAAATTAAATGGAAAACCTGAGGTCACAAATTCTACGTTTTAATCCTTTGTACGGTAACAAGTAAAAACTTATTCGGCAGTCTTTGTAGAGATCTGAAAATCAAATCCCGCGTACACTCTGGTGGATAAAACAAAATATTAGTACCAAGCAATATGGCAATATTAGTTTATTGTAGCAATTAGGCATATATCTTTAAACCTACCAAAGCAAGTGATCGGTAAAGATTTCGAAATGAAGTCAGTGCGGCTTCAGTTGGTAAACAGTGAGAGTCCCACTCTGAAGGCGACGCCGACTTCGTCCGCTCTCTCGCTCGTATTCCAACACGGTTCGAACGACACGCCCATGTTTGCTGTTTGTCCGCCTCATCAATCGTTTCTCCACTTGAACACCGGGTCGTAGTATTGGATGCGTGGTCAAGCGATGCCATTCAATGCGAAATGTTCTCGATATGGGATTTGGAGGGACTCGTGAGTCGCTTTGAGAGGTACGTAGGACGCGAAAACCTCGTGCTCTCTAGCTTCCTGCGAAACCCAGGGGAGTGGAGCAGAAGTGAAGTTCGATGCAAAAATTAATAGTCCCCAGGCTAGGGCCCCATCAGGAAAAGATATTTTTGAAACCATGCCTTTTTTGATAATATACAATGTTTTTGGATGTTCTCTGTCAATTCGAGCGTGGCTCGATTCCAAATCCTCATGGGTCGCCACGACTCAAAAAACTGAAAGAACTTTAGAATTTTAGCAATTGCCATAAGAATTCGAAGCTTCAAGTTCACAGTTTAATTCCCAAAACCAATCACAAAACACAACCATTTTAACAAAATAATTGACAAGATAGAACATGAACGCGGTTTGCGGACCCCAACACTCGTTGGAGTTTCTCCATGGTTGGCCACTCAATCGAAATTTGGAACCAGCACCCTCGTTTGATAGACAACCACCAACAACAAACCCCCAGAAATACCCTTTTGAATCTTTACTGATTTTCCAGATTTCTCGGCGGCCATCTTTGGCAGCCCATTTGGAATCTTTAGCATTTGCCGTACAAATGTGTTGTGGTATTCGCAGCTGGGCACTCATTCGAATCTGCGGAATCGAGCACCCGTCGAATTGATAATGAAACCCACCAAAATACAACCCCAGAAGATAGGCCTACCCTTGGAAATACTGATGCCTTCAGTTTTGGCCGCTCTCATTTTGCAGCCATTTCCTAAATTTTTTTGGCGATTTACCCGTAAAATCTGTGAGTTCGCGACATGGCACTTCATCGACGAATTGGAATCAAGCACCTCGGAAATTGACAAGAAACACTAAAACAACCTCAGAATGGCCCTACCATTTCATATTTTGGCGGCCCATTTGATTTTCGCGATCTGTAGAAAAATGCTCAAGATTTCACGTCTGGCACCCATCGGATTTGAATCGGCACCCCTCGAATCGACACAAGAACCATAAAAAAAACATTGTATATATAAAACAACACAAGGGTTACATGGTCTCCAGCCTACACAAAAACCTTTCCATCTAGTTTGTAAATAAATAATGAACTCGTTGTCATAACCCTGTCACTCATTATGCCTTTGTTTGGATAATAATGGGTTACGGTTTTCTGGATACCTAGTTCAAAGCAGGACCAAAGTCTAGATTAAGTGCCTAAGGAAATGATTGAGGAAAAGAGTGCCGCTAAACAGGTGTCTTTAACCAATTGCATTTTGCCATTACTTTCCGCACATTTAACTTCGAAGCACAACCACATGTTCGTAAACACCCAAAGAGACCATTCAATACATAGCCATAAGAAACCATGCCCTATTGGTAGCCTTTAAGCTTTAAAGACGTCTCAAATAAAATATAAGACCAACAACTTCTACAACCGGTATAAGTACTATGCGACTTCAAATTTGACCGTTCCTTTAAACTTATGTCCGGTATATGCGAGTCACACAGCAGTCGCTGTCTCAAGGACTTCATATAGTTTGCCGCACCCTCACATTTTACGACATGGACGATATGGTACTTTAGACAATATTTATGAAAAGTGAAGTACATCATATTTTTCACTCCATAGACTGCAGTGTGAACTCTAAGTGTGCTCCGGTATTCGGAAATGTATTACTGATATTCAGTCATCAATATTTTTCGGCAATCTAGCTATTAATAATCTCAGAGTTTCAAGTCTTACATAAATTAAACTATTACAGGCATTCATTACCTGCGAAGAAACGGTGAACGAAAGAAGTAACATTTCCTTAAAACACTTTCTATTCTATTTAAATTAAACATCTAAATGTCCTTCTCCCCACATTGGAGATGCACACGACCACATTAATCGAAACAGATCAATTCTTATGGTGCAGGATTTGAGTTTATGACTCCTTTCTTTCTTCTCTTCTGTTCCGTCTGGACAATACCTATAATAAATTTTTTTCCAGTTCTTTGCTTATTTCATTTTATTTATTATAATTCATTTTGCTTTACAGACACGATTGTCGGTATCTTTATTAGAGATGTATCCGACAGATATTTTGATTTTTCTTAATTATCTCGAGCAAACTTTGTATTAAGAAGCAAAAAAATTTAATAAAAATTAAAATCTTTCATCATCCAGTGAAACCTAATTATTATGATTTTCTTAACAAAAAGAAAGAAAGCAAGAAAAAAAACCACACCCAAATGAAAAGCCGTAATATTTCATATAAATGAATGAAACGCCGTTAAAATATAACAAACAACAACAAACAACAATACTCACAGTTACTCGAATCGCACCGTCAGTGGCTGCTAAGTGTTACGGGACAGCCCCCTGCTTATCTTTGGTTGCGAAATTGTAGAACATGGAATAAAGGGTTCCAGGTTAACTCTGAACTGTGACAGAAACAGTTATCTTAAGACGAAATGCAAAGAAGGAAACAATATTACACGGACTATAGGGCCTCTCTATATTTGCCAACATGACATTTTTGACCCTAAATAAACCCCTCACACAACCAAGCTTTCGCAAGTCGATTGGGTCATGATAACGTTTCAAGGTACTGCGTTTAGTTATTCCTGATTCTCTTATACCATTGGAAAATAATTTATTCCCAAAACTTCTTCGATTTGGATATTCTTTGTATGATTGTACCTGCTTCAATGCACAGAAAATCAAGAAATGGAGCAAGAAAGTATAAAAAGCAAATGTTGTAAAAAGTGGCCCCAATTTTCTACTTTTGGAAATTTTCCCCCCAACAATTCTGAGTTCCGCCAACCTTCAATTTAGGTCCCTTATACTTTGGGATATTTCCTAATTTTTATTCGAATTTCATTATACCATTGTTCAAGGTTATTATTCCTCTCATGAGGAGATAACCTATTGTCAGGGTGGATGTCAAGCCTGTGTCCACAGAACCCGCTCAATACCTTCGAATAACATGAAAAGCGAAAGATAATTTTCATTACAATTTCCTGGTAACACAACACTCGAACCTTGATACATTTTAAGCTGGGATTAAATAATTGTCAATTTTCGTATAGTCCCATGAAAAAGTTATTTAATTCTTCTTTTATTGATACCCTATTTGCAATAGTAACCATCGTACTGTTGATCGCACGATCACTCACGAATATAATGCAAAATAAAAGGAAAAGTTCTGGAACATGCTGTTATTGCTCGCAAACCCAAGCGGCACCCCAGAATAATACTCACAATTCATGGACAATAGGCTATCTCAATTTGCAACATTTACTCTGACTTGGGCACCTAACATTCAGGTGTTCTGTCCATGCAGGAACAACGCTATCCTTCTACAATTAGCTGGTGTCATTTGAAAAGAGGAATAAATTATCTTGAAATGTCCCTAAAATTCATAAAATTAGAAAATACCTCGAAAGTTATTCAGAGCCTAAAGTCGAGGTGCGAACTTCGCTTTGATGAAATAGCATTTTCTGCAACATTTGACTTTTCTACTTTCTCCACTATTCTGATATTCTGTGCATTTGAAGTATGACATATCATTACAAGGTAGGATATTAATGAAAAGGGGAATAAATTATTCTTTTCCAATGGTTCATGAATACTCAGGAATTAAATAAAGGCTGTACCTGAAAAGTTATCATGCGCCCCAAAGCTCGACTTGCGAACACTTTTGTGAACGGCGGTTTATATCAAAGGGCATTGGATTCGCTACAACACGCGTGATTTAGTCCTTGTGAGAATGCCATTGGCCTTTGGATTTTATCTCAATTGTATGGAATTTACCCTTCTTATTGGTCAATGAATTCGGCATTGTCGAACAAACCATGTCAAAATTTTATGATAATTCAACCTTAATAATTGTGTGTCTGTACGGGTTTCTGGAATCACAAACCAAAATTAAAACAATCAGCTCAAAAGTGCACTTGCCACTGCATAAAGAAATTGTACAGTATGGAGATTACAAGGGCCAAGACTCGTAAAAAAAACAAGAGAAAACAATGACAGACCAAACAAAAACCGTAACTAAAAACCAATTGCAACAATGGTCAGGACAATTCGACATAACTACTGGTTGCGCATCACTAATACCACCACAAATCTACACAATATTTCATATGGATTACATTACTCTTAGGATTTATTCATGAAATCATACTTTGCCCTCTAATACTCCTAATAAAGCTTCTTTGAATGACCAATTTTTGCATCGTACAATATGTTTAATAGCATTCCTAACAATTATAATTGAAAAAAATCTCAGTTATTAAAATCAATCTCTCATGTCTTTTCATGTATTTTTAACTTTCTTACTCATTCTGTTGTTCATGACCTTGCTTCTTTTAAGATCTGTTTACTTATTTTGCAGTCATAAACAGCATCAACTTCAAATCTGTTATAAATAAGAAAAAAAACAAAATCTCACATTGGCCCATGTACCATTACCATCACGTTTTTGAGCAAATTTGGGTCTGACTACATGGCCATGCGTTTTTGAATTGGGCCAGTTTCGGTGTGACAATGATTCTGCAACATAAAATTGTGTATCTTTTTTATTTGAATCTGTGTAACTTAAATACTACGTCGCCATACATAAGTATACATTTTCTGAAAGGAAATCTAAACTGATGATTCAGGAAAAGGCGGCTAAAAATGGCATTTGTGTAAGAATTTCAAGAAGTTATGGAACCAAATTGATACCTGGAATAAACCAATAGCAATGAATGCCAAACTTTGAAAAAGGAAGGGAGTAGTATTGGATTACCCCACACTTAAACAGCACCATCTTTGAATCCTCCTCATTCAGAGCTTTTCAGACATTTACATATATTCCATCGGGTCTAAGGATTCAAAATACATTTTGCGCAAGCCTCTATTTCATAAATTTTCACGCAATAGGAGCCTTTCTAGATATAGTATCTGCACGAATTGTATATATTTGGCCATAAATGGAATTCTTAAAACACTCAAAATATACTTCAGGTAAATAGAAAGAAAATCTAACTGTTGCATACAATTGATTCTTAAAAGATAAATAAAAAACATCAAAAAATGCTTCATTTCGCACTAGGCAGTATGTGTTGTGAATCTATATGATCAAAATGATCATTTCAGGTGTCATATGTAATAAACCAGAAACAATAACAGTAAAGGTAATTTTTGTGCAACAATATATACAATCAATTTGATTCTGATAAAGTGTACATTTTTGCTTTACTTTGCTCTTTTCAATATTTGCCATAAAATTTTCTCCACCCATTCGTTTACCATGCTAAATCACAATAAACAAGTTGGATTAGGTAATACGCGATGCGTAATATATGGTCACCCGCCGCATAATGTTAAACCATTCCCATTATCTCACGATCAGTGCTATCACATAAGGCAAACAGATCGAATTGGGTCGAACAGAAAATGGCGAAGAGTAGCATTTTTGCTAGCCAATGTACATATAGGGTCAAGTCAAGGTCCAAAAAGCGTTTTCCCCCAAGGGGGTTTCAACGGTCAAATGAGGGTCAAAAGCAAATTCTGTTGAAGAATTGTAAGGTTCCTCACTACGTGCTGATCACATAAAGCCATACAGAATCGAATCGGATGAAAGAATGGCAGACGAGGTAGCATTTTTGTAGCCAGCATTAAAATTGATAGGTCAAAGGTCCAAAGGTCAAAATTTCTGTGAGAGACAGTTTTGCTAGCTATTACTATGCTATCACATTAAGGCAAGGCGAATTGAAATCGGATTGAAAATTTGGTGAACGCAGTACGCTTTTTTGTAGCAATGTACTAATATATAATAGTTTAAAATTGAAGGTCAAAGGTCAAAGGGGTCAAATCAAAATTCCGTGCGATTTTTGTAGTCCTCACTGTGGCTATCACTAAAGCAAACGGAATCGAAATGGGATGAAAAATGGCGAAAGGAGTAGCATTTTGTAGCAATTAACAAGTATAGGTAAAAATAAAGGTCAAAGGTCAAGGCTCAAAGGTCAAAATTCCGGTGAAGAAATTTTGTAAGCATCACCTAGTGCTATCACATAAAGCAAACGGATCGAAATCGGAAGAAAATGGTGAAGGAGTAGACATTTTGTGCCAATGTACATATAAGTATAATCAAGGTCAAAGTCAAGGGGTCAAAGTTCAAAATTCCGTGAAGCAAGTTTTGTAGCCCTCACCTAGTGCTCATCATATAATGCAAAAGGATTTCGAAGATGGACTGAAAAATTGGCGAAGGAGTAGCATTTTGTAGCAAATTAACAATATAGGTTCAAAAAATGAAGTCATAAGGTCAAAGGGGTCAAAGTCAAAATTCCGTGAAGAGTTCTTGTAGCCCTCAACCTAGTGTTATCATATAAAGACAAAACAGAATCGAAATCGATGAAAATTGGCGAAGGAGTTTCGCATTTTGTAGCCAGATTAACAATATAGGTCAAAATCAAGGTCAAAGGTCATATAGAGTCAAAAATTCTGTGAATAAGTGGTAGCCCATCACTAGTGCTATCATATAAAGCAAACGGAATCGAAACTCGGATGAAAATGCGAAGGAGTAGACAAATGAAGATTTTGATCACATCGGCACGCACGGACACAGGACGACGGACACACACACACAACACACATACACACGTTACGAAGCGTTAAGTCCCCTGCTCGAACTCGTTCGGGGGGACAATTAATTGTTTATTTGTTAATTGGTATACTGTTTGACCTAAGAATTATGATAAGTTATATATTCTTCTAATATTTTATTAAAGAATCTTTAGTCTCTGAAGTAACCTTAACAAGTGGATTAGTAAATTCGCGATGCGTAATATTATGTCCCGCGATATGTAAAATTCCCAGTTATACTTCACGATCAGTGCCTATCACATTAAGGCAAACAGAATGAAATCGGGTACAAAAATGGCGAAGAGTTTAGCATTTTGTGCCCAATGTACAATTATAGGTTCAAAAATGAAGGTCAAAGTCAAAGGGGTCAAAAGTCAAATTCCTGTGAAGAAGTTTCTGTTAGCCTCACCTAGTGCTCATCATATAAAGCAAACAGAATCGAAATCGGATGAAAATGGCGAATGGAGTAGACATTGTAGCCCACAATTAACAATATAGGTCAAAAATCAGGTCAAAGGTCAAAGGTCAAAATTCTGTGAAGAGTTTGGTTTAGCCATCACCTAGTGCTATCATTAAAGCCAAACGAATCGAAATCGGATGAAAAATGGCGAAGGAGTAGCATTTTTTGTAGCAGAATTAACAATACTAGGTCAAAAAATAAAGGTCAAAGGTCAAAGGATCAAATTCGATGAAGAAAAATGCTGAAGCCATTCAACTAGGTGGCTATCACATAAAGCAAACGAAATCGGAGAAAAATTGCGTGACGGAGCTAGCATTTTGCCTCAGCCAAATGTACACTATAAGTATAATCAAGCAAAGGTCAAAGGGTTCAAAAGTCAAAAATTCTCCGTGAAGAGTTTTGTAGCCCCTCACCTAAGTGCTATCATATAAGCAACGGATTCGAATCGAGAAAAATGGAGAGTAGGCATTTTGTAGCCAATGTACTAATATAAGTATAAATCAAGGTCAAGGTCAAAGGTCAAAAAGTCTAAAAATTCCGAGAAGAAGTTTGTAAGCCTCACCTAGTGCTATGGCATATAAAGCAACACGAATCGAATCGGATGCCAAATTGGCGAAGGAGTAGCATTTGTAGCCAATTAAATATAGTTAAAAAATAAAGGTCAAAGGTCAAAGGTCAAAATCGGTGAAGAAATTTAGTAGCCATCAACTAGTGCTATCATAAAGCAACGGAATCGAAATCGGAAGAAAATGGTGAAGGAGTGCAGTTTTGTAGCAATGTACAATATAAGTATAATCAGAGGTTCAAGGTCAAAGGGGTCAAAAGTCAAATTCCTGGAAGAAGTTTGTAGCCCTCCACCAGTGCTATCATATAAAAGGCAAACGGATTCGAAATCGGATGAAAAAATGGCGAAGGTAGCATTTTGTAGCCAATTAAACAATTATAGGCTCAAAAATGAGGTCAAGGTCAAAGGGGTCCAAAAGTCAAAAATTCTGTGAAGAGTTTTGTAGCTCCTCACCTAGTGCTATCATATAAGCAACAGGGAATCGAAATCGGAGAAAAAATGGCTATAGGAGTAGCATTTTTGTAGCCAATTAACGAATTTAGGTCAAAAATCAGGGCCAAAGGATCAAAGGTCAAAATCCTGTGAAGAAGTTTGGAAGCCATCACCTAGTGCTATCATATTAAAGCAAACGAAAGAAATCGACAATCGATGAAAAATGGCGGGAGTAGCAAATATGAACTTTCACATAACGGGACGCACGGACGACGCGGACGGACGGATGGACGGACGGACGGACGACGGACGAACCACGGACGGACACACACACATACGTCGGAGCCCGTCGTCATAGTCCTCTGCTCGAACTCGTTTCGGCGGGGACAACTAAGCAGGAAGATATTCCTAACTGAAAGACTATTATACACATCGCTAAGCAAAAAGACACTGTTTTGCTGCAGCAATCATGCAGGTCAGGTGTGTTCGCTCTGGGCTTAATTAGTAAAAACTGATTAATAATTAAGCTTTAATGACACTAAATTTTAGTTCGAGGTTAATCAATCTAATGTATTATCATGGAAAATTATTTATAAAAATCCGCAATAGCATGATCTATTGGTGGCTCTTAGTCCTTCAACGTTGCTATCAGAATGCCTGCCACCTCCCTGATCATCCACCTTCCTGTTGTCCTCCACCCTGCCTCATGTTCTAATAAACCACTATTTTAGACGGTAACATTAAACAAAATTATTTTTTGCAGTCTCTTGAGTATGACTGTATTGCTCTCATCCATAAGCTTTATTTTGACACATAAAAAAAATATCATTTAGCTTCATATTCAGCAGAGAAAAATTAAAAGGAATCCACCCAAAAAATTTCACGCAAGATCCACCTATTTACTGGCCCAATTCAAAATCAAATGCATGGCCAATTAAACATTATGCATGAACTCCCAAACGCGCGGTATGCAGGTATCACAAATTTGGTATTCAAGAGCTTGCACAAGACTTGAGAGAAAAAAGTTATGAAACCAACACCAGCGAATCCTCTGCAAGTACAGAATTATTCGCAAAAAATGTTGAGCGGGTGGCCATATATCACATGTTCTCCCCCACGCCTTCAATAACGAATCCCAAGTTCTGCCACTTGCAGCAAAAAAATAAAAATATTAAAAAACTAAACTTTAAGAAAAAAATCAATAGTTTTAGTTGTCAAATTGCTAATATAAGTATAATGAACTTATTGAGAAAGGATAACATTTGCACTAAATGGTGTGTTGTCTTTTTCCATGCTTTACAAAATCCAAAATGTATATGACTGAAGAACTTGGAACTGAAAACTGTCAAGGTAACATAGACCTCCTTTCAAAAGGCACAAAGATATAAGTTGAATTGTTCTGAGGTAAACCTGTAGAGCACATTGCATTAAAGTGAAGATGCATTCAGCGTAACCTGGACAGCATATCTAATCCTGTCTTGTATGATAATGACAATCTTAACTCATCGAAGGCCCGTCCCCCACAGTTCGTCCCACGATCCACAGACATGGCCACTGTCGTACACAACCAAAGCTGACTAGACACAACAAGTTCCCCTTCTTCACAAGATGCTGTTAAAGAAATCATTGTAAAATTTATCTATGTTATAGGACAAGTTGGCTTGCTTTTTGTTACATCATTTAATGGTAATAATATAACAAAAAAAAACTGTATAATAATAGATACCAAATTTATGTATTTTAAAGCATTTACGGACTGACGCGTCAATTCCATTTCATCTCTAGCTTGATGAAATATGTTTTCAGATAAACATGTATCAATACATACAAATTGTGCTTCGATGAGCGATCCATTTTAACATAGCATTGATTTTAACAAATCTTAAAGGACGTGGATTGCGTACGAGTTTGGATGAGTTTATGTGGAAATGAGATTTCAAGCTCTTCAACAATCAACCCTTTCACTGTCCAAACGGACGCTGCTTTATTGTTTTGTCTCATCAACACGCTCTCGGCTGGAGCTATGCAGCAGAAACACTGGTTGACCAATATTTGATTGGCAGTACCCCGAAATTATAGGCCCTTAACTAAAAAATCGAAGTTAAAGATGAACTCATTGTTTATTTTTTGGACTGCGGAATGAATATGTTCAGAATACTTCATAATTCTAAGTGGACTCAAACTTGTACACTCTTATTTGTTTTGAGAAAAAACTTTTTAGACTGCACCATGTACAATGTAGGCCTAATATTCCAAATAAGATAAAATCTAGAGAAAGTTCAATGCGAATATTCCAAACCTGAGGAGTAAGTGCGAAATGATTGTGTTTGTTTATTAAAGTGCGTCTCAGAAAAAAGTAAACTCAACTTTGAGAGCCCCATAATTCAAAACTTGTACAACCTTATGTAACATTTAATCTATATATCCAAAGATGTAATTGCATATTCTATCAGTGATATCAACTCTACCATGCGGTGTCACAGGATAGCTTGAGCATGTCAGCTTTTAAAAACTTCTGTTAAAATGAGCTCGTACCAAGTTTTCGGAAGAAGCAAACTGGCTTTCTGATCATTCATTCATTTGAGAGATACCCTTCCGACGTCCATTTACAAGGAATGAAGGTTCGCTGGACTGTTGAAAGCAAAGGTTTTGCGATTTTGGACAACTTACATTTTAGAGGCCCAATTGCCGAGTCATCCATCAGAACATAGGTTTAAGTTTCTTGGATAGAATATGGGATTCTTTTAAATGAAATCTGTGCCCCATTCCCCCCATTTTCAAAATCCTGGATCTGGCCATTGCATTAGCGCAGTGCTATTTTTACCTACCGTGACAGATCACCGCTTTTATTATGTTATTATGAGACCGCCTTATTCCATCACGCGTAGGTAATTCAAAATATACAGGCTCAAAACCTCTCAGGAATACATATGTTCTACCGTCATTCAAAAACTTGTTCATCCAAGCTGAAAATAGAATTATAATAAAGGGCCTCTGCTAGTAATACAGACGAGCAAATGTCGAATTTTACTGTGACATGCTCATGGTGGTTGGTGTCATAGAGGTTGAAATAGTAGATTGCCATGGCTGGACTGGATACTGCGTTGTTCTTGAAAAGAAAACAAACATGACCAATTTTGAAAAGAAAAAAATGGGCAATGTACATTAAAGTATATAGTGAGGCATATAACATTCATTGACACTACAAAAGGCGGGTGATGAAATAGTCACAAAGGGCCAATGTGATTCAGCTCTCGTTTGGTGGCGTAAAAGTTCTGTGGTAGAGCCGTGATTTGGCGTATCGGAGATCTTTGGTTTGAATCAAAGATGATGCCCTAGTGCCCTTGATCGTAAGGCATTATACTTAGGAAAACTAACCCCCCCCCCGCCGGACATTACCCCACAGAAATCTATCCCGCCAAAAAACCTACTCCCAAAGACTGTACACTGAACCCTAACCTATTTTCTGGGGTAGTTGTCCTGATATCAGAGACGCACTGATCCCAAACCAAATCCCTGGATAGGACTTTAATTCGTAGGCTCGCCTGGTTGCTTACTTTTTAAGAAATTTAATCGCTCCCTTAGCAACAGTAGAAATAACTAAACAACCAATCAATCTTGAGTACAAATTTACCCATTGTGATAGTTTTATTGTTTTCTAATTGGTTCTTGTTGGTCTCCAGATTTAACTCAGAAATGCTCCAAAAGAGTAAATAAAGATAATTCTGTTAGATGTATAGTCTGCCACTAGTTTCTCAAAGCTGCCTATTTTCTATCTTTTAGGAGTTTGGGAAGCATTTCATAATAAGGAAGATATTTTAAAGGGATTAGGTAACTTTCAAAATGCAAGAGCAATTAGATCAAGATTAATAAATTATTTGCTCCAACAGTAAAAACAAAACTACAAGAAAGTTTCAGATCAAATGGAAGTCATTTACTAGGGTACTATAAACACGTGTAACAAACAAGGCCAAGCATACAGACCGAACACCAGTACATGTACTACCTCTAGTGTTGCTAGCTCAGCAGGCCGCTAGGGATGGGGACTAACAATAGGAATGGTGTATGTTTGTGCTATGTGGAAAAGCACATGGTTTTATAAACCATTCGAGGATGGTTATAAAATTTGAGTATGAAATCATTGATATCTCGAAGGTAAAGCAAGCAAATAGCTTGCAATGTTGAAGAGATACCAGACCGACTAAGTGTTAAATAATTATGTTGGCAAATAAGCTAAATCGAATAAAATTGTGATTATAATATCATTAATGTTACTGCGTCCCTTTATCTTTGGTTTCAAATTGTTACCTTTCAATAACACAGATTCCTATCAACCGATTCTGAATGAAAACTTTTTCTTTTATTACCCTTTCCTATAAGATTCTCTCCTTGGGTTGGATTCCTTCCTTTATCGTTTTGAATAGGTATGAAACTCACAAAACTAACCGTAACATTCCTCGTAGGCAGTATAAAGATCTCAAAAACACGTTCCTAGGCTTCACAAGAAACACCATCTGGTGCTGCTTTCATTGCTCGCAAGGTGCGTTAACTTCGAGCAGAAGTCAGACAGAATTAAGGTTCGGAGAAGAAATGTCTTCATTCAAGAACTGGCACACTGCGTCATGGTACTCTCTAAATGTCAGCGAAGATGCTCTCAGCACTTGAAAGAGTCGGTGGACGATAAGGGTTTGAAGAGCTTGGGATGGAATCGCGACGTTAGGAAACCGTTAATTGCTAATAGTTTCAATTTTCCATTTCTGGGTCCACATGATTGGAGAGCGGAGGAGGAACTTCATTAATGTTCCGAGGTGGCTGCCGCCACTTGCAAAATGGAAAAAAAAAAAAAAGAAAGAGAAACTTCAATTTCAATATAACTATTTTTCTGTTAGCATATGAATTACAGTATCTAAGTTACATATTTTATCTTGATGTCAATTCTTAAACTGCTATTCTGACAATTCAGATCATGTCCCTGTCCGATTCAATTTTGAATTTTAACAAATAATATAATTTTGAACCTCGTATACCTAATGAATACCTTTACAATGTGATAGACCTTATGTGTATTGTAGATTGATACTCATACTCGACTCTATATATCATTGCTAAAATGGAGAAGATTTTAATAAATCATATTATAAGATTGCATTTTCAATTTGTCAACATTCACATCATGGCAAAGACTCAAACTCTTATCATCAAAATTTGTGATTCATGTAGGCCTACTACATTACATCCCCATTATATGTTCACATTTCTTTTGATGATGTAATCAGTTGATATATGTGGCTAATGGAGTAATGTTACTCATGTTTATGTTATGTATAGATTATATTGTCATTTTTTTGGTTTTGAATAAATGAACTAGATTATATTTAAATTTCATGGAAAAAGTAAGTCAACTTACGTTTATGGCATTAGATATCACAAGGAAGTAGGATCTATTGTTGTGGTTGCGGATACTGAGTGATTACCACTTCAAGAATCCAAATTCTTCAACAAAAAAATCCATCGGTGTGATTAATATCTTTAGGAAAAGAAAACACAAACCAATTTATAGCATGCAGTAATCCACTTACACTTTATGCATGGATCAAAAAAACAAACACTTTTGGCATCTTTTTCTTTAAAAAAAATAATAATATTAAGAAAATTTTAAACTAGCTAGCTGTAGATTTCGGTACAGGAGCAATCATGATGGAAATTTGATAAATATGTCGAGAATAATGTCGGTATTCCAGGGCATAAATTTCAGGAGGCATCGACAGCATAGCCGTGGGTGCCTTATGTCCCGGTTGTGTGGTGCCCAGTGGAAAACAGTATTAATTCACGGGCCAAACTGGCCTTGCCTTTTTTCAGCTGGCCTTAATGCCCTCTCATGAAATTTATTGCCATTTCACTGAATGCTCGACTCTATACCTACAATAAAAGGGAAATAAATATGTCACCATTTTGTCACATTAAAGTCTCAATCTGTCAGTATGTAAACAGAATGTGGTTTTACATGATATGAGACAGGCCAAACAGAATTTCAATTTGCAAATTTATTATCCCTTTGGAAAGGAATTGTCTGTTTTCCCATACAGAAAAGCATATATTTAAACAGAAAATCATCATCCTGCCGACCCTGGACGTATTCTGAAATTGTCTTATCTTTTATCTTATCCTTATTTACTTTATTATCTCAAAGATAATAGACCGCTAATATTATGATTAAGACGTGTTCCGAAATTATCTTATCTCTCTAAGGACCAACCCTTATATTATCTCTGTCATGCCCCGTTCACGCCCAATTTTTACCATCAACGAATCATTAAAGGTTTTAAATACTTAGTTCAACCAATCGAAGTGCCCCTTCTTAAAAATATTAAGATGCGCTTCGCGCACATTAACATTAGGCGTAGTTTAATCTTGCGCGATTTGTGCGCTTTCGTCGAGCAAGCTAAATTTTCTTCTATGACGTAAAATTTTATTCTATTGTTGACGTTTCTTCTGGTTTTCTCAACAAAAAAAGCCCATAAAAATGAAAATGTGTATCATTTCGGATGAGGTCGTAAATGGCAACAAATAAGCAAAATCTACTCTAATTTCTTCGGGATGTTCTTTATGTAGGTCTGTTGACCCTGCATACTCATTACTCTACCCTTACTAAAAGATTAATTAGGGCAAATTCGCAGTTATCATTGAGATACAATAGCCCCCTACCTCTCTGTAAATTTTCTTGTTGTTGCCAAGGTAGTTAAGATAAAAAATAGATAAGATAATTTTCAGAATACCTATTATCTCAAGATTTTATCTTGTGCACAGAAATATTTGTGCGCCACGGTGTCAACTTTACGCGAAAACAGCTCTGACATCATGCGGCGGCTCAGCGACTTACAAGAAAAGATAGAGAAAAGATAAGATAATTTCGGAATAACGGATTTTGTCTTAACTCTGAGATACAAGAATATTTGCCTTAAGATATGTTGGAATACGGCGCCTGGATGGTGCATCTTTGGACTTCTTCTTTTTTCTCCCTATATTTTTTAATATTTAAGTCTGTTGTCATTGTCATGATTGCTTATAATGTAGATCTATTGTTTCATTTTTGTTGCCTGGAAATCAAATATAATTAAAAATGGTTAATAAAAAAGGGGAAAAATTGGCCTTCGATGCCCTTTTTATGAAAAAAATTGGCCGTGGATGCCCTTTGAAGTGGTCAAAGTGCCCTAAATTTGGAGAAAAATGGCCTTGCCCTAAAAGTAACAAATAAGACTCATCCCCGAGTCAATTTATAGACAAATAATATTCAAAACACAAACGTGAATTTCCATGTCAAAATACGGATAGAACTAGGCAAAGTTATGATATTTTCTTAGGTTTTGAATTTTTAGGAACAAGTTCTTTAAAATGGACAAAACTGAAATTGATTCTCAGTCCCGCTACTTTCTTTTGTCATTTATGCTATGAATACCAATTATCAGATTTTCTTACCCCGCACGGACATGAAGTAAGACACCGGATTAATCCTGTGTGAATGTTTAATGGTCACATATTCTATTTACTTATGTTCAGTATCGAGGGACACGATTTCTCCTGTCGAACGCACAATATATGCAAAACAAATGAGATAATAGATTTTCATTCATAAATAAAAACACAATAGCTAGGGGGACTGTGACATCATCAGTCTTGGTAGCTCAGTTGATATTTCAAATTATTTCAAAATGACAGGCAATGAGACATATTTGCCAAGAACTGTCTTTACATAATCGAAGACGTAAAAAAATGCATACACTTCGTCATTTTCATCACGATTTGATGAAATTTTCTTTTGCTGCTTGTAATTTATTAATTTTACAAAACTTTTTCATTTTCAGCCCGGCCTCTCCTTTTAAGGCTTGTGTTATTCGCAATGAATAAATTTATGAAAAGGGCAATTACTCGTAACACTAACACCAAAACGTGAATATGTGGGGCTAAGCTTTTATGTGAAAAAGATCTACTCACAAAAACAGGTGAAAATTTTTTTCCCAGTCTCAACCAACACGGGTATGCAGACACCTCTGTACTCAGGGAGTAGATGTGCTTTGCTCGTTGAGGATTTATAGACTGCTCACTGGCTGACAACATGTTTCAACTGTAATTTTGATGGTGTTTAAATACCAGAAACAAAGAGAGGAGCCTACCAGGTTACGGGTACTCACGCATGCACCGCCCCTGATCCCGTTTCAGTTGGGCCCTGCTTTGGTGGAACTTTTCTTCGTATCATTGACGTTCAATATTGTCAAACAGACAATTGCTGGTGCTAGCGAATTCGACAAAGAAAAAAAAGTGGCTGCTAAGTCGACAAGTGTGTACTATCTCTGGATGCATTGCATCACGCAAACTTTGTTACTAAGAAACCCAAACAGAATGGTCTTAACTTCGGGAAGATTTTCAGGCTGGGGGGGGGGGGGGCTCGAATTTTTCACCAACAATTTTTGAACTGTTTTTTTAATTACC
>CALNVZ010002100.1:10871685-10899518 GCA_940671915.1 Paracentrotus lividus
TAGAGAGATGATCAGCACTCTGAGACAATAGACAACGGCCCCGGAAGACAAGTCCCCCAACAGGAATAATGTCCTTTGAAGGCAGAGCGTCCCGACGAACATGGGCAATTATCCACGAAGGCACCCCCCCCGCCACCCCCACGACAAACGGGCGGAATTGTCTTCAATAGGAATTGACGTCCTCAGTTAACTTGTCCCTGGGCGACCGATTCGCGGGGGACCTGTCCTATGCAATCATCGATTATAATGCAAAGACGAACAAAAATATATTTTGTGTATTTTTCAAATCAAGATTTTGATGGAATTGTCATGGCATGTTTTATTTAAATTGTATTCATCAGTCTGTTTTCAGCCGGCCGAAGTAATGGTATATGACTTGAAGGTGAGAGTGAACTCGACATTGGTACAATGGACTGTGATGTGGGTCTCTATATGATTATATGCGAAATGCCAATCCTTGATTGAAGATACTATATTGATCATTACTGCGAATAAGATGAGAGCCTGACAGAGTTCTATCTGTAGCTGTAGGGAAATCGCTGACTATGCTGTGTTTGTCTTTTAGGGGAGATCGGCACTTGTTTTTGTAACGGCGAGTAGACAACTAAGGTGTTTTATAATTTCGCTAAGTGGCCTACATACAAGACTACACGCCGAGAAAATCGTTGCATAATGATGGCGGGAGAATGGTCATATAAGTTATGAGGAAACTGCATGGTTTTGTATTGACTGTAACAGAGCATGGCGTTCGTCAAACCGGGGGGCGGAGCGTAGAATCAACTCCATGACCACGTCCACGAAAAAACACAATATACAATAAGATATATTTTGATGCTGTACCAGATATAGCGATGCCGCCCGTTCATAACAATCTTATTGACTCAGAATAATAATAACCCCAAGATTTGTATCATTAATTAGTGTTGTCTTATTTGTGAGGGGGACTCAGACACTCATAAGCCCTTCCCAAGTACGACCTACTGAGGATATCATTTGGTACGAAATCTTTTAGAAAAAACCTTAGATTCAGGTCTCTATTTTGAAAAATTCTTTAGCTGCCGCTGCCGCGCTCGCAATTCAGCGTGTTTAGTTTATTAATTTTCTTCTTATAGGTAATCACTATAACTACATCTACATTGGAGCTCAGCCATTGAGCCTCCCCCGATGTTAGGAGGGCCTCCGATTATTTTGGCCCCCTTCTGCTTATATTTGGTGTTTACAATGTATATTTTCAAATTTCTATCGGACAATTTTGAAACTTGCTGCTGCGCTTCGAATCGGATCGTAATGTCTCCTCTGTTACACCTTTTTTCATATTGACTAAGGGTCCTTATTATATTGGTTGGGGCAAAAAATTATGCACCGTCACCTCCGGCCGGAGTGGCTCGTTTGGGTGGGTCGATATCATTTGAGCCGGTTCTAAGGACATCTCCCCCGGAGGACACCTCCCGCCGGGGACAACCTCCGGAAGGACACTCCCCCGGAGGAACACACTCCCCAGAGGACAACCCCCCGAGCGACAACTCCGCCCAAGAGGACAACTCCCCCGCAGTGACAGCTTCCCTGGAAGGACAATCTCCCCGCAGGACATCTCCCCGGAGGACAGGTCACCCCCAAAGGACGAGTCCCCCGGAGGACAGCTCCCACCAGGGACAACTCCCACGAAGGAACAACTTTCCCCCAGGACAACTCCCCTGGAGGACAACTCCCAAACCGAGCGACATCTCCCGGAGGAACAGCTCTCTCCGGAGGCGCACCACCCCCCGCAGGACATCTCCCCGGATGACCATGCGTCCCTAACTTTAAATGCTTTATATATTGATTTATGGCTCAACCCCTTGGTTTTGTTCTTATCTGTTAGCAATTATTACCTGACATTTCGCATGTGGAAGTATACCCTTCCTCGTAATGAACAAGCGGGAGATGGTATGGTTGTTTAATTGCTAATCATCATTGGAACCACCGCTCAATTATGTGGACTACTCCTTCCCAACAAGGTTGTTAGGTTGGCATAGCAGGATTCAGAGCTAACCGCAGCGAAACTGTGACCAGATCTAGAAGATAAGAAAATTGATGAAAATGGCAAGAACATAACCGAAGAAATTGTAAAAAAGGAAGGATGCTAATCGGGAACTTAAATACATAAGCTACAGGAGTACGAAAAGAGACGCAAGGGCGAGTTTGCCTACATATTTCTAGTGTCTTCAGCAAGGGGGGGGGGGGTGAAGCCACGATAATTAAGCTCTAATTAATAATCTAATACCATACCCATAAACAAATTAGAATGGGCGCAAGTCTTAAACGAGACACAATTTTTCAATTACCAAAAAAAGAAATCACAAAAATCAATTGAAACATCATCCACTGTTTTGTACGAGGTTTTACGTTGGAGATAATGGTATACAACAGTGCCACTTCGGGCTAAAGATTTACAAGACAGCAATCGTTTTACATTTATCCACAAACCTGGATATTCCAACTCTGAATGGTGGTGTTGTTACTAATTATGCACATGCACAGCTTTTGGCGAATTCATGCCGTGTGTTCGCTATCAAGAGGGTGCGTTATGCAATTAATGTTGGGTGATGAAAATATCTCCAGAAAGTAGATAAATTTAAAACATCTACGGCAATATCAAACCAAGCTTTATCAAGTATTGGTCCGTCAACATATCTGATGAAACATTTATAATAGGATAGAAACATTTGCTGAAACAAGCCAACAACAACACTTGCTCAATTCATGCTACATGGTACGTTTTGTAATATTGCAAAGAGGTGTGATAAGTAGAACATTTTTTTATACTTGACGCTCGAGCGTTCGGAAATCCTTTATTAATTTATTTTATATTTTTTTTTGTGGGGGGGGGCGCTAAAAATGAAGGTCATCGTCACCGTTTGTAAAAGAATAACACAACACAAACCCACAAACACTAAAATTAGTAAACCAGTTTCGGCGTCACTTTAGTGGAAAAATTTCTATGGCACCGCGCTTCGACGCTCACAAATCATCCTTCAAAAAGTCTTTCTTTTTTTCACTTTCGAAACCACCCCGCGAAACATCGCTAGTACGGCCTCAGGACCATTGCTACATACCCAAAAATCTAATCAGTGCATCTTGCCTATGGGATTTAAAGTTGAAAGTTGGATACTCTCTTTCTCTCTTTGACAGCATAAAATCGGTTCCAATACCAGTAGGCGCCATTACAGCTGCCAACTTTAACACCCTTCTCCCGAACAAAAAAACCAAAAATTGCCAAAAGATTTTGTATTCTCAATGAGGTGGCTATTTCGGTTTTAAAAAAATAAATAAAAAGTAAATAAAGAATCGCAATGGAGCAAAATTACAGGTGGCATGTGATCTTTCTCCGGAGATAGGTTGTGATTGTCTCCGGGCAGTTGCCTGCCCGGAGTTGTCCTCCGGGTGTCCCCGGGAGTTGTCCTCGGGGGAGTTGTACTCGGGGGGGGATATGTCTCAGTGGACGTCTCCCGGAAGTTGTCGATCCCTCGGGAGAGTGTCCTCCGGAGAGATTGTCCTCCAGGGGCAGTGTCTCCGAGCCGGAGAGCTGTCTCTCCGGGAGTGTCCAGAGGGGAGTTGCCTCCGGGGAATGTCCTGAACGCAATTGGTCCCCCTCTCTGGCTCCCATATTTGTTTAAAAAACCTCATTGATCATCTCTTTTTATAAACCATTTTTCACACTTTTGCAGTTAATAATCAACGAAGTTTCAGCTCGCGCTTCGGCCCATTGTTCAATGAGATGACAATATCTCTTTATAGCAAGCGAAAAAACGCTTAAAAATGCACTATTCAGGGTTGATAAAATTCACTGGCTTCGAACATAGCGAAAAAGGCACTGTTATCAGGTTTATGTAATAAGTTTTTTTTTGCTCGCACTTCGCGCTCGTATATGTTTAAACCGACGATAATACTCCTAACCATATCACCAAAAGCGCTCTGAAGCACACTTTTCAGGATAGCTATCTAAAAAGATTCAGCTGCGCGCTTCGCCCGCTCGCATGGTTAAAGAGATAACAATCTTTTTGTAAAACATAGCGAAAAAACGCTAAAATGCATATGTTTTCAATTGTTGATATATTACAATATTTTTCAAGCTCGCGCTTCGCGCTCGCATTAATTGTAATGAGATAAACTATATTATTATAAGGATATGCGAAAAAAGCTAAAAATATGCATTGTTTTCAGAGGTTGATACTACATGTATAAATAGGGAAAAAAAATCGGCGCTCGCGCTTCGCGCTCAGCATCGTTTGATAGATACAGTACCTTCTTATTGTTCTAGCACAAAAAAACGCATTATTTATAGCTTTAGTTCTAATATATAAAAAAGTTTCACACTCCAAGAGATTTTTTTTAGAATCCATCCTAAAGTAGTAATAAATTACTATATACATAAAATGGAAAAGAAAAAACTTTAAAAAAATATAAAAACTGTCGGCATTTCCAAACTCTGTAAACGTGAAGTTCTGGGGTAGGGGGGGGGGGTAATTAAAAAAACAGGTCACCATAATTGTTGGTGAAAAATTCGAGCCCCCCCCCCCCCCACGCCTGAAAATCTTCCGAAGTTGAAGAACCATTCTGTTTGGGTTCGTTAGTAACAAAGTATTTGCGTGATGCAATGCATAGAGAATTACGTACAAGCTTGCGACTTAGCGAGCACTTTTTTTTTTTCGAGAATTCGCTAGCACCTAGCAATTGTCTGTTTGACAATTATTGCGTAATTAAAACGAAGAAAAGTTTCCACCAAAAGCAGGGCCCAACTAACGGATCGGGCGAGTGATGTCGGTGACGTACCACGTAACCTGGTTAGGCTCCTCTCTTTGTTTCTGGTATTTAAACACCATCAAAATTACAGTTGAAACATGTTTCAGCCAGTGAGAGTCTATAAATTCCTCAAGAAAAGCACATCTACTCACCTGAGTACAAGAGGTGTTCTCATGACCGTGTTGGTTGAGACTGGGAAATTTCACCTGTTTTGTGAGTTGACTTTTCACATAAAAGTTAGCCCAACATATTCACGTTTGTGTAGTGTTAGAGTAATTGCCCTTTTCATAAATTTATTCAGTTGGAATAACAAAGCCTTAAAAGGAGAGGCCGGGCTGAAAATGAAAAAGTTTTGTAAAATTAATAAATTACAAGCAGCAAAAGAAAATTTCATCAAATCGTGATGAAAATGACGAAGTGTATGCATTTTTTTACGTCTTCGATTATGTAAAGACAGTTCTTGGCAAATATGTCTCATTGCCTGTCATTTTGAAATAATTTGAAATATCAACTGAGCTACCAAGACTGATGATGTCACAGTCCCCCTAGCTATTGTGTTTTTATTTATGAATGAAAATCTATTATCTCATTTGTTTTGCATATATTGTGCGTTCGACAGGAGAAATCGTGTCCCTCGATACTGAACATAAGTAAATAGAATATGTGACCATTAAACATTCACACAGGATTAATCCGGTGTCTTACTTCATGTCCGTGCGGGGTAAGAAAATCTGATAATTGGTATTCATAGCATAAATGACAAAAGAAAGTAGCGGGACTGAGAATCAATTTCAGTTTTGTCCATTTTAAAGAACTTGTTCCTAAAAATTCAAAACCTAAGAAAATATCATAACTTTGCCTAGTTCTATCCGTATTTTGACATGGAAATTCACGTTTGTGTTTTTCGAATTTATTATTTGTCTATAAATGCAAACTCCAGCCCGGATGAGTCTTATTTGTTACTTTTAAGGGCAAGGCCATTCTCTTTCTCCAAATTTAGGGCACTTGACCACTTCCAAAAGGGATCACGGCAACTTTTTTTTCTAAAAAGGCATCGAAGGCCAATTTTTCCCTCCCTTTTATTTAACCATTTTGTAATTATATTTGATTCCAGCAACGAGAAATGAAACCAATAGATCTACTATTGATAAGCAAATCATGCACAATGACAACAGATCTTAAATTTAAAATAAGGGAAAACAACGAAGAGTCCAAGTCACCATCAGGCGCCGTATTCAACACATATCTTTAAGACGAATATTCTTGTATCTCAGAGTTAGAACAAACTCCGTATTCCGAGAATTTCTTTCTTCTTCTCTATTTTTCCTTGTAGTTCCGCTGAGCGCGCATTATGATGTCCAGAGCTGTTTTCGCGTAAAGTTAGAACCGTGAGCGCACAAATATTCTGTGCACAGGAGACCTAAAATCTTTGAGATAATAGGTATTCCTGAGAGAATTATCTTATCTATTTTTTATCCTTAACTACCTTGGCACACTCAAGAAATTTACAGAGAGGTAGGGGGCCTATTGTACTCAGAAAACGTGCGAATTTGCCCTAATTAATCTTTTAGTAAGGGTGAAGAGTATGAGTGATGCAGGGTCAACAGACCTACAAATAAAGAACATCCGAAGAATTAGAGTAGATTTTGCTTATTTGTTGCCATTTACGACCTCATCCGAAATGATACACATTTTCATTTTATGGGCTTTTTTGTTGAGAAAACCAGAAGAAACGTCACAATAGAATAAATTTTACGTCATAAAGAAATTTAGCTTGCGACGAAAGCGCACAAATCGCGCAAGATTAAACTACGCCTAATGTTAATGGTGCGCGAAGCGCATCTTAATATTTTTAAGAGGGGCACTTCGATTGGTTGACTAAGTATTTAAAACCTTTAATGATTCGTTGATGGTAAAAAATTGGGCGTGAACGGGGCATGACAGAGATAATATAAGGGTGGTCCTTAGAGAGATAAGATAATTTTCGGAACAACGTCTTAAGCTATATATTAGCGGTCTATTATCTTTTGAGATAAATAAAGATAAGATAAGATAGATAAAGATAAGACAATTTCAGAATAACTTCCAGGGTCGGCAGGTGATGATTTTCTGTTTAAATATTGACATTTCTGCTATGGGGAAAACAGACAATCCTTTCCAAAGGGATAAAAATTTGCAATATGAAATTCTGTTTGGCCTTGTCTATATCATGGTAAAAACCACATTCTGTTTTACAATACTGACAGATTTGAGACTTTAATGTGACAAAATGGTGACATATTTATTTACCTTTTATTGTAGGTATAGAGTCGAGCATTCAGGAAATGGCAATAAATTTCATGGAGAGGGCATTAAGGCCAGCTGAAAAAAGGGCAAGGCCAGTTTGGCTCCGTGAAATTATATCTGTTTTCCCTTGGGCACCCCCAACGCCACAACCAGGGACATAGGCATCCACGGCTATGCTGTCGATGGCCTCCATGAAATTTATGCCCTGGAATACCGACATTATTCTCGACATATTTATCAAATTTCCATCATGATTGCTCTGTACCAAATCTACAGCTAGCTAGTTTAATTTTCTTAATATTATTATTTTTTTTAAAGAAAAAGATGCCAAAAGTGTTTGTTTTTTGACCATGCATAAGTGTAAGTGGATTACTGCATGCTTATAAATTGGTTTTGTGTTTTCTTTTCCTAAAGATATTAATCACACCGATGGATTTTTTTGTTGAAGAATTTGGATTTCTTGAAGTGGTCATCACTCAGTATTCTGCAACCACAACAATAGATCCTACTCTCCTTGTGATATCTAATGCCATAAACGTAAGTTGACTTACCTTTTCCATGAAATTTAAATATCAATCTAGTTCATTTATTTCAAACCAAAAAAATGACAATATAATCATATACATGAAGTGAGTACATTACTCATTAGCACATATATCAACTTGATTACATCATCAATGAAATGTGAACATATAATGTGGGATGTAATGTAGTAGGCCTACATGAATCACAAGATTTTGATGATAATAAGAGTTTGAGTCTTTGCCATGATGTGGGAATGTTGACAAATGATGAATGCAATCTTTAAATATGATTTTATAAAATCTTCTCCATTTTAGCAATGATATAAGAGTCAAGTATCATCTACAATACCATAGGTCTATCACATTTAAAGTATTCATTAGGTATAACGAGGTTCAAATCTATTTATTTGTTAAAAATTCAAAATTGAATCGACAGGACATGATCTGAATTGTCAGAATAGCAGTTTAAGAATTGACATTCAAGATAAAATATGTAACTTAGATACTGTAATTCATATGCTAACAGAAAAATAAGTATATTGAATTGAAGTTTCTCTTTCTTTCTTTTTTTTTTTTTTTCCATTTTGCAGTGGGCGGCGCCACCCGGGAACATTAATGAAGTTCCTCTCCGCTCTCCAATTCATGTGGACCCAGAAATGGAAATTGAAACTATTCAATTAACGGTTTCCTACGTCGCCGATTCCATCCCAAGCTCTTCAAACCCTTATCGTCCACCAATCTCTTTAAGTGCTGAGAGCATCTCGCTGACATTTAGAGAGTACCATGACCAGTGTGCCAGTATCTTGAATGAAGACATTTCTTCTCCGAACCTTAATTCTTGTCTGACTTCTGCTCGAAGTTACGCCATTGCGAGCAATGAAGCAGCCCAGATGGGTGTTTCTTGTGAGCCTAGGGAACGTGTTGAGATCATTTATACTGCCTACGAGGAATGTTACGGTTAGTTTTTGTAGTTTCAATACCTATTCAAAACGATAAAGGAGGAATCCAACCCAAGGAGAGAATCTTATAGGAAAGGGTAATAAAGAAAAAGTTTTCATCAGAATCGGTTGATAGGAATCTGTGTTATTGAAAGGTAACAATTTGACCAAAGATTAAAGGGACGCAGTAACATTAAATGATATTATAATCACATTTTATTCGATTTAGCTTATTTTGCCAACATAATTATAAACACTTAGGTCGGTCTGGTATCTCTTCAACATTGCAAGCTATTTGCTTGCTTTACCTTCGAGATATCAATGATTTCATACTCAAATTTTATAAACCATCCTCGAATGGTTTATAAAACCATGTGCTTTTCCACATAGCACAACATACACCCATTTCCTATTGTATAGTCCCCATCCCTAGCGGCCTGCTGAGCTAGCAACACTAGAGGTAGTACATGTACTGGTGTTCGGCTGTATGCTTGGCCTTGTTTGTTACACTGTTTTAAGTACCTAGTAAATGACTTCCATTTGATCTGAAACTTTCTGTAGTTTGTTTTTACTGTTGGAGCAATATAATTTTATTAATCTTGATCTAATTGCTCTTGCTTTTGAAAGTTACCTAATCCCTTTAAAATATCTTCCTTATAGAAATGCTTCCCAAACTCCTAAAAGATAAAAATGGCAGCTTTGAGAAACTAGTGGGAGACTATACATTTTAACAGAATTATCTTTATTTACCTCTTTTGGAGCATTTCTGAGTTAAATCTTGGAGACCAACAAGAACCAATTAGAAAACAATAAAACTATCACAATGGGTAAATTTGTACTCAAGATTGATTGGTTGTTTAGTTTATTCTACCTGATTGCTAAGGGAGCGATTAAATTCTTAAAAGTAAGCAACCAGGGAGCCTACGAATTTAAGTCCTATCCCAGGGATTTGGTTTGAGGATCAGTGGCTCTCTGTATCAGGACAACTACCCTCAGAAATAGGGTTAGGGTTCAGTGTACAGTTTGGGAGTAGGTTTTTGGCGGGGATAGATGTCTTGGGGTAATTGTCCCGGGGGGGGGGGGTATAGTTTTCCTAGTATAATGCCTTACGATAAGGGCACTAGGGCATCATCTTTGATTCAAACCAAAGATCTCCTGATTACGCAATCACGGCTCTACCAACAGAACTTTTACGCCTCCAACAGAGCTATCATTGCCCTTTTGACTATTTCATCACCCCTTTTTGTAGGTGTAATGAATGTTATATGCCTCACTATATCACTTTATGTACATGCCATTTTTTTCTTTTCAATTGGTCATTGTTTTGTTTTCTTTTCAGAACAACCACTACCAGTCCAGCCATGGCAATCTACTATTTCAACCTCTATGACACCAACCACCATGAGCATGTCAACAGTAAATTCTACATTTGCTCGTATGTATTTACTAGCAGAGGCCCTTTATTATAATCTATATTTCAGCTTTGATGAACAAGTTTTTTGAATGACGGTACATATGTATTCTGAAGCAGGTTTTTGAGCCTGTATCTTTTGAATTTACCTACGGTCGTATGAGATAGGTCTCATAATAACATAATAACAATGCGTTGATCTGTCCACCGTATGGTAAAAAATAGCACTCTATGCAATGGCAGATCCAGGATTTGAAAATGGGGGAATGGGGCACAGATTTCATTTAAAAGAGTATCCCATATTCTATCCAGAAACTTAAACCTATGTTCTGATGGATGACTGGGCAATTGGGCTCTAAAATGTAAGTGTCAAAATCGCAAACCTTTGCTTTTCAACAGTCCAAGCAACCTTTCATTCCTTGTAAATGGACTCGGAAGGGTATCTCATCAATGAATGAATGATCAGAAAGCCAGTCTTGCTTCTTCCAAAACTTGGTACGAGCTCATTTTAACAGAAGTTTTTAAAAGCTGACATGCTCAGCTATCTATGACAGCCCAGGTAGAGGTTTGATATCACTGGATAGAATATCAATTACTCTTTTGGATGATATAGATATAAATGTTACATAAGTTGTACAATTTTGATATGGGGCTCTCAAAGTTGAGTTTACTTTTTTTCTGAGACGCACTTTATAACAAGCACAATCATTTCGACTTACTCCTCAGGTTGATATTCATGAACTTTCTCTAGATTTTATCTTATTTGGAATATTAGGCCTACATTGTACATGGTGCATCTAAAAAGTTTTTCTCAAACAACATAAAGTGTACAATTGAGTCACTTAGAATTATAAGTATTCATGAACATATTCCATTCCAGTCCAAAAAATAAACATAGTTCATTTTAACTTCGATTTTTAGTTAAGGGCCTATATTCGGGTATCCAATCAAATATTGTTACAACCAGTTTCTGCTGCATAGCTCCAGCGAGACGTGTTGATGAGACAAAACATAAAGCACGTCCGTTGACAGTGAAAGGGTTGATTGTTGAAAGCTATGAAATCTCATTTCCACATAAACTCATCCAAACTGTACCAATCCCACGTCTTTAAGAATTTTTAAAATCATCATTTAAAATGGATCTCATCGAAGCACAAATTTGTATGTATTGATACGTGTTATCTGAAAACATATATTATCAAGCTAGAGATGAATTGGAATTGACGCGTCAGTCGTAAATCTTTAAAATACAAAATTTTGTATCTATATTATACATTTTTTTCTTGTTATATATTACCATTAATGATTAACAAAAAAGCAACCAAACTTGTCCTATAACATAGATAAATTTTACAATGATTTCTTTAACAGCATCTTGTGAAGAAGGGGAACTTGTTTGTCCAGTCAGCTTTGGTTGTTACGACAGTGGCCATGTCTGTGATTCGTGGGACGACTGTGGGACGGGCTTCGATGAGTCTAATTGTTCATTATCATACCAAGACGGATTAGTGTGCTTCCAGGTTACGCTGAATGCATCTCACTTTAATGCAATGTGCTCTACAGGTTTACCTCAGACATTCAACTTATATCTTGCTTTTGAAGGAGGTCCCTATGTACTTGACAGTTTTCAGTTCCCAAGTTCTTCAGTCATATACATTGATTTTGTAAGCATGGAAAAAGACACACACCATTTATGCAAATGTTATCCTTTCTCAATAAGTTCATTATACTTATATTAGCAAATTTTGACAAAACTATTGATTTTTTTTTAAAGTTTAGTTTTATTTTTTTATTTTTTTGCTGCAAGTGCAGAACTTGGGATTGTTATGAAGGGTGGGGGAGAACATGTGGGATAATGGCCACCCCTCAACATTTTTTGCGATAAATCTGTACTGTGAGAGGATTGCGCTGTGTTGTTTCATAACTTTTTTCTCTCAAGTCTTGTGCAACTCTTGAAACCAAATTTGTGATACCTGCATACCCGGTTTGGGAGTTCAGCATAATTTTATATGGCCATGCATTTGATTTTGAATTGGGCCAGTAAATAGGTGGATCTGCGTGAAATTTTTTGGGTGCATTCCTTTAATTTTCTCTGCTGAAATATGAGCTATGATATTTTTTTATGTGTCAAAATAAAGCTTATGATGAGAGCAATACAGTCATACCAAAGAGACTGAAAAAATAATTTTGTTTAATGTTTACGTCTAAATTAGTGGTTAATTAGCAACATGAGCAGGGTGGAGGACAATCAGGAGGTGGATGATCAGGAGGTGCACATTCTGATAGCACATTGAAGGACTAAAGCCACCATAGATCATGCTATTGCGGATTTTTATAAATAATTTTTCATGATAATACTTAGATTGATTAACTTCAACTAAAATTTAGTGTCATTAAGCTTAATTATTAATCAGTTTTTACTAATTAAGCCCAAGAGCAACACACCTGACTGCATGATTGCGCAAGCAAACAGTGTCTTTTTCTTAGCGATGTGTAATAACTACTTCAGTTAGGAATATCTTCCTGCTTAGTTGTCCCCGCCGAAACGAGTTCGAGCAGGGGACTATGAAACGGGCTCCGTACGTATGTGTGTGTGTCCGTCCGTCCGTCCGTCCGTCCGTCCGTCCGTCCATCCGTCCGTCCGTCCGTCCGTCCGTGCGTCCGTATGTGAGTTCAATTTGCTACTCCTTCGCCATTTCCTTCGCCATTTTTCATCCGATTTCGATTCCGTTTGTTTATATGATAGCACTAGGTGATGCTTCCAAACTTCTTCACAGAATTTTGACTTTGACCTTTGACCCTGATTTTTGACCTATATTGTTAATTGGCTACAAAATGCTACTCCTTCGCCATTTTTCATCCGATTTCGATCTGTTTGCTTTATATGATAGCACTAGGTGAGGGCTACAAAACTTCTCACAGAATTTTGATTTTGACCCCTTTGACCTTTGACCTTCATTTTGACCTATATTGTTAATGGCTACAAATGCTACTCCTTCGCCATTTTTCATCCGATTTCGATCCGTTTGCTTTATATGATAGCACTAGTGAGGGCTACAAAACTTCTTCACGGAATTTTGACTTTTGACCCTTTGACCTTTGACCTTGATTTATACTTATATTGTACATTGGCTACAAAATGCTACTCCTTCACCATTTTTCTTCCGATTTCGATTCCGTTGCTTATTGATAGCACTAGTGATGGCTACTAATTTCTTCACCGAATTTTGACCTTGACCTTTTGACCTTTATTTTTTACCTATATTGTTAATTGGCTACAAATGCTACTCCTTCGCCATTTTGCATCCGATTCGATCTGTTTGCTTTATATGAATCCACTAGGTGAGGGCTACAAAACTCTTCTCGAATTTGACTTTTGACCCCTTTGACCTTTGACCTTGATTTATACTTATATTGTACATGGCTACAAATGCTACTCCTTCGCCATTTTTCATCGGATTTCGAATCCGTTTGCTTATATGTAGCACTAGTGAGGCTACAAAACTTCTTCACGGAATTTGACTTTTGACCCCTTTGACCTTTGACCTTGATTTATACTTATATTGTACATTGGCTACAAAATCTACCCTTCACCATTTCTTCCGATTTCGTTTGCTTTATGTGATAGCACTAAGCTTGATGGCTCAAATTTCTTCATCGAATTTTGACCTCTTGACCTTTGACCTTATTTTACCTATATTGTTAATTGGCTACAAAATGCTACTCCTTCGCCATTTTTCATCCGATTTCGATTCCGTTTGCTTTATAGATAGCACTAGTATGGCTACCAAACTCTTCACAGGATTTTGCCTTGAACCTTTGACCCTGATTTTGACCCTATATTGTTAAATTGGCTACAAAAATGCTACTCCTTCGCCATTTTCATTCCGATTCGATTCTGTTTGCTTATATGATAGCACTAGGTGAGGGCTACAAAACCTTTTCACAGAATTTTGACTTTGACCCCTTTGACCTTTGACCTTCATTTTGACCATTATTTGTACATTCGCACAAAAATGCTACTTCTTCGCCATTTTTTCCCCCGATTTCGATTCTGTTGCCTTATGTGATAGCACTGATCGTGATATAAATGGGAATTTTACATTATCGCGCGGGACTATATTACGCCATCGCGTATTTACTAATCCACTTTTAAGGTTACTTTCGAGACTAAAAAGATTCTTTGAATATAAAATATTTAGAAAGGAAAATAATAAAATTATCATAATTCTTTAGTAAAAACAGTATAAACCAATTAAACAAATAAACAATTAATTGTCCCCGCCGAACGAGTTCGAGCAGAGGGACTATTGAACGGGCCTCGGTAAGTGTGTATGTGTGTGTGTGTTGTGTGTCCGTCGTCCGTCCGTGCGTCCGTATGTGATCAAAATCTTCAATTTGCTACTCCTTCGCCATTTTTCATCCGATTTCGATTCCCGTTTGCTGCTTTATATGATAGCCACTAGGTGATGGCTACACAAACTTCTTCACAGAATTTTGTTACCTTTGACCTTTGACCTTGATTTTTGACCTATATTGTTAATTGGCTACAAAATGCTACTCCTTCGCCATTTTTCATCCGATTTCGATTCTGTTTGCTTTATATGATATCACTAGGTGAGGGCCTTACAAAACTTCTTCACGGAATTTGACTTTTGACCCCTTTGACCTTTGAACTTCAATTTTTGACCTATATTGTTAATGGCTACAAAATGCCTCTCCTTCGCCATTTTCATCGATTTCGAATCCGTTTGCTTTATATATGAAGCACTAGGTGAGGGCTACAAAACTCTTCACGGAATTTTTGACTTTGACTCCCTTTGACCTTTGACCTTATTTATACTATATCTGTCATTGCTACAAAATGCTACTCCTTCACCATTTTTCTTCCGATTTCGATTCCGTTTGCTTTATGTGATAGGCACTAGGTGATGGCTACAAAATTTCTTCACGAATTTGACCTTTGACTTTGACCTTTGACCTTATTTTTTACCTATATTGTTAATGGCTACAAAATGCTACTCCTTCGCCATTTTCATCCCATTTCGATTCCGTTTGCTTTATGTGATAGCACTAGGTGAGGACTACAAAACTTCGTCATCGGAATTTTGAATTTTGACCCCTTGACCTTTAACCTTCAATTTTACTTATATTGTACATGGCTACAAAATGCTACTCGTTCACCAATTTTCAACATCGATTTCAATTCCGCTTGCTTATGTGATAGCACTAGGTAATAAGCTACAAAACTTCTTCACAGAATTTTGACCTTTGACCTTTGACCTATATTGTTAATTGCTACAAAATGCTACTCCTTCGCCATTTTTCATCCGATTTCGATTCTGTTTGCTTTATGTGATAGCACTTCAGGTGAGGACTACAACTTCTTCACAGAAATTTGACTTTTGACCCCTTTGACCTTTGCCTTGACTTTGACCTTGACTTTGACCTATATTGTACATTGGCTACAAAATGCTACTTCTTCGCCATTTTTTACCCAATTTCGATTCTGTTTGCCTTATTGATAGTCACTGATCGTGATATAATGGGAATTTTACATTATCGGCGGGACATATATTACGCATCGCGTAATTTACTAATCCACTTGTTATGTGATTTTAGCATGCTAAAACAATGGGTGAGAAAATTTTATGGCAAATTTTGAAAAGAGAAAGTAAGCAAAAATGTACACTTTAGAATCAAAATTGATTGTATAATTGTTGCCAAAATTACTTTACTGTTATTGTTTTGTTTATTACATATGACACCTGAATGATCATTTTGATCATGATTAGATTCACACACATACTGCTCTAGTGCCAAATGAACATTTTTGATGTTTTTAATTTATCTTTTAAGAATCAATTATCAACAGTTAGATTTTTTTCTATTACCGAATAATTTTGAGTGTTTTAAGAATTCATTTTGGCAAATAATACAATTCTCAGATACTATATCTAGAAAGGCCCATTGTGAAAATTATGAATAACGAGGCTTGCGCAAAATTATTTGATAACCTTAGACCCTGGAATATATGTTATATATGTCTGAAAAGCTCTGAATGAGAGGAATTCAAAATGGTGCTTTTAAAGGTGTGGGGTACACCAATACTACTCTTTTCCTTTTTCAAAGTTGGCATTCATTGCTATGGTTTTCAGGTAATTTGGTCCATAACTTCTAATTCTTACACCAAATGCCATTTTAACCGCTTTTCTGAAATCATCAGTTAATTTCCTTTCAGAAAATGTATACTTATGTAATGGGTGTAGTATTTTAAGTTACACAGATTCAATTAAAAAAGGACACAATTTCATGTTGCAGAATCATGTCACACGAAACTGGCCAATTCAAAACGCATGGCCATGTAGTCAGACCCAAAATTGCTCAAAAACGTGATGTTAATGTACATTGCCAATGGAGATTTTGTTTTTTTTCTATTTATAACAGATATAATTTGATGCTGTTTATGACTGCAAAAAATAATAACAGATTTTAAAAAGAACAAGGTCATGAACAACAAGAATGAATAGAAATTAAAAATACATGAAAAGACATGACGAGATTGATTTTTATACTGGATTTTTTCAATTATAATTGTTAGGAATGCTATTAACATATTTACACCAAAAATTGGCATTCAAGAGCTTTATTTAGGGTATTAGAGCAAAAGTATGATTTCATGAATAAATTAAGATAATTAATCCATATAGAAATAAATTTGTAGTATTGGTGGTTTTAGTGATGCAACATTGTATTTATTCATTTCCTACCATTGTGCAAATTTTTTTTTATTCACGGCTGAGATCTTGTGGCCCTTGTAACTCATACGACAATTTCTTTATGCAGTGCAAGTGCTTTGAGCATGAAATTAATTTTGTGTGATTCCAAAACCGTACAGGCACACAACAATTATTAGGTTAATTATCATCAAAATTTACATGGTTTTTCGACAATCCCATTCATGGACCAAAAAAGTAATTCATACAATTGTAAAAACCAAGGCCAATCATATCTCACAAGGACTAAATCCAACCAGTGTTTGCGAATCCAATGCCCTTGATATAAACCCCTCACAAAAAGTTTCGGCAAGTCGAACTTTGGGCCTAATGATAACTTTTCTAGGTACGCTTTATTTATTCCTGAATATTCTACATGGAAAGATAATTTATTCCCCTTTTTCATTAATAACCTACTGTAATGATTATGTCAATACTTCAATGCACAGAAATCAGAATATGGAGAAAAGTAAAAAGTCAAAATGTTGCAAAATGCATTTATCAAAGCGAAGTCCGGCACCTCGACTTTAGGCTCTGATACTTTCAGAGGTATTTCTAATTTTATTGATTTTAGACGCATTGTCAAGATAATTTATTCCTCTTTTCAATGACACCCTAATTGTAAGGATAGCGTTTGTTCCTGCATGGACAGAACACCTGGAATGTAGGCAAGTCAGAAGTAAATGTTGCAAAATTGATGCCTATTTCATGATTGGGAGATTATTGTCTGTTGCGAGCCCAATAACAATGCATTTCGAACTTTTCCTTTTTATTTTGCAATTATATTCGTGAGATGATGTTTTCTGCATGCAATACGATGTTACTATGCAAATAGGGACAATTAAAAAGAAGAATAAATTAACTTTTTAATTGCTATAAAATTGACAAATTATTAAATCCCCACATTAAATGTATCAGGTTCAGTGTTGTGTTACAGAAATTTAACTGAAAAATTATCTTTCGCTTTGTCATTATTCAAGTGGTATTGAGGGGTCTGTGGACACAGCTGACATCACCCTGACAAATAGGTATCCCTCAAGAGAGGAATAAATTAAACTTGACAATGGTATAAAATTCAAATAAAAATTTAGAAAATATCCCCAAAGTTATAAGGTACCTAAATCTGAAGTTGCTTGGAACTTCAATGTGATCAATAAAAATGCTTTTTACAACATTTGGCTTTTTACTTCCTTTCCATATTCTGATTTTCTGTGCATTGAAAGCATGATACAATCATTACAAATTAGAATATCAACAAAAAGGGAATTAAATTATCTTTCCAATGGTTATAAAAATCAGGAATAACTAAGCGTACCTGAAAAGTTATCATGACCCAAATTCGACTTGCGAAAACTTTTTGTGCAGGGGTTTATTAGCAAAATGATTTCATGTTTGCAAATAATAAGAGCCCTATTTCCGTTGTGTAATATTTTTCTTTTCATTTCGCTCTTAAAGATCACGTTTTCTACATCAGAGTTACCTGCGGAACCCTTTATTCCATGTTCACAATTTTCCACCAAAGATAAACAGGGGGCTGTCCGTAAACACCTACAGCACTGACAGTGCGATTCGAGTAACTGTTGAGTATTTGTTGTTGTGTTTTATATTTTACGGCGCTTTCATTCATTATATTGAATATTACGCCTTTTCATTTGTGGTTTTTTTCTTCTTCTTTCTTTTTAGAAAATCATAAATTAGGTTTCCTGTTGAAAGATTTAATTTTTATTAATTTTTTTACTTCTTTAATACAAAGCTTTGCTCGATGATAATTAAGAAAATCAAAATATCTTGTCGTATACATCCTCAATAAAATTACCACCTTCGTTCTTGTAAAGCAAAATGAATTATAATAAATAAATAAATAAAAAGCAACTGGAAAAAATATATAGGTATTTTGTCCAGACGGAACAAAAGAAGAAGAAAGGTCATAAACTCCAAATCCTGCCACCCATAAAATTATCTGTTTCAATTAATGTTCGAGTGCCATCTCCAATGTGGGAGAAGGAAACATTAGATGTTTAATTTTAGAATAGAAAGTGTAAAGGAATGTTAACTCTTTCTTCCACCTTTCTTCTAGGTAATAAGCTGTAATAGTTTTAATTATGTAAACTTGAAACATCTGAGATATTAAGCTAATTTGCCAAAATATTGATGACTTGATATCACTAGACATTTCCCATACCCCGGGCAACTTAAGTCCACACTGCATCTATGGAGGTGAAAATAATGTACTTCATTCAAAAATATTGTCTAAAGTCACCATTGATGTCCATGTCGTAAAATTGTAGGGTGAGCCGGCAAAACTTATGAATCCCTTGAGACAGCGACTGCTGTGTGACTCGCAGTATACGACATAAGTTGAAAGGAACGGTCAATTTTGAATCGATAGTACTTATACCTTGTAGGATTTTTTCTCATATTTTTATTGAAGAGTCTTTAAACTTAAAGGCTACCAAATAGTGGCATGTTCTTATGCATTATTGAATGGTCTCTTTTGCGGTTGTTACGAACATGATTGTGCTTTGAAAAGTTAAATGTGCGAAAGTTAATGGCAAAATGCCATTTGTAAACACCTTGTTACGCACTCTTTTCCTCAAATTCATTTCTTTAGCCACCTTAACTAGACTTGTCCTGCTTTGAACTAGGTTATCCAGAAAACCGTACCATTTATTATTCAACACAAGGCATATATCGATACAGCGTTATGACAACATGTTCAATTCATTTATTATTACAACATAGAATAAAGTTTCTTAGTGTAGGCTGGAGACCATGTAACCTTGTTTTTATTATATACAATGTTTTTTTATGGTTCTTTGTCGATGTCGAGGGTGCTGATTCCAAATCCGATGGGTTGCCAGACGTGAAACCTGCAGCATTTTTCACAGATCGCGAAAAATCAAATGGCCGCCAAAATATGAATGGTAGGCCTATTTCTGAGTATGTTTTAGTGGTTCTTGTCAATTCGAGGGTGTGATTCCAATTCATGAGTGCAGCCGCGAAAACCTCACAGATTTTACGTAAATCGCCAAAATTTTAAATGGCTGCCCAAATATGGACGCCAAAACTGTAAATCAGTATTCCAAGGGGGTAGGCCTATTCGGGGTTGTTTTGGTGGTTTCTTATCAATCTGAGGTGGCTGATTCCCAATATCGTATGAGTGCCAGCTGCGAAACCCAACACATTTTACGCAAATTTGCTAAAAATCCAATATGGCTGCCAAAATGGCCGCCAAAACTGGAAATCAGTATCAAAGGGGTATTTCTGGGTGTTTTGGTGTTTTCTTATCAATACGAGGTGCTGGTTCCAAATTCGATGAGTGCCAACATGGAAACCCAACAGATTTGGGAGGTCCCAAACCCGTCATGTTCTATCTTGTCAATTATTTGTTAAATGTTGTTGTTTTTGATTGGTTTGAATATAAACTTGAACTTGAACTTGATTTTTTACTGCAAAATTGCTAAAATTCAAAGTTTTCAAGTTTTTGAGTCTGGCACCCATCGGGATTTGGATCAAGCACCCCCATTGACAGAGAACCATCCAAAAAACATTTGTATATATCAAAAAGCATGGTCAAATCTTTTCCTATGGGGCCTAGCCCTGGACTATTAATTTTGCCATTCAACTTCCAACTTCGTGCCTCCACTCCCCTGGGTTCCAAAGCATAGAGAGGCATCGAGGTTTCCGTCCTTCGTACCCTCTCAACGGACTCACGAAGTCCCTCCAATCCATACGAAGAAACATTCCATTGAATGGGCATCAGTTGACCACCATCCAATACTACGACCGGTGTTCAGTGCGAGTAAACGATGATAGCGAACAAACAGCAAACATGGTGTCTTCGAACCGTGTGCATACCCGAAATGCGACGAAGTTCGGCGTCTTCAAAATGGGACTCTCTGTTACGCAACTGAAACGCACTGACTTCATTTCAAATCTTTACGAATCACTGCTTTGGTAGGTTAAAGATATTGCTATTGCTACAATTAAAAAACTAATTTGCATATTGCTTGGTACTTAATTTGTTTCCAACCATAGTGACCGATGATTCAGATTCTCTACAAGACTCCGAATAGTTTTTACTGTTACCACAAAGATTTAAAAACGTAGAATTTGACCTCAAGTTTTCATTAATTGGAATTCATTGTCCCAAGCAGATCTCTGTCTGAATTTTCTCAGAATTATGTCATCTACCCAATTCATAGTTTTTTTCATTGACAGGTATATAAAAAGCAATGAAATAACCCTGCGGCACAGAATCAGCATTTGCTATGACAACAGATTTTATTGGCCCAATTGTCTGGAGCATATAGCAAACTTTATCATTGGCTGATCAATAAAATTTTGAGTATTTAATTTGGAAATATAAATCAATTGTTACCACACTGCGTGACTGGGCGAAGCCTTCCCCCCCCCCTCGATAACCACAAAGTTATAAATAAAAACAAAGAAATTTGTAATTTTATTCTAATATTAAGTACTTGTCCAATTTTTATTTCTTTTACAACAGTAAAAAAAAAAAAATGTCATTATGATTCTATTCTACCCAAGTCTTCCATCGTAGAGATAAATGGAAATATGACTGTGTTCCTGGGGCAGGGGAAATGAACTGCTCTGTGCAAGCGATTGGTACGCCGTTACCTAGAGTCCGTTGAGGTCATTCCAGATTAACGTACTGGCAGAAGTCCAATCATACCAGGATTCTTCTAGAAGCATTGCTCTATTGATCTTTTTTACCACCTAGTGCCTTTCTATGTCGCAGAGGTATTTTAAAACATCCTCCACATTTGACCTACTACCTTAAAAATCATCAATTAGTCGCCAAATAGAACTACCAAGAAAATGTTATTTCTGCACAGGAAAGCATGATAACTTCTTCTCTTACTTATTTTAACCTGTTTATATTTGAGTAAACTACAAGTGTTTCGAAATCAATTGGAAAGCTTAGAATATCAGCTTCCGAAAACACATACAACCCAAATAGAATTCCAGTGACTTTCTCCACGGTTTTGAGCCGGTTGGTCACATTTTCTTGCACTTGAAATTTCTTGGAATCGTATAATGTGTAAATTGTTTATTGAAAATTTATTGTGTCAATCAAGAATCAAGAAGGATTTTTTAAACTGATTTATTATGATCACTTTGAGTTATACTTGAGATAGACATACATGTACATCCAAGAATAAAGTAAACCTAAAACTCTGAGCTCTTCCTGCTTAACCCTAATTGAGCGCGGGCCTGTTAAATGCGATTGTTACTCCTTGTGGCCGTGAGCGATTTTTTGTACACTTGACAAGTATTATTAGAAATTTGTCATGTTTTGTGCTTTCATTACTCCTTGCCATCTAACCGGTCTTTCATGATTTGTAGCTAAATATAAAAAACATGAAAGGGCAGACATTTTTCTATCTAACACTGTAAGGCAAAAGTCATCAAAACCAAATATTAAGATGCGTTATTTTGTAAAGAAAAAACAGTCATTTTGGCAGAAGTTCCGCTTTCTTCCTTCAGTAGATTCACAATGCAAAGTGCGTAATGCATTGTACAGCCACCGCACGGTTCGATCGATTGAGCCTACTGAATAGCACTTGAAAAAGAGGTCCTGTTCTTTCAAATTATTTCTTTAAAAATATGGATTAAAGATCATAGCGGCCGGCTTCGCCACCTCTGGACAATGGGCACCTTTGACTAAAGCACCATTCATAAAAGCGCAGGTGTAAGTTTGAAATAAAGGCGGACTTATAGGGCAAGTCCAAGCATTTTGCGCGGTAACAAAAACGGGAACATCCCAGAGCCAAAATAAGGGCTTGTTTGAAAAATCTTAAATGAAAATCTGAATTATTTGGTATATTCCTGAAGTATTAAGGAATGATTTCAACAAAAACATTACAAAATAGTCTGTAATAACTCCAATTCATAATTGATTAATGATTCACTTTATTCGCGGTTAAACAAATGACCGCCAAAAAATGGTGTTTCAAATATTGATTTGTTACATATAACTCTGAATTTTAAAAAGTAGATCTTAATTTGCAGAGTCATATCCTCTTAAACATGTATAAACATGTAAGGACATGTTTTAACGTTAATACACTTAGAGGTTTCCGGCAAAGGTCAGTTTTAAAAACTATGTCAGGTAACAAACCGGACAGTAACACACGACCAATATTCCCGTGTAATATTTTTTACAAAAACAATTGGTGTAGCCCCCAAGGTTTTTGATAGCAACATCTTTTGTTAAAAAATCTCTCTGATAAAACAAAAGAAACATAATACCAAACCAACAAATGTAAGAAAACTTATTTTGTTTCATTTCTAAAGGTGGGAGGGTGGGTAATAAAAATTGTTATGATTTTACATCAGCTCAGTAAATTTTTGTGAGACATTCTGAGACCTGAATATTTTAAAGTCTAAAAAATATGGAAAGCGATGTGCTAGGTTCGTGATATTTTCACCAGAGTTAGCCAAGAAAATATATAAAACAGAAAATACATACCTTTTGGTTGTACTCCTATGGACAAACTCTTTTTTTCATGGTTTGAAATAGCATTTTTAATGCATTTATATTTTTTTCATGAATATTAAGGAGCCTTGTTGACGTCATATGACCTTGAAATGACTTTTTGACCTCATTCATTTCATACCCTTTATGGTAATATATGACACATTATGTATACCTTTGCAAACCCACTGACACGCTGGACACAAAAATCGTCAAAAAGTCGAAAAGTCACCATCTCGGGAACAAATAGCGTGGACTTGCCCTATAACTTATAATGCATACTGCATTAGGCATACTTTACATCTAATTACATCGTTATAGTTACAACAAACTAGTTCAAGCAAAATTCAGATAATCGACCCCTCTCATTATCGTGATAAGTATATATAACCTAGGGAGAATCGGAAATCGACAGGCTTAATCTCCATGCAACTATATAATGTTTCATATAATAATGAACATTGTTTTAATCCCTTAACCTTTCTATTTCTCTCTCTTCTTCTCATTCTCCATCTTTATCTCTCATATTTCTCCTCTCGAAGCTAGCTTTATTTTATTATTTCTTCCCCTCCGGCACCGCGTACGCGTACGCCAAAAGTTAAGATCGCGGATTCGTTTCTTATGGTAAAAAATTATGTAATGCTGAAATGAACGTGAATTTTTTCTGATTTTTTTTTCCACGTAACTAGGTTATTCTTTAATGGATATTAAAAACGAATATATCTTTGTTCCTATTCCTCAAGAATTTAGCCCCAAAAAGCTGGTGAAAAAGCCTGAAAAAGCTTGTCAATATATTAAAAATTATCTCGGCTTCTGTAGAAGCCCGTCGTAGCAGACTGAACACCTCGCTCGGCTTCTGTAGAAGCCCGTCGCACCCAAAGGGTTAAAATTTGTAATTTCTCTTTAATTTCATTATTGTTCATAATCATATCAAAGAGTAGCTAGTACGTGTGCTATCATGGATATCTAAGCAGTGTGGCTTTTAAAGACCTGTATCAAAATAACTTTGTACCAAGTTTGAGAAATGCCAACCTTTTGGCTTTCTGAACGTTCGTTTGAGGTAAGCATTCCTGATTCATTCACATTTTCGTGGGATATTGAAATTCATAGGTTAATTGGTTTTACCCAATCTTGTTACAACACAATTTTGATGAAGGTCTTTTTCAAACCCTGGTGCTCAGTCGTTCAATTTGGCATCACTGGATAGCATATGAGATGCTCTTTGACATCAACAAAGTCTAAATTATACAGGTTTAATATGAGGCTTTCAATTTTTGGTTTACTTTTTTTTTCTGGGATGCACTGTATCAGCTTTGGTTTATCAAAGAGGGGTCCTTTTTGTACTAGATTTTGTGAGATTCCCATTGAAATTCCTTTTTAAAAGTTCACTTTTAATATGAAGAAGTGCCCTCTATGATTTAAAATTTAATAATTGTTTCACCTCGGTCAGCACAGCGAGGAACACTGGCAAAAGTGTTTTTTAAGTTTATGACTATGCATAATCATTTTCATTTCATCATCAGGTTTGAATGTGTTGCAGATAACGATTTCGGTGAGACGAGAGCAATAACGTCTGTTTTTACTTTAGGTAAGTGCTTGTAATTGACCATGGTTTGAACATGCGCAATATTGGGTTTTTCCATTTGTTGACACCGTGAGGGATGGGGCTGTGGAAGGGATGGGGTTGGGGGGGCTGCATTTGATACAAAAAGGCAAAATGCTTATCCCGTCCACTTTCAAATGAGCTCCATGGCCCCAAGGGTTAGAGGGTGTCGGAGATGTTATCTTCTCGGGTTAGCCATTCGTTTGTCTTGCTTTATTTTAATCGCAAAGCTGCTTGAGGTATAAGCTTTAAAAACTTGGAGATGGAATTTATCAATGTACGAAGATGATATGATAGCATTTGTGAGTATGTAGGTCAAAGTTTTAGGTCAGGGTGGTGTGCTTAATGAATTCAAGGTATTAATAAAACTTTGAATACTGTGAAAATTTTTCAAAGCCGATTGATTGCTGGCTCCTCCACTCTATAGTTAATTTATTGTATTCCTTAGTAGTATTTCTTGTATAATATATAGTTATCAATATGTTTTTTAATTTTATGTTCTCATGTATATATGTATGTATTTATGTATTTATGGATCACGTGTATAATGTTTATACCGTGTATCGTTTTCATGAGTGGAATAAACTTGAAACTTGAACTTGATTATAGGTGTTCAAGCATGGTTGCCACATGAACTACTTGAGTATGGACTTCAAACATGATTATTGAATGTATCATATGAAGACTGATGAAGTCTGATTACATTGTAGATATGTTGTTTAAAGTCAAGGGTCACAGTGGTCAAATTGTTAAATCCAGGTAGACCTATTGGTCCTGATATCGCAATCTCAAGAATCTGGAACTACTGGCTTAATACTGGAAGTATGTATGAGATATGTTGCATATGTCTTGTTAATATACTTGTGGTTTTCCAAGAATATGTAATATAAAGATCCTACCTTCAGATGAACTGAATGAAGGGAAATTTTTAAACAATAGACATTCATTCTGATGGATTTCAGGTGCTGAGTGCGTTGAAAAGACCGAGACTAGAGACCGCTTCCAAGCTTCATCGCATCCCAACCAGTCATGTCCTGCCATCCAAGATATCCGTCAGAACACAGCCTACTTTAGTGGAAATGGACAAATCTCGATCATCTATCAACTACCTTCCAGTGGATTATTGTATTCCATCGATCTACCTTCCTATGCCTTTTTCATTCCGTATGGCAGCACCATAACGGCTCTCCAGATACGTTGACTGTAACTCCCAATGGCCCGGTTTCTAAGAGACGGCGGCGCCGGGAAGTTGTCCCCATCCTGCATGAGCACGTCGCCTACAATGTCGCTGAGAATCGAAGCAACGTCTGTACAAGATTTATTTCCCAGCACCTATTCAGGTTCCAGCAAACAGAGACCTCGACATTGCCTTGAGGAGCCTTGACAGCAGTCAACAGATATACTTTATTGAAGGATCGGTCAACCTGAAATACCTAGAATGTCCAAGACTGATGGACCAGATCAGCGATGAATCGTGCTATACGGTGTACAGACAATGCAAGGTCTGGAGGAGGAGCTGGTTGAGTTGGGGTGCACGACGAGTTCATCATCACTCTTCAAACTCTACCAGAACTGCTTGGGAATAACAGATGAACGTAAGTAGAGCTGAAATCCCAAAAAGATTTTCCTGGTATCGCATCACATTTCCATATAGCCTAGTGTTTTATGAAAAAAAGAAATTTTGTGTAGCAACATTTTTCTTACATTGTTGGAAGTACTTTCCCCATCAACCAAAAATGATAATCAAATATGAGAAATAAAATTATTCCCTGACAACAATCTAAATGCTCTTTGTTTTTTTTTTCTTTAATGACGTAAGGGTTTAAACAAAAAATATTCAAATCTGAAATTTTTTTTTTTCCAGCCTGCTCTTGCAGTTTTTTGTCAAAGTAGGTCAATAAAGTGTAAAAATCTTATTACTCAGACATCTGATATGGTTAATAATTATCATTATATTTCAGCATTAAGGGAATTACCAATGACTGCTCCAGATGTTATGCTAAACGATGACATCACTCTCCACTGCCCCATTACGGGTAGCATTCAGTCTTACTGGATGAAGAAGACAAGTCGAGAAGACATCTTGCCGTTTGGGGTTCCGTCCCCTCTCCTTCGTTTTCAATTCTTCAACTTAGCTGATCAAGGGTTCTACTACTGCCATGGTTTAGGAAGTGAAAATCAGACCTTGGATACCAATCCTGTTCTGCTTACATTAAAAGGTATGTTCTCAATAAAAGGGGATATCCACCCTAAATTTATGTTGGTTTCAAGAAAAAAAAAGGAACAGTTATAAAGGTATTACTGAAGGTTTGACGAAAATCCATCAAAGAATGGCAGTTATGAGATCTCCCAGTTTTAAGTTTATCCCTTGGAAGCTGCATGTACTCTCCTGTATAGTGTTGTGAAATGTTGTTTATTGGCAGGGGGATTCATGAAGTGATGAATGTATTTCTTTAGACATGTAGGAAAAACATGTGTCTTATATTAATATATATAATGAACAGGTAAGATGGTATGTATTCATCTGAAAGAATTGTATGTTTTAAGGAAAATTACATTGTAGTGCACAACATCTGGGAGAGCAGGTCACAAGTGACCTCACGAGCTGTAAACTTTAAAATTTACGACTTTGATATCTTGTGAAAGATTTTCGATCAAACTTATGTTTCTCTCATTGTTTTGCTTTCATTAAAAGCAAGTTGAATTTGTTTTTACAGTAGCAAAACATTAGGATAAATAATTATTATGCAATAAATTATCTTATCTTATTATCTTATTTTTGTTTTTTATTTTGATTTTACTTCAAAACTAAGTGATAGTTAGCTATGATGTCATTTAATCTTTGTTTTTATTTAATTTTCTTTATTTCGATAGATATTACCACCATAGGTTTCTCAATCGCCTTTGACATTCCCTTCTTTGATTTCTATGCTCTGAACTCTGAAGAATCCGGACAAGAATTTGTATACCCTGTGAGTAAGACGTCATTGAGAGCCTTTCCTTTTGGGGCT
>CALNVZ010002100.1:10899530-10910604 GCA_940671915.1 Paracentrotus lividus
TGATCGTTACTGTGACAACCTGAGCCTGTCAGAACCTGTCAAAATCATAGGTGACCGTCAATTAGGCCAAACAAAAAAAACGTTTGTTTGCCCTTCCCGACCGACCAAAAAAATGGTGAAAATGGCCAGTCGCGATTTTTTTTGTTTTTTTGTTTGTTTGTAAAACACAAGTTCTAATATTGTTCTATTAATTTCTCCATTGACAACATCTTGATCATTTTGATTCCCAAATGAATCGATTTTCAGCTTTAACAAAGTAAGGAAAAGTCAATAAAAATGTCAACTCATTCCTATTTTCTGCTCACATCGTATGATGCGCATTGATTCTGTACACATACTTTCTGTACGGCACGCGATCGAGCAGCTAGCTCAGCAGAGCAGGTTAAAAATGTCACATATAATTTGGGTTGCAGGTGACTGTACAGTATATGGTAAGAAGGGAGAGCTTGATATTGGTGAATTAGTTGGGGGAAAAGGCTGCAGCAGCTTTCACAGGCCATTTGGTTTGCTGTTGCAACATTGGCTGTCGCGCAGCAAGCTACAAATGGCCACCATTGTCTTCAGCTAAAGATAAGACATCTGGCGACAATCTATAACACCTTGTCATGACAAAGGAAGAAAGGCTATGGTCATAGGCGTCAACCTTTCTGATGCCAGCTATTGTTTAACTTATTGAAAATCCAGTGTCAAATTGAATTTTGTTAGGTCTCTTTTGCCGACAGACGCGATAATTCACAAATTGATAGGCAAATAGACCTTAGCATGGTGGCGACACAGATATTTTGTAGGTTTTAGCCACGATGATCACCTCCTGTTGAAATTGGAGGAAAAATCTCAACAGATTTATGAAAATCATCATGTTCATAATTATTCATACCTTGGGGTACCCAGTCCAATTTCTTATTGAACCATGATATATTACATTTATCTTCAAACTGACCATTCAAAATTTAAAAAACACACAAGTGCTTGGTCATCCTCTTGAAATGTCCCTGTGAAAATAGTTGATATGAATTGCAAAGTATTATAACATAGGCATGTTTATCGTTTGTTGCTTTCTAAATTTTGTCGTGTGATACATTTTCAGATTTTGGATGCTCTCACGGCGGATCTGGATCTTGCAGAATACCTTGTCAGTAGAAGTAACCAGCCTGTTATCGTCAATGTCCGCAATGGCAGCACAATCATCGACTACCAAGCCAGCTTTACCCATAATAACAGAACTGAGGACCTTGTAACGGGAGTGACGAAAGCTCTGTTGAACAACCTACAGAATGCTACAGAACTTCCTGGGGATATCATCTTCGATTCCATCACAGTTGGAAGTGCCTGTGAGTGCATTTCTCTGTGAAATACATGCAAAAAACAAGCAGTATTTTGGAGGCCAAACATTCTTTCTTTTTTTAAAATTTAAGATAGATGTCAGTGCATATGGAATGTATGGACGTACTTGGATGAAAATTACATCCAACTGGCATGTCATCAGGAGCTGAAGAATCTTTCCTATAAAAAAAGAAATCACCTATCAAAATAGTTTATCGTTCAGTTTTATGATGTTTTCGCAATCCATTGAATTTCCCAGGTGTATGTAAACTTCTGAACCCTACTGTAAATAAGTATTATTATTTTTACTCTTAGCCTAGGTAGTAAGAGGTGGGGGACTGGAGAAGGAGAGGTATTTAGTATGAGAAGATATAGCAGTGGCAGATCAAGCGTTCTCCCAAGACGGTTTTGACCTTTGACCTTGAGCTGTGAAGCCCCCCCCCCCAAAAAAAAAAATAAATAAATAAATAAAAAATAAAAAATGAATAAATTATTTTTAAAAAATAAATAAATAAATAATAAAAAAATTTATGGGCCTGAAACTTGCCCTTTTTCATCTTCCTTCTCTCTTTTTTTAAATTTTTATTATTTTATTTTATTTTATTTATTTATTTATTTATTTATTTATTTATTTATTTATTTATTTATTTATTTATTTTATTTTATTTTTATTTATTTATTTTTTTTTTTGGGGGGGGAGGGTTGGGACAGTATTTTTTATTAGGGAGGGGCATCCCAAGGAGGTATGGGGGTAAACCCTTTTAGATCCATCACTGTTTTCTTTTTAATATGTCATAGGCCTACATGTACATTGAAATCAAAATAAAAGTGTAGATTAAAGCAAGAGCGAACTGACCAACACTCCCATTGACTCTATGTTATAAATAGCTAGTCTAAAAGTACACCTTATGAGATAACTATCAAGATTGGAGTGGTTAAAATAGCCTTTCATTTTATTTGTATAAAGGAAACTAAAATATTTTGAGGGGGTAAGTACTTGTTTTACAACTTGTTAAAATTATCATTGGGGTACAAATGTATTGGGTAGTGAGTTAGTGTGTTATCATTCAATTGGGTCTGTATTATAAGACTACACTGCTCAGGATGTTGCATTATGGGTTGGGATCGAATCAGGGCAAAATTGAGTAGTTGAGGACTTGAGGTGGTGCTATACAAGGCTGCTAGTTCGTACTGGCTTTAAAGAAGATAAGGTTGATGTGTTATTTTCCTTTCTTTTTTTCTTTGTATAAAGCCTCTTGTCCCGAGTCAGTGTACACTGGAAGCATGGGCACCCTTACTTTTCCCTCGGTCAGATTGGACCAGATTGCAGAGAGTGTTGAACATTGTGCTGTTTATACCAGAAACTGTAAGTTTATTATAATTTATGTCCAATCTCAGGCTTATAGAAGAAGACTAGTTTAATTTTAAATGGCATTGACATTTTCAACTTGTGTTTAACAGAATGATGTATTAAAGCAAGAGGTCTTAGAATGAACAAGGTTATGTTATATACTGGTAATGTTATCCTGGTTAATTATCTTTGAAGATTTTTCATTTTTTCAGAGATAAATTTTTAGATGTGGATATTAAATGTATGTTGTCATTGTTGTGATCATGTTTTGCAAGATCAAATTTTTGCTTGACTGTTATGTTTAGCCCCAAACCCTACGCCAGATACATTGTATGCATCAAGTGGTGACTGCAATTTGTATCAAATGATCTGTTTTGGAGGGTTTCAAATAAAAGTGTTGATTATTTTAATATTCGTTATGAGACATTAAGGAACTGATTAAGGTCATTCTCAAGTTTGCTTCATACTTCTTTTCTTTTTTTTTTGGGGGGGGGGGTATTATACAAAAGTCACAACATTGCTTCAAATACTCTTCCATTTTTCCTTACATTCTACATTTTATTATTATTTTTTTTATTATTTTTTTTTTATTTTTTGTCTAGCTCCTGTACCAAGAGCAACTCGTACTTGCACAGGAGATTTTGTTTTGCCAGCTTACTGGATGGACCCGATCATGTCTGAATGTTTCACTGATTCAATGTTTTCAGAGGAGGAGACCGATCTAATCCTCGGTGAGATTGCAAATGTGAGTGTCTAATTTTCCAAAGCAAAATGTGAAATATTATAACTAAAATGCCTTGTAATACTGTATTTGTGGAAATGTTCATGATACAATAATTTTTGCAGATTTCGCAAGAAGATCGACAGTCTTGAATATGTGAGCGTGCTTTCTTATGCTTATGTTTCGAATGGGTTCAATTTCAGTAGTGAAGTGTGCTGCACAAATTTAAGAACCTTGGAGTACGTTTTTAAGTCCCTCAGCGCATAAAATTAATCCTGTGAAAAAATGAGTACAGAATATTGTTTAAATCTGACGTGGTAAATCACATCTTCATGACACAGAATTTCACCCCCCAAAAAATACCTGTAGATTAGGAAGTTGAAAATCTTATTTTCTATTGGTAATTACATTTCTCCATATTCTTTAAGAAGCTATCTAGTATCAGGAGTAATCCTTTGAATGAGGGCCATTGCATCACATTTGTATATGTTGTTATTTAACCTACAGGCACCTGTTACTTCCGAGAATGTAACAGAGTACTCAAGTGACCTTGTCATGGTAACCAACCAAACATCATCGATAACGGCAGAGGGATTGGAATCCATAGCGACATCGCTTGAGAACATTGTTGATGTACAAGACCCGTCCACAGAGGTGGGTATCTTTTTGAAATGAACAGTGGATGACGGGGCTGTTTGAAATTTTACCTGACGTGTTCTGAAAAAGAGAAATGTATGTCCTTCTTTACTGATTAAAGGGATTACTTAGTTTGGGAAAAGATGGAGCTTTGGATATTTAAAAACTTTATCACCTGGAATAAAATGGAGTATATATTATGATATTAGATTTCTAATTTTGAATATATTCATTTATTTGAGCAGATTTGATCCAAAATCAGCTGGAAAAAAAAAGTTGGTCATTCTTTGGTGTTGGTGTCGTTCATTTGGATCATGGTATAGTGCATGCCAAAGATATGCCATGGAAGTGTGGTGAGTTCTAACACCCATCCCCTAGGCACAGAGGTATTGCAATATCGCTGAGTTTGACCGTTATGAACTGAATGTCACACATATCTTTCTATGAATGCATAGTAATAAGAGACTACTTGCAGCTATATTCAGCAGAATTTCTTTGCCGTTCATATTACCAATGGATCCCTTTAACAGAATCTTTATCTTAAATTCCAGGTAACGATAAACGTCATTAACGCAGTCAACAATGTCCTGGAGGTGGATGATGAGGACTTTGTGATCGCAATTGATGCCGAAGCACCGACACGAATTCTCGATTCGTTGGAGGAGCAGGTGACCCTTTTCCAAGCACAAAGGGACGGCTTGAACCTCACGGTAGTTGATCAGAACCTCGCGGTGGTGGCGATTAACATTCCTAAGCCTGCCTTGCTCAACGGTCTGGGGTTTGCGACCCTGGGGGGAATCACAAACGACGAAAATGTTTACGACAGTGTTTTGTCTGACGACTCAACCATGGTGTTTTTCGATGTGGATGAGATTCAAAACACGGATTTCGAAGCAGCCATTATCATCCCAAGTGGCATTCTTGATGCCATTTCGTATAATGAGTCAGGTATTTAAATTGGGTTTTATCATGTTTTATGTATACCAAATTCAATGGAAAGTAACGTATGCTTATAACTTAGCAGTCAGAGCATCTATGGCGTTAAGTTGTACATGTGGTCATATTCAGACTAAGTGGGACATTGAGCTGAAATTTTAATGTGGCGCTGTGCCTTTGAAAATGCAAATTAGCATCTGAAATCAACACAAAAGGCTTCTTTACAATACAAACAATTATTTAAGTTAAAAAAATATGTGATCCAGTTTTCTTACGCTGAATAATTGAGCAAACAGGAATTTGCACGTATGGGACTATGGTGTTTTAAATGCCTCTTATTCTTAATACCAATCACTTTTGTCAGATTTTTTTTGCTTGAAGTAATTTTCATGGACTACTCTAACATGGCATATAAATACAGGTAATTTGGATTTAGTTATTTACTTGAAATGTTGAATTTAAGGCACTGGTCGTGTCACTCACATTTTGGATGTCGTGTCACTCACGACACTTAGAGGTGAACCATTTTCCACAGAGAGGGAATGATTGATTAACACAATAAATGTCAGAGAGGTACACTATTCATATACATACACCAGCACTTATGGTACCCTTAGAGATCTACTTGGGCACAAATCCAAACATAACCAATGATGGTCAGAAACCCATGTCTTTTTTCTGTCGTGTCACTCACGCACTGTTTTTCAATCATAATTTCCAGGACCAATTGTAAAATTCAAATCCAACTGGTAATCACACATGCCACTCCTGCATTATACATAATATGGTAGTCATGATCCATTCATAACCTACAAGTGCAAAGATATGCGCCCTTCTATCAGTCCAAATGTCGTGTCACTCACGTTTGAATATGACCATGTATGTTTTAAAGATGAAAGTTATTCAACTGTTTGAGTATCTCTTTTAGATCTTTGTGTGATAGAGGCACTGCTGCCATGCACTCGTCTGTCGGCAGTAGACAAGTGCACTTTTGTGACATCACTGATAAACTATTTGTCTTTTCTGTGACTGGAACACAAGCCCTTTGATTACAAAAATAAAAACCCACCTTTTCATATGAACAGTTAGGACATGAGTGTTTGTACCTCATCTCTTTAGAAATTTGTTCCAAAATGCATCCACAATTAAATCTTAAGGTAAATAATAACCTTATATATTTTGGCTGGTGGATAAAAGATTTTGATACTACCATCCCAGTTCATACATGTTAGGTGTATTTGAAATATTGTGTCATTATCATTTTTAAAACTACAGAGGATGGTATGGTGCCAGTGAGCTTTTTCATATTTCAGAACAGTCGATTGTTCCAGAGTGGTTACCAGCAAAACACATTGGAACCTGGTCGTCAACAAGCTGTTGGCTCCCGTATAATCTCGGCAACCATTGAGGGGTTCAATGTCCAGAATTTACCAGCCGGAATGGAGATTGAAACCGACTTTCTTGAATTGAATGTAAGTTCACTTCGTACCTGTTATTCCAATTACCTTATATTTTAAAAAAATCAGCAGATTTTCAAACCTTAGTATATTTGGTTATTCATTCATTTTTTTAAAAAAGGATTTTCAACAAATAGCAAGTTCACGTTCTTATGCATGCTTATCCACTCATTGTTGAATCAATAAACTGTGATAACAAAACAGTTCTGTAATGAAATACCATTCAATTCAATTCAATGTATTTTTTGAAAGAATAAGAATGATGACAATATATAAAATGATGCAATATTAATAACAAACATTAGAAAAAAACTTAGAATACAAACAAACCAAAATAAATGGTACAAAGTTAAAATTAAAATACCTTACTGGGTAGCAGCCAGAAAGGCATTATCTTGCTTTCTCAAAGGCTGACCTTAGGAATTAGCATCTGACCTTAGGAATTAACAGCTGACCTTAGGAATTAAATGCTGACCTTAGGAATTAACAGCTGACCTTAGGAATTCAGAGCTGACCTTAGGAATTAGCATCTGACCTCAGGAATTAACAGCTGACCTTAGGAATTAAATGCTGACCTTAGGAATTAACAGCTGACCTTAGGAATTAACAACTGACGTTAGGAATCTTAAATGCTGAATCTGATAGGAAATTACAGGCTGACCAGTATTAGGGAATTAGCAGATCTGACCTTTAGAATTAACAGCGGTGACCTTAGGAATTTAACGAAGGCTGACCTTAACGGAATTAAAGTGGCTGGAAGCTTAGATTAGGGCAGGCTGAGCCGTAGGAATTAACAAGGCTTGAGCGCTTGAGGAATAAATGGCTGACCTTAGGAATTAAGCAGCTGACCTTGAGAATTAAATGCTGCCTTAGGAATTAAGAGGGCTGACGCTTAGGAATTAGAGCTGACCTTGAGGATCTAACAAGCTGACGCTTGAAGGAATTTAACAGCTGCTTAGGAAGTTAAACAAGCTGAACTTTAGGAGTTGACAGCTGACGGCTTGAAGGGAATTCAAAAGCTGGACCTTAGGAAATTTAGCATCTGACCTTAGGAAAATTAGACAGGCGTGAGCCTTAGGATTAATGCTGACGGCTTAGGAATTAACCAGCTGACCTTGAGGAATTAACAACTGACGTTTAGGAATAAATGCTGACCATTGACGGAATTGAAGCAGCTGACCTTGAGGAATTAGCATATTGAGCTTTAGGAATTAGAGAACAGCTGACCGTTAGGAATTAACAGGCTGACCTTAAGGGAATTAAAATGCGATCCTGAAGAATTAGCAGCTGACCTTGAGGAATCTAACAGAGCTGACCGTTAGGAATTAAATGCTGACGGCTTAGTAATTAGTAAGAGCTGACCTTAAGGAAATTAAATGCTGACCTTAGGAATTAGCAGCTGACGCTTAGGAATTAAAGCAGCTTGACGGCTTAAGATTAATATACTGACCTTCGGATTACGAGCTGACCTTAGGAATTACAAGCTGACCTTAGGAATTAAACGAGGCTTGACCCTTAGGAATTAGGCAGCTGACTTCGGAATTAAGAGGCTGACCGGTAGAATGTAGTCACAAATAGTTGTAATTCGTAACTTAGATACGTTGACCATGGATAGTTAGATTTGCTTATGTATTACAAAGATCATCCCTTTGGTCTGCTGCTTTATTAGGTCGACTGAAGATCACGAAACAGTGGATGCAAGATGCATGCTGTCTTCTGGGACAACGACCAGTCTCATGGTGGTGAATGGTCGAACGGCGCAGGGTCGCAGAGGTGTCGTCGGGTGAAGATCAACCAAGGGCTTCAAAAGGGATACGCTTGTCTATGTGAGCGCACCTTACCAGTTTGCTGTTTCTCGTTGGGTATGCCTGGTGTTAAAAAAAAAAAAATTCACATTGATTTTTTCACATTTCCTGTTTCATAATGATTGTTGGCCGGTACAGGCCCTCTGGCAGGGTAGCTTTCGCCTTCTGAGTGGGGGGGGGGGTCTTTAGAGCTTAAGTCTTCAATCCTGGTAAAGTCTTGAAGTTGTGCTGGTTAGTTGAAATGTTTCTTTTTCTTTGAGAATTGATAGAAATTATTTGGGCAAATAAATGACAAAAGAGCAAATGATTATCGGTATACGTGGTGCAGTCACAATGTATTAACGCATAGGCCAATGCGCATAATGCGACTAGGGTGTGAGTTGCCTACACGTCCGCCGAGCGTGCTTAGCCACATTTGGCATTGTGTATTTTTAATATGTGTTGTCTATATGATACGCTCCTGTGATGACCGCTTGTGCGGTAATTTTCACAAATTTGCAATGTGCTGGTCTTCTGCATGTGTACGACTGTGACTACCGGCATGCAGTAACTCGCCCAACCCTGAAAATGCGTATTTTTTTGGGTCTTTTTTCATGTTGGATAAGGGGTACCCAAAAGCTCAATTAAATGTCAATAATTAATCTTCAGTATTCATAAAAATGTCAATCCGCATGCCCACCTCGTCGACCTGAAAACGCTTTTATTATTCATGTATTTTCAATAAAAACAGGTAAATACATGGCAAACATTTTGACAAAGTGTGTCACTCCCCTAGGCACCAAAAGCATTCGTTCTGGGTTAAATGAAGGGAAGCATAGACAAATCTACATTGAACAATTAAATGTTTTCTATGGAAGCAGGCTGCATGTAGTATGGCATGATGGTGATGTGCAATTCAATAGACATCTATAGATCTTAGTACCGGCGACCCTAAGGAAGGCGAAAGAGATAGAAAAAAGTACGGAATAACGATTTTTGTTGGCAGGTCTGCGCATCGAGGTTAGAATATAGGTTTTCAAAATAATCATACTCCTTCCTCGCATGCAAGAATTGTTTCGAAACACTCATATTTTATTGATTCATACCTTCATTATTGTTTCTATCATATTTTGTTTACTATGAATGAGTTTCACGGTTCACCACATCGTGGTTAAGTACCTGATCATAAAGGGACTGTTTGTGAGAGAAGGTCAGAAGAGGAGAGAATGCACGAAAAGATTAGAGACTAGAGAGTAGAAAGTTAGAAGAAATACCTTCTTGATTAAGTCCTGCAAAAGGACTGTGAACGCAGATGAACAACGGCGAGAGGCAGGACAGGCTTCGTAGTAAATCTAGAAGTATTAGATAGAAGAAGAAAGAGAGTAGCCCTGCAACGCAGTACCTTTTAGGATAAACCACACGGTGAAAACCCAAGATCATATCCATATCATAAGAAGAGAGATAATAATAGATATAATACACTAGCAACCCCATAACATATTCATATATATATAAAATATATAATATATTAGATCATAAACATAAATAAATAAATGAGAGTGAGAAATATTAATATAATACACCAACCAAGATAGATACAGAGAGTATAATATATCAATGGATAATTATAATAATTTATTATGGAACAATATAGGGGGGGGGACATTAGAATAGTCATGATATGATATTCTTGAGCCATGATCGGCTGGTGGTGTCCTCAGCTCTTTGTTTTGTCATCCATATTCTTACCTTTTTATGAAAAGCAGGAGCTAAGTCTAACCGAGGACATTTGCTCATCCTAAGGCAAACACAAAAGAGTATTTTACATTAATTTTAAATAGATATTGTCTGCTCAAAATCGATTTTAGGGGGGGCATATCAAAAAATTTTCTCATAGTGTTTTTTTTTATAGAGGTGGGCACAGTATGTTTTCTGCCCCTGGGATTCACCACTTGATTTAATTTGTAAACTTTGCCTTATCAAACTATGCATAACGTCGAATAATCCATCCAAAGTCAATAGTCTTCTTCAAGTTAATCGTGAATGAAACTCTTTATTATTCTATTGTCTTTTTAACGCCTTCATAAATCTAAAATATTTTTAAGTCTAAGCTATTTCTTAGTTTATCAGTTTCATTCCACAGGTGACCTGTAGCGTTGTAGAAGAAAAATTCCTTATCGCCTTCGTCTGTTATGTTTTGTCTTAATTTTTATAGTTATGCCTTGCAGCAAAGAATACAAAGCTGTGAGAACTGAATTCTTACTTTAAAATTCTTTTAACATATGAAGTTTAATGCCCTCCTTTGCAATTAACCGTTTTCTTAACAGGAAACTCGAACAGGCACCTCAAGATACATATCATCTATGCTTTGCTCGCTGCTATTATACATTGTGTTCATGTTCGTATCACCGCCGCTACCCGCTGGGGTTGCGTTAGCCGCGGGTTGTCCATCCTCCCATTTCTTCCGTTGTCGTCATGTCTTATATGTTGACCTCTGCGTCAATGGTCTTGGATGATGGTACGCCGTCTATATGTACCTCCTCTTTCGTTAAGATTCATGAGTCGGTATCTGTATCAAAGTCTTCTCCGCACATCAGGTCTTTTTGCTTGGGGTATTGTCTCAGTTTGTTTCCCTTCGATACTATCAATCATATTCATTCATTTGTGTCAAACATAAAAGATCACTATAAAGCAAAGAATTTAGGGTTACCTGGTATATAGGTGAATTATTGGCGTACGGTCTGTTAATTTCTGGTTCTTATATAGATTTTTTTCTAGGATTGGAGTTATTTGAACACTCAAACTTTTTCTTGGTTATTTGTTTCATGGATTTGATTATGGCTAAGACCATTAATGTGATATGCCT
>CALNVZ010002100.1:10919472-10936979 GCA_940671915.1 Paracentrotus lividus
ATTAACTAACAAGGAACTTAGGTCAAAAAGAATCGGACGTGCCATTAGGCCGTGCCAGGGCGCAAACTTTCCTCATTTTTCATGTTTTTCTCATATCCTGTGTTCACTGAAGCATGAAAAATCGCGATTTTGCGAAAATGAAAGCAAATGAATACTTTCAAACAAATTGTTATGGTTAAGCAAAGTAAGCAATTTAATTTTGGTCTCTAAATTAAAAAACAGTTTTCCAGTGCACATGCTCACTGAAGCATGAAAATTTAATAATGCAATATGATCATGTATTCACGTGCACCGGTCATAAAGATAATACAAAAACAGATATTCATATGATCTTTAGTGTACAAATGGAAAGAATACTTCTTTAGTGTTTTTCACATGGTGTTATGGTGTTCATTCAACCGTGAATTGATTTAATTTTTTTTGCAACAGTTAAAACACTCTTCCTCGACATGAATCCCATATTTTGATCAATTTACCATATGGCAAAGAAGTAAAATTGCAGATTTGGCATTTTTGCTGCATGCTCACATCAACCGTGAAATTTTACGCAAATTTCCTTCCGTATGTTTGAAGACCGTTTAGCGTACATTCTGATGCGTGAACTGTTAAAATCTAAAAATTGGTCCGATATCCTTGGTTCAAAGTTGTGATTTTAGGCTTGCGAACTTCAAAAATGACATTTTTGCATTCAACCATTGCTCACTAAAGCATGACACATGATTTTTCCTCAAATTCGCTCCCCTGGTAGCTAATTAAATTCTACATGGACATATAATTAGATTTTGTAAATCTCCTATTAAAAAAAATGATATTTGAAATAGGGAACTTTCTTTTTGTGTTGTGTTTTATATGGACACATTCTGGTCACGTGTGACGTGTGTGACCGAATTATGCAAAATCTTGACTTTAATTGGCTATAACTCTAACAATTTTAAAATATACTGATTTAATGTTATATCATGCTATATTTTGTTGCTATCATTTGTAATATTTTTATATTTACAATATGCATGTTCAAGGTCAGAGGTCAAAGAAGTGGGTCACGTGTGTGACTTCACAGATGGCATGATTTTGAAAGTTCAATTTCATTTTGAAATTCCTGAGTTTAAAGATGAATTTCTTATTGCTGTGAGATATCATTATGGACTGTTAACCAAAAAAATACCACGGGTCGGGGGGTCGAACGAACCCCCCCCCCTCCAACCCCCCCCCCCGTGCGACCAGAGGTCCGCTTTACCGCTTTACCGCTTTTTTTGCGTATCAATTTCTTTGGGGCCAATAAATATTTGGTACTCTTCTTGAGGGGCCGAAGGTAGAATTTTTGTAACACCTACCCCCCCCCCCTTATCGCGCGGCCAGCGTGACGTGAAAATTTTTTGATGTACCTTTCTCCTCGCCCGCGTGATGTGAACAAATTTGATGTACCTTTTTGTCCACTTTCGCAGATTTCGAACCCCCCCCGTAAAATCCTAGTTACGTGCCTGTTAACTCGATTCTTCATCGACAAGGTAACATTTTTGGACTCGGACCATTGATTATATAATAACTTACACTATTCTCCGGGGCTAATGCCCTCTCTCAAATCTTCAAACCTTGCTCTCAAATGTCAGATAACTGTTAAAATTGCCTGAAATTTTCAGCTCGCGCTTCGCGCTCGCATAAATAAGATAGTGCAAACTGCACATGACTTTTTTCATCTTTATGCATGTATTAACGTCACGATGGACGTTTAAAACACAAACTCCCTCCCGTTTCGTGCTCCCATGAGGCTTCAAATATCTTTCTTCATCAGGTCACTCATTATTGAGGAAAGTGGTAAAAAGGAGTTTTCGGCAAGTGTTTTTACGGTCATAATTTTTTTCCCGGACATACAAGCGCACGTCCACGCTCATTTCCCTCTCCATTTAGCTCCTCCCTTAGCAACGCATGGCTTTGTTTATGGACGTTCACGCGTCATGTGATGTGTGATTTCAACTGACTTTTTGTTTCGTTTTTGTGACGAATAGCGAACTAAACTCTCTTTAGCTGCACTCAGAAATTTTGCGCTGCGATGCCACAACCTGCTGTGAATAAAGCTGAATTTCATCCGGATGCGCAGCAAAGTCGCATCCGGGATAGCGGAGCACGACCAAACGAATTCAAATCTACATCGGGTGGGGAGAGGGGCCGGGGGGGGGAGGAAAGTTGTGGAAAGCTATATTGCTTGACTTAGATTGATCCAAATGAATGTTATATTCAGCATTTTATTTTAGGCCGCGATATCATGTTGGCCTGATGGGAAATAAAACGTCCCTATAAACAAATTGGTTCCATCAGGGAAACATAGAGCATGCAAAAGAGGTGACGTGATAATACTTCTGATACAAGTATTTAGGTTAAGTCTTAAGACGTAAGAGATGCTAATTTAAAATTGAAAAAAAGTATGGTTTTAAAATTGGTTGATATTGCATTATGTGGAAACCAATGAGCTAAGGGGGGGTGGCAAAAAGAATAGAAGTTTTGTTTCCGCGAAGAATAAATAGTATTAGAGACGTCTCCTGAATTACGGAGACGGATTTCTCTTCATAAATTGCCGCTGAGGCGTCTCGGAGACTCTCTAATACTATTTATCCGTCCGGAGATGAAATTTGTATTCTGTCGCGGAGACGTCTCCGCGAAGTAAGATAGCACCCATAGCTACTAGCAAATTTCTGCAGTTTATTTACAAAGTAACGTGTTTAAGAAAGTGCGTTTTACTAAAGACGACGAAACAAAATACGATTTACTCTTAAAATACTGGTAACAAGTTTGATCAATAAAAGACGAGATCGAGCAATCATTTCGTTTTTATTTCATTGTCTTGCTAACCTAGCCACTCATTAAAACGTGATCAGAGAATATTCTATATATCTATTCGTGAGGCGCAAATAATTTATAAAACATTTTGAGGGCTTATCTCTATCATATTACTTATTCAAAGAATATAAACAAAATGCATTAAAGACCCATATGAACAAAGAATAATTAGTCTTATAGAACCATTATATGGTTCAAAATTCCAACAGAGTTCAGATCAAAATTGACTTCGCTATTATAGAGTAAGAGTAATCGCGATTGACATTTCAAAGAAAACGCACGCAAACATCGGAATAACCCCCAAAAATGCGTTTTAAAATAGTTTTGTTTGCTAATAATTTAGCGCCAGGATGGTAAAACTTTTCTTAAAAGAGCGACTTTTTCTTAAACAATAGAAAGAGCATACGTTATTATATTTGACCGAAGATATAAAACAACTACCAATATTCAGCTTCTGTTTTTTTAGAAAATTGAAGTTTATTAGACAATCACTGCCGTTGTTTCGCTTTGCTGCGCTTGCCTCGATTCATGCGTGACGGACGCAGTATTGTTCTCTGGTATACCTGAATGCAGCCTCTCATTGGTCATCGTTTCACCTTTGTAAACAAGTGGTTGCAGGCATTTCGGTGAGCGGTGACAAATGTTCTTATTTTCTGGCGCGGAGTCAAACGGAAGTCAAACTTCGCAGACGTTTTCTCTGATTTTGATTTCCAAGAGCACAATTCTCCTCGCGTTCAGAGGCTAATATCTCCACTTCTATTTCTCTTACAGTCGGGTTATATATCAATATTCAAGGCAATGAATCAGGGATCAATAATATCAAATAAAATGGATTTCAAAAATCGCGACTAGTCTCTCATTTCGACATGACGCATCACATATGTTCTAGTAAATACTCACATGCATGCATGTGTGTGTTTATCTGTAGCCATTACATCATCATGGTCCCCCTTTAACAACCATAAGTTAACCCCTACCCCATCTCCCCTCGTTTCGCGCTCGCATTATGCTACAAATGCCCCCTTTTATCATGTTTATGTATCTATTATTGAGAAAATTTTCAGCTCGCGCTTCGCGCTCGCCATTATACAATACATTTTTTTTCAATATTCATATGCATTTGTGTATAACAAGCATTACCAGCACCCAACAATGGACACTGCGATCATATACTATATACCATCGTATGTGTCACATTGAAGGAAAGAGGAATATCGACGATCATCCCCCCCCCCCCAATTGCCAAAACAAATACGACACCCGTTGGGTAAGACAAGAATGATCACATACAGTAACAGTAACGACAATATGATAAGGAAAAATACTTTTGAGATATACAACACTGTATATAATCTCGAATTTCCTGCTAATGCATATAATTTACCCCAACAAGGTTCCACACCTCCCACCCTATACAGCATGCCTATCATTCGTAGTCTTATTCTTATTTTTCACTCCAGAATCGTTTTTAATCAAGAGAAATATAAATATGTAGAAATAGTCTGTTTATATGGGGCATATATAACATATGCCTAAGGTTGTGAATTGTTAAATACTGTCTTCTTTGTGGAAAGAAATAAACAAATTCATGTTTGGTAATGACGTCAACATCCATAATAATTGAGGGCTGATGCAAATTCAAGTTTTTTGACCGTGTAACATGTATCAGATTGTTTGAAATATAGTTTGATAAAGCGATCTCTAACAACGTTTTCGACGTGAAAGATCATGTTTAGTTTAGAAAATAAAAATGATATTTGTTTAAATATAACTTTCTATAACTATTGGAATACTTCAGCAATTTGTTTGAAAGTGAAAATGGCCGCCATCGGTTAAAATCTTAATGAACTAATAAAATTGAATAAAAGTATAGTTTAACCAATATCACTTTAAATTTCCGGCACCTCATGAACCTATGTCCGAATGCTGTGGAATTGCCCCTTTGCTAGGGGATATTTCTTGTAGGCTACACGTATACATGCATGTACGCATACCAAAAGAAAATAAATTTCTGTAACATTTTGATGGTGTAGTACATCAGATGGCTTATGCTAAAGTGTAGCGTTGTGGCGCGGCGCGGCCGCGCTGAAAAATGGAAATAATACGACGAAAAAAAAATAAGGTGTCTGAAAGCGTCCTACAAAAAGGGAAAAGATTCTGAATCGATTTTTGTGAAATTTAGGAAATGAGCCCAAGTCATGGGCGGATTCAAGTTCTTCAAGACAAAAGAATTTAGGAGCTGGCATTGTGTGAGTACAAAGCCCGGCCCCCTGATTCTGTGGACCAGACCAGGACCAGGACCAGGATTTCATTGAAATTCGCAATTAAAACAATGTGAACGTGGACCGGGACCAGGAGTGGACCAGAACTAGCCATCACGATTTCTGGTTGCTGGCATTATTGTGAGTATAAAGGCCGGCCCCCTGATTCTGTGGACCAGGACCAGGACCAGGAATTTCATTGAATTCGCAATTTAAACCATGTGAACGTGAACCAGGACCAGGAGTGGACCAGGACTAGCCCATCGCGATTTCTGATTGCTGCCGATAGCGTAAACAGCAATCAACCAAACTTTTCATATGAATTTGTGACCCCCGATTTCTTTCACCTAATTTGACGCTTTTAATCAGCCCGGGTATAGCTGTGCGCATACACAGAACTATTACGCGTACAATGTCCGGTCAGCTGTGCAGTTGAATCTGATTGGCCGCGGGATCACGATAGGTAGGCGACTGTTCCATTTAGAGCAAGGGGGGTGACACGGCGTTTGGGCTTAGTGGGAGGGACACGTACGGCGATTTATTTATTTTCAGCAGACATTTGTTTCTTTTCATTTTCTTGTCAAGGAAAATCTCATCGCTACCTGACTATTCTGACTGATTATTTACGAAAAATCAGTACAAATGTCGCCTCTTTTCTTCTTTTTCTAATTCAATCTCGATACCGGCAGTGATCCACAGAATTAAAAACCCTGATTTCCCTGAGCAAGATGGTACGACCCGTAGCCGGCCTGGCTTGCTATAGCCAAGTTCCCTAAATAGACGTAGGCATCAATTGGTTTGATCTTTTGAGTAAAAAATGACGGTGCTTTTTTCATCCAATAAGAATAATTAATATATCAACATTTTCAGAATGAGCTGAATACTTAAATCTTTTTCCGTTGGTGAAAAATAGCCACTCCCGGCAAGAAACTTACTGATAAAGCCGAAGCATCCAGTCAAAAAGTTCAATACCATAGAAACTTTGACAAAATTGATGAAATTCAAACAAAAAATGACGGTACGCTGAAAGAGCAAAAAAATCGTGATTTTATATCACCATAAACGAAGAAGAGTTACATTTTCTAATACTTTTTCCGTTGTGAACTAGGCCCATCGGGTCAAATATGGTTGAAACAAGAGGAAAATTGTACCGTTTTGCAGCTTTTATAAGCGCGCGCAGTGTGTTAGAAGGGGTTGACGCTTAAGTGTAAAATCCATATGCATCGTTTTTGAACTATTAGTCACATACAATTTTGACACACACACACACACACAACACACACACCACACACACAGACCAACACACACACACACACACACACATGCACACTAACCCCACACAAGGGCTTATGCTAAAGTCTCGAGTCCGAAAAATGATAATCATTTCCAAAATTTCACAAAAATCGATCCAGAATCTTTTCCTTTTTCGTAGGACGCTTTGAAGACACCTTGTTTTTTTTTCGTCGATTATTTCCATTTTTTAACGCGCCGCGCCGCGCCACAACGCAACACTTTAGCATAAGCCCATCAGATAGACCTAATCATGATGCTGAAATTGTGGGAGAACACAAATTAAGTTCAGCATTTTATATGCACTCGGTCTGGGCGTTATTTTTAGGCTACTTATTAGTAATAGGCCTATGTGCGAAGATGACAAATTAGTAGCATATGGGCAATTCCATATGGCCCATGTAATTCCGTTACCAACATTTTCAGAGTTTCTGTGGTAATTGCGCACCCTGTCTAACTTTTTAGACTTTTATAATTTGTAGCTTTGCTCATTCTTTCATGTGAACCCATTAATTCCAGAATGTACCAGTTGACATTCATAATATTGTAGGAAAAGTGCCCGGTAACGGAATTACCAGAGAAAAGTGCTAATTTTCAAATTTAAATGGATTTTTTTACATCAAAACATATGTCATACCAGAACTGATTGATATTAATGAATACCCTATTGTTTCAGCTTCCTTCCTACCAAGGATTTAATATTAAGAGCCATCAACATAACTGTTATGGCTAAAAGTGTGATGGAAAGTGGACTTTTCTCTCATGTGGAATTGCCCATATATGAAGAAAAAAAATGCATTTCAATGATGAATAAAAAGACTCAAAATTAACCTCTTGACCCCCGCGGATCGGAGGAGTAAAGTTGCAAGGAAAAAACCGAGTCTAGATGCGGAGACTACGAATTATCATTTCATTCATTTTCTTTCCGATGGAAGACAGGACAAGCAACAACAATCGACTACCAACGAACATTTTAGAACGAAAACGAAGTTGTTGGAGCAGATTCTGTGAGATAATAGGCATGGTTTCTCATATAGTTGCCATTGCATTCACGGGGTATATAGTATACCTCTCGTGGCCCTTAACAAGTGAGTGAGAAGTTAATTTTTTTTTTCTTTTTCAAGTAGCCCCATACGTTGAATATTATGTTCGTGAAATAGTGATGTGTTGTGCCTGTGTTGTGGAATGAAGACTAGTGAAGCTGTTGAGTGTTACGGTTTAACGTTAGGCCTAACTTTAGATCTAGATGATCTATGTCTGCACACCTAAAATTTTACCTCAGTTTCAATACAAAATTTAAGAAAAAAAAAAAAAAATCATTATTAGGCCCTATTTAAGTTTTTTAAATCAAGTAAAAAAAAAAACTTTCATGAATTAGCCCACGGAGAAAAGTCTACCATTCCGCTTTTACAGAAATAGAGAACAATGCATTCTGATTGTTGGGCACTCTGATTAGCTACCGGTAGCTATGGCGAGGAGCTCCGCCTCCTGGTTGCGATGACTGAAGTGCGTTGGCCGAAACGGTAAGTGAACAATGCGATTCAGCTGTTCCCGATAAAGACCGCTTTGTCGTGCGCGCTGTCAATCATAACCAAATTGGACCCATTTCGCAAGAAAAACTGCAAGACTCGACTTCACAAAAGGTTAAGCGTAGACCCACTCTTTCAATATTTTTTAGAATAAAGAAAAGAAATATAAAAAGGAACTTCAACGAATCCGCTGTCGGACTACGCCCAACATTTGAAAACGTATAAAGAAATGAGGACTTACCAAAAAAATAAATGACGAATCTAAATTTTATCGTGACTATTGTTCATTGGAAGGCACAATGGTAGTGTATTTCATATGCTAAACGTGATCATTCGAGCGTCGTGCATAAATTATTAAATTATGGAGTAAACATTTCTACGTGTAGCCTAGATAGTATAGCATTAACACAGTCCCGAGCGTGCATTAGCGGTGAATGTAGTGCATCGCGAGATAGCTTTAGATAAGGGTCACGCTGGAACGAGCCACAGGCGAGTGTGCAGCGTGCCCCATTCTGAAGCATCGAACGATCACTGCATTCGCACAATACAGGGAAGTGTGTTAACGCTTTTATAAAATTGCGACAGTTTGCTAGCTATAGCATCACGATTGTCATCCAAGAAAGAAAAACAAGACCCGGATGAGAGTGTGTTATCACTTTTTTTGCACAGAAAAATGCACGCTGGTGCTTCGCATCGAAAATAAGCATCACATGTGACGCGTTTTGACCAACCACGATGCGTAAAATCACAGAGCCATTTTATAATTATTATTATTATTAATATTTTTTTTTTTTTTTTTACAATTTCAAGATCATTCATCTATTCTTATTCTTAATTGCCATCAATTCCTTGTCCTTTTGTGTTGCAAAACTGAAAGTGCTCATGTCTGTGCTGCTCAATTTGCAGTTTAAAGCTTTTAACATTTTGGAATTTTTGGGGTAATAAATAAAGCTTGCTCTTTATTTGTTGAAAATTATTGTAATTTATTTTTCATTTAAGTTTTTGTATCAAAACAGACTGCTATTAAACATTCAAATTGAGAATTGAGAATTTATGTTATTTGCATGTTTTAATCTATCAAATCATTTAAATAGGTGCTCAGACTTGGACACTCATAGTACCAAACTTTGAAATGTAGTAAAGTGAATCAATCCAAGCTTGTATTTAAAAAAGTTTTCAGTAAAACTAAAAGTGATAAAATTTTCAAGGGGATCCTCAAATTGGCAAAAGTTCCTCAAAGTGGGTGATATTATGGACAACTTTCAATTTCTTTTGTACACAAATTTTCAGATTTTCCCCATTATTCTCATATTTTCTCCTATGAACCTTGTCTGACATTATGTGGTGTAAAATATATTTTCCCATGACATGATATATTGGGCTTAGTCTAGTAATTAGATTAGAGAAAATCAGTAATTTTGAAGCATGCAATTTTGCCATTTTTAAGAATCCCCATGGAAATATAAAATTTTTCAAATTTCCATAAATCTTTGATGAAACTTTTTGAGGTTTTTGTTTTCTTTTATGGGCTTTATTTTTATTGTCAAAGGAAACAAAAGGCATGACATTAGGGGAACAAAACTATGTTTATGGAACTTGACATTATTGTTACAAATATTCACTTTTAAACTTATTTAGCTCTTTATTGAAACCCAGAGCCTTGCTTAGTTACATTACATTTGATGATTGTACATTTTATCTATGTTTTGTTTTTTTGGTGTCTTTTCTTTTTATCAGATTTGTTCTCATGGCACCCCATATTGATGTCAATCGCAGTAAGTTCTTTATTTGAATACAAATGACTTTATAACAATCTTAACCAGTATCATGATATGGATTAAAAATAGAATGACAGCCCTGTAGTGAATTCCCAGCAGGTAGTCAAGCGTGCTGTGATGGGTGTATGCCAGGCGATAGATTCAGTATGAATTAGTCATTAAAATGATCTTTTTAAACCAGAAATGTTTGTAAGGGCATTTATACTCCTTTTGTTAATTGTAGCCTTGAAGTCTGGGACAGTAGATTGAGCAAACTGACTATCTTTGGTACATTGCATCTCATTCTCCAGGTCTATATTGTTGTAGATCAAATCTAATTTATTCCTCAAAACTTTTGTTTACAGTTTGCCTTCTTGATGTCGGAGTCCATCATGTTCTTCTCGTCGGAAAGCACGCTCATTCCCAAGATGAACCGTAAAAGCAAAGTCAGCTACCACTGGATCACCATGACAACAGCCATAGCCTGTGCCCTGGTTGGATTCGGCATCATCTTCCTGAACAAAGTCCTGAATGATAAACCTCACTTCAAGTCATGGCACGGCACCATGGGATTGCTGGTCATCATCTACGTGTGCATGCAGGCCATTGGTGGGTCCTTCCACCTCTTCCCAAAGTTCACAAGCAAGTATGTGAAGCTAGCTGACCTGAAGCTCTACCATGCCACGTCCGGTCTCTGCCTGTTCGTCCTGGTGATGACAACCCTTGTCCTGGCGCTCTATTCCAACTGGACGCAGAAGAACACTGGACAGATGGGATGGTATTTCTTGCTTGGGAGTTTGATGTGGTTGACCACTGTTATTACTAACCAGGTGACCACCGAGTATCTTCCTAGGGCTCTGAAGAAACCTTCTAGTCAGTATTGATCTCTTCAGAAATGGACCTAAACTTTGTCGAAAGGTTTCAAGAGACAATAAAGACATATGGCCTAACTGCATCAAGGACAGCGTCGTCTGCCTTGATCTTTTCCAAAGCTTTGTCTTTTTTGTTGGTAAAGCAGGAGGTATACATTCATGTATTGAGAGAAATTTCTAAGTATCGGTCACAATCTGTTGCCTGATTTTAATTTGTTGGGAGAATTCAATTTAAAGACTACCAATGAAAATCATTACCATATACCTCTGTCAGCTCACCATTGTCACGCATCATTTTTCTGAAAATGCACTTTCCGATCATGATGTTGTTCATTCCTGATACATGGAGATTCTGGAAATGTTTCAGTATATTATATATGTGTTCCCAATCTTAATCTATCTGATATATGATAATATTGGGTACACAGTACAGCATAAAATGTCATGTACAAATAATTCTAATATATATTTTCTTCTTTCTCTTCCTTCAAAATGGTTTATCCCATAACAGCACTTGATTGTGGTAGGCAAGACCATGCATGCCATCTCACATGTTTACTCAAAGTGAACTTGATATGTCATAGTCTAAAGATGCTATGAAAGCCTAAAATTTCATAAAAATGGTGATCACCTCTTTTGTAGAATCTGCCTCCAAAGATTTTTTAAATTCATTATCTCTCAAGATATTGTGGTCAATTGTTTTTGGTTCCTTTTCGTTCTCTCTATTCAAAATTTGACAAAATTTATATGTGACAATGTAATATTATATCACACATGTCTTATGAATTCTTTGTGCTAATAGGTATGATTTTGCTTGCATCAAATGCTACTGATTTATGATTCCATCCCATTCCACACCATTAACATTCAACTTTATGCACTTGAGGATACATTGTAGATATTTCATTAAAATATGTCATAAATTAACAAGATTAATTTCTTCCAAGCTCAATTAGTTTGGTTTTTGCTTACATTGACAGTTTTCATACTATGGCTAGATATCTACCCCTTCTTTCAGAGAACAATGTCTAACCATAGATAATGAATCTAATCAAACTAATTTAGCTGGGGTTAAATCAATCTTTTTATTTTAAAACCAACCTATTGCCTCTCTGTAAGCATTTCATGAATGTGTTAGTAAATTTTTGCCAACTAAATATTTCAGTAGTTTGATCCGTTTCCATTTTTCCATCATTGAACTTGTCAAAAACCTTTCAATATTACAAGAATAATTTTTTATATTTCCAGTCGTGCATACAAACATTTAGGCCCATATTCTGCTATGAAGACCGAGTTTGTATGCGTCGCAAGTTTGTACAAAGCTATTTTGCGAACCGCACCAGACAAAAGGATCGCAAAACCGGGCAGAATAGCTTTGTACGAACTTGCGACGCATACAAATTAAGTCTTCATAGCAGAATATGGGCCTTAGTGTATTTTTAAGCATGATACATGTGTGTCATTTCTATCTCTAGATCAGATGTACCAAATTTTCTTAGCATTGAATTCAAGACCCTTTCAACATTACTAAATGAAAGCTCTTTGTGTATAGGGCTAAATGTGGGCCTGCAGCACTCGGTGGCCTAGGCTAGAGTAATGGTTCTTCATCAGGACTGGCATGAAGAGTTGATTTTGATCATGATAATAAATATCATATATGAATTAATATAGACACTGATTATCAGTTCAGATGATCTTTATTACTATTTGATGAGAAGGTGTTATCACTAGTATCGACCACAAAGTACATGGTTCAAATCCCTCCCTCAGCACTGACATAACATCATGACATTAAAATGTAATTGGTTCTTTTTTATCGAAAGGAAAAGGCACCTATTGATTATTATGTCCAGCTAAATTGGTGTATTTCTTGTTTTTTCACAGGAAGAGGTAATTATTATTATGTAAAGCCAAATTGCTTGAATATAAAACGTATAAAAAAAACATGTGTGAGTGTAACTTGTTATATGATGAGAAAGGGAATGAAGTCGTTGAGTCAAAAAAATGTCTGCCCTCCAATCTCTCTCTCTCTTCTCTCTCTCTCACTCTCTGCTCATCTCTGTGCTTATAAAACGTTTTGGAAACCCCGATTTCAGCCTAGAAGTAGGGTTGAACTACATGTATTTATTCTTGATTCAAAATTCTATCTTCTAAAAAGTATTGAAAAACAAATATCAATTTTAAATGGTCCCGGAGCTAATGGGTTTTTGTTTGCTGTTCTATTTTTGTTTTTTGTTCTATTCTTTTTCTTTTCTTTATAATATGACATAATACAGATACTTAAAATTATACGAAGGGAACACTATATCAGAAACCTAGAACTTACTGCTATAGGTCTTATCCAATTGAGTTTGTATAAGGATTGTGTCCGCATATATATAATGAAAACAAACGCTTATAACCTGAGAATTCTTGTTTAATTATTCAACAATGAATGCCTTTCCTGAACAATATGTAGTACCTCTGCAGATTACCTAACAATATTGAATTCGAAATAACATTAAAATTTTGTGTAATAACAATAATTTACAGTGAATATTATCGGATTCAATATTACTCAAGGCGAAAGAAATTGCTTGTGAGATAGAACATTAGTATACAAATATATACAAAATATAAATTAAATTCTATTATAAAAAGATATATACAGTGTAAATGACATACTCATATTGAAAACAAACTTCACTCGAGATTGAGAATGTTTAAATATGCGGGAGCTTGCTTCTATATATTTGATATGATATATATTATATATATATATTATATATATATATATATATATAGATATATATATATTATATGTTATATAATTTTTGTGTTGGTGTAGCTTAAACTAAACTATCATATTAGGCTCATTTATTAGATCACAGAATATTATTTCATGAAACACGACACACAGGATGCTAGTTTGGAATAATACCTTTACTGAATATACAAGTCAGTGTATAAGTATTATTCTATAGTATAGTATATATTTTTTCATCTATTAGGATTTAATTTATATCGTATGGATGAAATTTTGCACAATAATTTGATGTGAATTTTTTGGTGCCAAGACTAGATGTTTGATACTACTCTCATATGAAATCGGAACAAACATACATTGTATCTCTAATTGTAATGATATTTGTAATAAAACCTCTGAGCACTAAAAAACTGTCAGTCATGCACTCCAGCTACTATGGTATGCAAGATTCTGGTTCCAAAAGGCACTACATGTCCAATTCGGAACAGATCTAGTACCCTTTGATACCAACTGATTGTTGGAAGTGAACTCTTCATAAAATTTACCAACACAACAAAGACACTCAAAAATATATATATTAATATGAAACTTTCAATTTTACAATGCTTACAATACTTAACATGGTAGTAATTCCAGCACCCAATGATAATAGTAACAGTTATAGTAGTACAAATATTACAATGTATTTTTCTTCGAAATGCCACAGTTCTGTATGCATCAAGATATATAATTTAAATATTACAAATGAACATAAGCAACATCATATTCCCATATTGCGAATGTAGAAATCATTGCTTAAAGTGCGCTAGTGCTATACAATAACAATAATTTAACACATAATAGCGTCACAAGAGGGATAAGGTGGGAAATACAAGATTAAATCTGATCCTGAAGGTATTGCCATTTCATTTTGTTCATTGGAAACACGATGACCCTTTTATGTATTTTATCTAGGCCACATGTGTTTCGACTTGGCCAACATTGAAAACAAAAATTAGAAAAAATGATGAAAATGAAACAATGAAGTCTTTGTTATTGTTACTCTTAAAGGCCTATTTATTAGTTTTTTGTAAGTTTTTTTGTTGATAAAATGACAGGGGAGTGAAAATATACATGTATATTTCGATCAAACTATAAATGTATAAGTTTGCAGCTCGTTAGTCTAAAAGGTTCTGATTCTCCGGAAATGAAATTGGTTCGATTAACCAAATAAGAATAAACTTCATTTCATTTGTCTGAAAATGTTGTTTTAGTTTTTGTTCAACGAATCTCTAATTTCTTATTGGATGAACAAACTTATTTCATTTTTGGGGCCGATTTTTACTTCTTCATTAATTATTAACGAACCCAATTAGTTTTCGGAACAAGTAAACCTTCAGATTATTGCATCAAACTACATGTTCGGATAAACGACACACACTTCATTTCGCAACAAAACAAACACCCCGTTAAAATGGTGTTACCTCCGGGAGAGATGAAGTGAAAGATCAATCAATCTACAGTTAATCATGTTGATCACAAAATTAAGAATTCCAAATAGTGGTCCAAGTTCCGTTGACGCCTTCTGCACAGGACAAGCTTCTATGAAACGTAGACCGTTTGTAAAGCTGGTCCATAGCAGAGGAGTCATTAGTTGCGCAGTTGGTACCATATGGCCGCGATCCCGCGGGGGGGGGGGGACGTGTCCCCCCCCCTCTATTTTTTCTGGGGATCGTCCCGCCCCCCTCGCATTTTTAAAGCTTAAAACATATTTTTAAGTTAGTGAATAGCTTGTGAAGCTAATAAAGAGGTAAAATTATATGTCAAATGTGACAATGCCTAAATGTTAATATAAAAGGCAAAATTTTCGGCTCGCGCTTACGCGCTCGCCATATACATTTCATTACTTTCTGCATAAATATGACCGAAGTATGCGACTTTTGAGTGCATTATTTTTTCACTTTCGGGTGTTTCCGTCCCCCCCCCCCAGCCGTGACATGAAATCGCCGCGCTTAGTGTCTGACGGTTTACCAATTATTAATATACAAAATAAATCCTACTTTCAATTTGTAATATCAAGCTTCATTGTTGTGTGCAACAAAGCACCATCGTCCTACTGCAATTCGAAGGCGGTAAATGGCACAGAATGTCAAATGAAGGACAGGGGCCGCGATGAAGACGGTAATAACAGCTACGATTGCAGATCTAGATGCATTCGCGCCCCAATCCAGAGAACCGCTATAGATGTAAGTATTCCCGGCTGGGTCACGTCCACCGGCTGCATAATAGATGCCTGTAAAGCAGAAGTAGATGGTGGCCACCAGCATCACGTACACCATGTGGAGGATGCGGAAGGGCGTGGCGACCACGATGGTATCAAAGATCATGAGACTCATAGCAACACCATGCACGTGGACGTTGAAAACCTGGACCAGGGTGGACTCGGGGTCGTAGACGAGGATCCAGAAGAGAAGGGTGACGAATACGGACGCAGAACAGGCATAGACTTGAAAGAAACGTTGGAGTTGGAGATACCAAGGAGTAGAGTAGACCTGTACGTCAGTTGCCCGTTCTGGATCCGCTCCTGGGTTGGACGAAGTCATCTCAATATTTGCATTCCTTTCGCCTGGTTTCTCATTGCCCCCTATAGAGTGAAGGAAAAATGGAAATCAACGAAATATCATATTAATGAAGAGTTATTTTAAATTTCAGTCAAAAAAATCATATTATAAAATGGCAGTCTTTGCAACGGAGACTGAAAATGAAGAGATATATGAAATCATATTCAATAAACTTTCAAAGAACTATTAAAGTTAAACTTGTTAAAGGAGGACTCCATGCTGAAAATCAGATGGTTTGAAGTTTACAATATGAATATAACATGTACAACACAGAAAATTCTATAAAAATCGGAATGAAAAAATAATGACAAAACAGTTTTCTATATAGTCTCATTTCTTTTGTATGTATATGATATAATAATAATTCAAATTTTACGCTCCAAGAATAAAAAAAAAATAAAGGGATAAGTTATGTCATCTTATGTCAAAACAATTGATATATTTTTTTATAAAAATGTATGGAACATGAAAGTAAATATTATTTCGTATAATATAATACAAAAGAAACAGTGGGTGAATGACATCATCAGCTTGTTCATTAAATATGCACGAAACTATGCACAGAAGTGTAATACGGGCTTAGAAAAATCATAACTTCGCTATTTCTTATTTTAATGAAATTTCAGTGTTTTAATAATTATATTTTATCTTAATTTCAGCCGGGAGCCCTCTTTTACAAGTTCAATACCAAAAAATAAAACTGTAATTTTTAATTGTAAGATTAGAACGCAGTAGGGAGACCGGGGACAATTGTAACACGGGGCAATTGTAACAGAGGCTCCCATTTCTAGCAGAAACACGCCAAAACCTTAACCTGTGTAAAGAGCATGTACATTTCATCGCTCCACATGCTGTTTGAGTTTAAACAGTTTTAACAGTTATTTGAACATTTTACAGCAAAAACAAATAGTTTTTTGAGCAGGAAAGTAATATCTCACACTACCCAATGTTTTTCTTCTGGACAAATATGTGGTCGAGCTATGGCTGTCATTTTTATTCATTTAGAAATTATATTCTTATGCCTGTATTTTGCTAAAGTTTCAACGATGAATATCTGAGCTAAGATAGACAAAAATCTCTCCAAATATGGTTGCCCACCACAGGGGCAATGGTAACAATGCCGATTAGTAAATACTTTTGCCCCGTACCTAGCCCTGGGACAATTCAGCGCGCTGTCATCGTCCGTACAGAGCACGTAAACTTCTGCAATAATCCCATGCCATGTATATAAGTGGAAAATATAATGCAACTTGAGTCAAGCATTGCCATGTTTTATAATAATTAGTTTATGTGGTTAATGTTGTTTAAATCTTGGATCTGGAGAGAGAATTAGAATTTTTAGACCCTTTTTGGATATGCCACCTTGACTTGGCTGGAGCTTGCCTCAAGACACTTTTCTGGCATGACTTCATTGGAATAAGAAAAAACTGCTGCAATATAGTTTCCCAGTGCAAGAGTCAATTATGTATTGACTGCATGCATAAGTGTAAGTGGGGGTGGTAAGGCTTTGAACAGATTGCATATAAAATATGGAAAAAAAATCCAGTTAGTATTTTTATCAATGCGAGCGCGAAGCGCGAGCTTGAAAAAATTCTCAATAATAGTGACATAAAGGGG
>CALNVZ010002100.1:10938314-11015178 GCA_940671915.1 Paracentrotus lividus
TATCTATTCAAGTCATAGCTTGATAAAAAAAGCAAAATAAGATGTTCGACGGTGTCGATTTGTGTTTGCGAACTGGGGGGGGGACTGGGATGATGAATTTGTAGCATAATGCGAGCGCAAAAGGAGGACGGGGCTTTAACTGGTTTGTTCAAGGGGAACCATCATGATGTAATGGCTATAGATAATTATACATACATGCACATTATTATGCATATGAGTTCTAGTATATGAATATCGTCGAATTCACCGGGTTGTAATAATGCGAGCCCGAAGCGCGAGCTTAAAATTTTCACAATAATATTGAACTGAAACATGGTATTTGTTGCGTTACATGTTATCATTAATTGAGGGAGGGCTAGGGGCTTTAACTGGTGATTAGAAGCGGACCTTCATGACGTAATGCCAACAAACGCATATCTATATAAATATGGAAGAATTCCATTTATGGCCATATTGTGCGAGCGCGAAGCGCGAGCTGCAAATTTTCTTAGTAGGCCTAATAGTGACCTGATGAAACAGGATAAGAAACGAAGAGGAAGTTGGTGTTTAAAACGTACCATCGTGATGTTTTTACCTTTATTCATGCATAAAAGGTGAACGAATTCAAATACAGTTTGCAAAAGCCTATATTATGCGAGCGCGAAGCGCGAGCTAAAATTTTTCATTCAATTTTCAACAGTAAAATTATCTGAAGTGGATATTGAAGCTCATGCGATCGTAAAGTAAAGTGTATTATGATACAATCGATGGTCCGGGTCCCAAAAAGTAACCTTGTCGATGAAAAGCCGAGATAAGTGTTACAGACTCTTCAATATTCATTATTTCTTTTATTAAAGCCATAATGGATTATAGATGGGGGAATACTTATGCCTTCCGTTACACTTATCCCCTATGCACCCTGGGATCGGTGCCCGTGATTATCATCGATTTGAATTAGTATTTTATCCAATTTTGAATAGTGGAACATCTGCGTTTCCATTATCTACACGGTTTATTGTGTTTTACATGATTACAGGCACACACGAGGAAGCTTAACGATGAAGCTTAACGATTAAGTGAGAAAATTTTGGATTTTTGAATGTCAGAAATATGCATTTTAGACTGCAAAATGATATAATAATGTCATAAAAGTGCTTTGTATGATAACGAATTTATAAGGACAGATTTATATGCACATAATATGATACTTTTCATTTTCTTGATGTCAAAATATTGGGGGGGGGGATGATTGTGCCACATCCCCCCCCCACCGAAATATTTGGGGATGCATCCCCCATTCCCCCCCCCCCCCCACATCGACACCAGTAAATGTTACAATTTCATGTGTTACAATTGCCCCATCGCGTGTTACAATTGCCCCTGGTTTAGGGGCAATAACACTCGACCTCTTGTTTTGAAATGATAATGGCTTCAAAATAAATAGTTTTACTTAACCCAAACCTATTCATATATCGAGCTAAGATATCCAAATTTCATTTTACTTAGTTTTAAGCAAGTATTTAGTTATAATAAAGTTGATAAGTCAAATTTGGAAAAAAGTGTTACAACTGTCCCCGGTCTCCCCTACAGAGAGGGTCTTGAAGTTCAGCTTTTCAAAAAGATAATAACGTCACATTCCCGCTAAAAAGCAATGGCGTTTCCAATGCGCTAAGTACCTTCTTGCGGGAAGGCTATGACATCATTAAAAAAATAAACATTTAACACGACGCCGTATATAGGGACGTTTGAATTAGTTTACGAGAATTTGTTCTTGATTTTAACCTCTCATTGGATCCTGGATACTTCTCTGATGCAATGATGTGCAATAATTTGCCGTTTCTATAATTTATTGTGTTTTTAATTATTTGTGGAGGACGGGGGGGGGGGCTGATATATTAAAATCTTTTCATGTACGAAAAGTATTTTACATTCTTTGCAACCACATCTACGTGTTATCAAAAATGACCGCACCGCCGCAAAATATTGTGTTTCAAAATATCACTATGTAGCGGGATAATTTAGGATGTAATGTATACATTATTGAAGTATACTTCTATCTGAGTATCTGATCATATTACATTATTGATAGATTTATATGTCAATATGCACGATTAGAAAGGGCTTTTTGAAAGAATTTAAAACAGTTTTTCCTTTTTCAGCAAGAAGACAAAATCTATATTCCCCCCCCCCCATGAAAGAGGGGGGAAAATGTGGAATTGTTATTTTCTATGATGATACTAGCTGTCTTTAATATGCAGTCGGGCAGAACAACAGACTGCCTTCTTAGCATGGGCTTACGGGGGGGGGGAGGTGCTGGGGCTTCGCGCTCGCATTGTTTAATGAGATGAATATCTCCTTTATAACCATAGCAAAAAAAAGCGCTTAGAAGCACACTTTTCAGGTTGCTGATATCAAAAATTTTCAGCTCGCGCTTCGCGCTCGCATTGTTTAATGAAATAACTATTATCTTTGTAAACATAGCGAAAAAAACGCTTAAAATACACTCGCATCGTTTGATGTGATAAGTATCTTCTTTATGTTCTAGCACAAAAAAAAAAAAAACGCACTGTTTTTAGTTTGATATATCAAAAGTTTTCAAACACATCCAAAAATTATTTATAATCATCTTAGTTTGATATGTAGGAATACTATTTTTTTTTTATAAACAAAAAAAAACAAAAAAAAAATAAATAAATAAAAGAAGACTTCGGCATTTTCAAAACCGCTGTCAACGTATGTTGGGGGGGGGTCGGTAATAAAAAAAATCCCCAAAGTAGTTGGTGAAAAATTGAGCCCCCCCCCCCCCCCATGCCTGAAAATCTTCCGAAGCCTATGCTTAGTATGATTAATGAAGATATTTTAGCCTCTCACCGTGTTGCAATGATTTTATTGATTGCCTCTGCCTTTGTTATTCGTATTCTATGTAGATCAATTACTCAGATTAAGAAATCAGGATTGCATAATATTTCATTTTCATTTTAGAAAGTGATAATATAGGTACTTTTAGTTGCAACGATAAAATCAGGATTAAACTGCACAGCCTATATAAAGGTAGAGAAACAATATTTTTTTTCAATAGTCGAGCATGATACTGCTCACTGATTGAAACTAAAATGAGGAAAAAAGTGCATTGTAATGAGCAATAATATTGTTCTATATGTCCGGGTTGCGGCCATTCGTCTGTCTATAAATTCATTTTGTAAAGCAATAACAAAAATAAAATTATAGTGTGTATTGGTTTCAGTTTGGATGTTTAATTCGCATATTGGATATCAATTTTGAGTTAATTAAAATGATTACATGTAACCTCTCAGTAATATTGACGTAATATTTTCTTGTTTGATTATGACTTATGTGGCGGATCCAGATAGGGGCACATGGGACACACACCCCCTTTTTAAAATCCTTATTGACTGGGCATGCATGTTAAAATCGGGATATTTTGTAATTTTCGGGGTGCGCCCCCCCCCCCATTTTCAAACCTCTTATCCACCATATGGCGACAGAAAGAACTGACTATTATGTTGGTTGCATTGGTTGTTATGTTGGGTATTTTTTCGGCTGCGGGGGCTATTATTATAATGAATGAAAATTATGCCTACACAACGCAAGACCATGGGGATGAAAAGGTCACTGACGTTCAGTGAATCTCCCTCTTCCGATCCGTCTCCGAAAGTACGGCGACCTTTTCAATTTTGTCCGAGAAAGGGAAGGCTGTCAGCATGCTTACAAAATATGTTCGTGCAAATAGTGGGAGTAGTTGGGGGTTGGGGGGGGGGGAGTGAGGTATATAATTTTCACGTTCATTTGGGGTGAATGCTACCCCCATTTTCCCATGTACTTCAAACTTGCGTGAAGATAAAGGATTGATGCCTCCTCCCCCCCCCCTCTCATCCAGCATCCCGGATATACCACTATATACTCCCAATTGCACCGTGGATGTTGAGTTCAGTGCCCTGCGACACAAAGACTTACGATCGATAAAAAGATACGATTGTTTTTTTTTTTCTCGGTAGCCTCATTTGGAACGCAGGTACAGTCATGGAGTAGGATGATTAAGATAAAGGTTAGGGCTAGGGTTAGGATTAAGATTATAAACTTTAGAGCAACCTGTCCATGATGAGGCTACCGAAGAAAAAAAAATCAGTCGTATCTCTTTATCGATCGTAAGTCTTTGCGTTACAGGGTTCAGGATTGAGATGTGTGTGGTACATGAAGGGTTGGTGAAGTTCAAGGGCGAATGGTCTGCAAATGTAATTTTGGAAAGATAGGTCTATATACTCAGCCTATCTATAGCAAATATAATTTCCATATGGGGGTGTCATTTTTAAGGCCCCTGCATTATGTGCAATACAATTCGAAGGACTCGCTTCCAAAAGAAATTAATAGACCAAACCAAAATGTTGATGGAACCTACCAAAATCACCCTTTTAGTGACCTCCGCCCCCCCCCCCCTCATTTCTGCAGCAGTTTTTTTAAATCAGTAATTTTAGTTACTATTTACCATTCTTATTAACATACCTTTTCCTTCGGGTCGTAGATGCCAATAGAATGTGTTGATGACGGCGATAATGAAATACGTGAGGGTGAAAAGATATGTCCAATTTGAGATATAGATGAGCCATTTTGCCTTTGTGTCGACCGGGCTATAAAGGGGTTCCACGCCCCAGTAGACGAGGGTAAGAATGACAAAGATGAGCTGGTAGAGTGCTATAGCCAAGCGATATGTCATGAAAGTCCATGGCATGCCATACCAACGTCCCTGTATCATGTACCAAATATATATAAAATAATTATAAGGGTAATTAATTTAGAATGAAATACATTAATATAGTCAAATGTGAATATCATATGTCAGTGGCGGATGCAGAGGGGACGCAACATAATCCTCCAATCGTTCAAAAAAACCACTCTTTAAATACATGCGCCTCTCTATTTTTCATATTTTCGGACTGCCCCCCCCCCTAAACACTGGATCCGTCACTGCATTTTTATAAATATTACGTTTAGTGAACTTTTGTATAATCATGGAGTTTTTCTCCAAGGTATAATGTACATACTGTACTAAGTGTGATTCATAAATACTGTTGTTTGATTTGGAAATACTCCAAATGTATATAGTCTTCAGCGATTCATTGATAATTCTTTTTGTGTCATATGACCTATATAACCAACTGCAGTGACAATAATTCGGTTAAATTTGCATTAAAAAAAAAAAATTACACACGATCATGCATGAAAAATGAAAGTGAAAAAAATATGTTCGCTGTAATATTCACACGTACATCGAATCGTTTAAACAGCATGACGAATCGGACTTTGGTTTGTTCCCTGCATTGGTTGATTTATTGTTTTTCATGCTTTGATATCTTTCGTTCCAAATATTCATGCGGATTTGTTTATTGAATACTCGTTTCAGACTTTACTGAAATCAGGAGTAGACCTATAAATCGCCTTGATACCTAAAGGGACGACTGTGCAGTTTCACGAGACATATAATTTAATCGCTAAATCGCTTTGATATTAATTAAATTATTTTTTTTTAAATAATTTAATGTAACTTTGGGATACGTCACATGCCTTTTTGTGTGTGGCGGGGAGGGGTGTGCACATGTACTAACGAGATTAACATGAAGTATGAGTACACCACTTCAAATAAAGAGTATAAAATGAAATAATACTTTACCTGAGGCGTTACAAAAAGAATAGGTTTTGTCCCGCCCAGTCCGAATGATCTGCAACGACACTCCATCCGACAATTCTCTCCATTATCTACCACGGTAGTATCACCCATCTCTCGATATAGCAATTTCAATATGACTCCTGTCTCTATAAACTCCAACGTATATGTTGCCAAGCTATACTCAGAAAAGCTTTATCTATAACTAAGAGAAGACGACACCGACTTTTGTCAACTGACAGCACTATAGACGCGGACGTAAACTTATATGGTTACAGAAATTGTTTCGGCATTAGTGGTTGCTGTAGCCTATACATATACTACAGATAGAATGCCTATTATTGTAATTTTTTTGTTGTATTTTAGTAGAAAGCCAGAGGCGTGATTAAATAGGCCACGCCGGGAGTGAATCCTTAGTGACGTCACAAACATACATACCATAGGGATGGTTTATTACAGAGCGAGCGAGGTCTGAGTCACTGATCTGTATCCCGAATCTATTCACAATATTCGATTAGAGATCAAGAAGAGTGCATTCATGGAAGACGGCCCGGTTTCACTTTCCCCGAGTAACTATAGGATTACAAGGACTTTTAAAGCTCAATCAAGAATAATTCTTTTCTACTGTCATGTTATTCTTTTTACACTGTGGCGTACTATTTTTCTGCTTTCAAGTACGTGCAAAGTAATTACTTGTAGTCTTGAACAGTCCATAAAGGGTTTAAAAAGGGCGTGTCCCATGTGTAGTTGCCTGGATCCTCGAATGCTTTTACATAGGTCATTATCGCACAAGGAAATTATTGCATCAATATTGGTGATAGGTTACTTGTAATCATGTTTAATCGACTTGAAATTGATATCCAGTCATGATGCGAATGAACCTGTGCAAATACTTGGGAAACATAATAGTTGTGCCTTGTTTATATCTCTTGAGTTTCCGAGCGTTCAAGTTGTTGACGCTTGTTTGTTTGTTTGTTTTGTTTTGTTTTGTTTTGTTTTGTTTTTTGTTTTTTTTGTTTTGTTTTTTTGTTTTTTGTTTTTTGTTTTTTGTTTTTTGTTTTTTGTTTTTTGTTTTTTGTTTTTTGTTTTGTTTTTGTTTTTGTTTTGTTTTTGTTTTTGTTTTGTTTTTGTTTTTTGTTTTTGTTTGTTTGTTTGTTTGTTTGTTTGTTTTGTTTTGTTTGTTGTTGTTGTTGTTTTTTGTTTTTTGTTTGGGGGGGGGGGGGTTCGCGCTTGAAGGGAAATGGCCTGGCGTTAATATAAGTATATATTAATAATAACCATTAACTTAATACAAGTTATTTTGAATTATATATTTTGTTGTTTGTATTTCGTTTTTCCTGCTAATAACCGTATATAGATGGTGTTGAATAATCGTAGAGATATCTTTTTGTTGCAGTTGGAACCGGGCCGCATAAAGACCGGAAAGAATGAAACAAAACTTGTAAGGTTGTTCGTGACAACCGCAAACAAAAAGCGAGAGGCCAATTTATTCATAGATATAGGCCTATATAGTTATGACCACGCATGATCGAACAAGTAAGTCACAAACAATATTGTTGATCATCATCATCATCAGTTGAATTGATTGTACACCGAGGCTATCCACGGATATAACGTTGAATATCCACCATTGCACACATACACACAAAACCATAATGTACAACCCTATCTGGTCGTTATCATTGCACATAATATTTACACGTTTCATAGTAATCCGAAATCAGTTTATAAGGGGGTTTTACTTTTGTAGCACAAGAATATTGGCCAAAAGGTAAATACAAAGGTAGAGGAAGAAAGTAACACCCATAGAAGGAAACAAAATTATATCTGTGCCGTTGCTAAGGAGGATGCGCGCCAAAATCAGAGGTCTTATTATATCATCCAGTAAAATATTTTTTAAATGTGTGAAACATTCAATCAATGCAGTAAATTATAAAATGATTTTAGCTAGTTTCTCCCCACTCAGGGGTCACAATACACGTAATGACGTATATGCTCGTTCCGGATTCTTAGAGATACCCCTATCAGTAGGGAAGCTGTGTTAAAATTACCCCCTATTTCCGGCTTTTGGAAGGGAAGCTGCATCAAAACTACCGTCCTCCTATTACAGATTTTTGGAGGGGAGCCAGCAAAATTAACCCTTTTCGCAGGCTTTTGGACGATATTTGGGACCCTCTATCAGGATTTGTCCTCAAAGAATTGAAAACTACCCCTAATTTAAAAATAGCTCGGGGAAAAATTGATAAACTTGAGACCCCTATATATTTCAATGATTTCTCGGGGTTTTCCCCCACCTGAGCCCCTATAAATTATACCCTTTCCCCTACCTGAGCCCCTATAATATACCCCTTTCCGGAGAAATCGGGAAAAAGCATACTTGTATGGTTGACCAATCTGGCTATAATATGAAAATTTGGGAGATTAAGATGCAATTCAAGACTAAAAGGCATAATCTTGCAATCTTATGTTTAGTTTTCGGACTTCAACGAACCTCCAGACAAACTTCGCAATAACGAATAACGAACCGATTTCATTTTCTGACAAACGCACCCTTTTCCATATCAATTTAAAAAAATCATATCTTCTTATTTCATTTAGTTTTGACTGAAACTTTATAATTACATGTGTCTCTAATTTTCTGCATTGATTAATTTAATCCAATCATCTATGATCCTTTATTAGTCCATAGAACACGTTTCAATATTTCAACATAATTGTTATAAAACTTCTATATTTGATTTTCAACATCAAAGGTAAAATTAGTTCACCATATGTTTTTTGACAGCTTACTATTGTCGCAAGAACCAAACGGATGGATGTCACCAACGTGTAAAGGATATTTACCATGAATCATATGCGGACTTCCAGTAGCCAATGAAAACTTATTACCATGTATGGCATATACAATGTCAAGAATTTGGACAAAATAACCTTTCAAAACAAAAATGAAACCTTTTTGCGATTTATTTTTTCAGTCCGCCTTGAAGGCTTAAATTATTGACTGAAAATTATATTTAAATTGTGAATTAGACTTTTAATCCCTTGAAATTGGACTTTTTCATACTTTCTCCATATTTCCTAGCTCTTTTTCATACTTTCTCCATATTTCCTAGCTCAGTGGGACTTTGATGAAACTTTTGATGTGACGAGCTGCTTGCAAAAGAAATTAAATATAAATTAAGCAAAAGTAGATTGTCTTAGTAATGCTTGCAAATACAATACAACAATAAATGTGGAGAAAGGAAAGATGAGAATCAAAAGTGGAGAGAGAGAGAGAGAAAAAAAAAAAAAAAAACGCTCGGCGACCACTTATTTAGGCCTATAAAAGTAGGGCCCTTTTTCGTCCCCACCCTTCATTCATTCATATTCCTCACATCTCCCCTTTCTTATCTACCCTTCTTCAATGTGTCATACTTCCCTCCAATCTTATTATATTTTGCAGAATATCCAACATCCACCCTCTTTTAATGTTCCATGTTCCCCTCTGACAATTTTTTAAATTCATTGCTATAATCTTTCCTCATCAAACGTCCACTTTTTTCAAAGTGCTTGCCTTCCTGTTTCTTCTTCATTCATTACTATAAAAATATTCTCACATCCACCTTTTCAAAATAATGTTGCCTTTATTTATTTCTGCAAACTATAAGCGATTTCACTACGTCACTGTCAACATAAGTCCGTCACCAACCGTAAACAATATTTTCACGTTTGAATGGACATTTTTTTTCTCACCAACATGTGAATATACGTACTGGAACGCTCTATCTCAATCCAACTTTTTCTAATGTTCCATGTTCTCCCGTTCTCCCTTTCCGCTTCATTCATTTCTAAAAACTATTTTCATCACATCTACCCTTTCAAAGCCACATCCCTCTTTTTCTTCTTTATTCACTATAAATATCCACTTCCAATCTCTCTCTCTCTCTCTTCTCTTTTTTTGTCATTACTAAAACCCTCCTCACGCCAACCTCTTTCAATGTTTCAGGCTCCCCTCCCTTTTTTCTTTATCATCAAGTCCTCATTCTGTACTAGACACCTCTCTCTTTCTTACTTTTTTTTTTACTTACAGTCATCTCTTGTTATTATGACATAGTTATAACAATATTTACAGTATTATGTAGGTCATTCTCCTGGTAACAATTTCAAACACGTTATAATATGTATATGTGCCTTTAGGTTCAGTCTTTAAAAAAATGGTCTCGTTATAACAGGAGTTGACTGCATTGTACATGCAGCAGCATCATTTTGATGCTAATACACACTGTTGGTCAGGTCATACAATCAGTGGAAATGGATTTTCCTGTGGTTGCATCTGTTGTAGACCATATTGATTATCAATCTACTTTAAATAGCCATATACAGTAAATGATATCTGTCGGACTGGCATTTAAATACAAATGTGTTTTCCTTTCTCCTCTCTCTCTTCCTTTTTTTTTTTTTTTTTTTTTTTTTTTTGTGGATCTACCAATGTGTATAGAACCTAACCTGTGAATCTACAATAAGTCCGAAACACTTTTAATGCATGGTGTATACATCATCAAGCAATATAACCTGTAAAACCACGTCATATTTTTTGGGGGTACAGATATATTGCAATAATTCAATTCTTATAAAACGATTTTTTGAAATTGTAAGCATTCCGCTGCATTTTTTTTTTTTTTTTTTTTTGGAGGGGGGGGGGGTTGGGGGGGGGGAATTATGTTTTAACCAACCTTATAAGAAAACAAAGGAAAGATAAATTTTAACCAATTTGACCTTATCAACAATAAGGTCAAATAGCTTGAATTTACTGAATGCTGCAAATCTGAGTCACAAATACAAAGTCATTACTTGGATTTGTTCACTTTAAAAATAAAAAAAAAATTTTTATACTAAGAATGAATTACAAATGAATGAATAAATTGCATAAACACAATCTTATGAAAGAAGTACTCGATCGTATGGATGTACATAATTGAAAGACAGTCAACATTTTTTTTAAAAGCAGCTATATATGAATATAGTGTGATGTTGAGAATGCATTTACTAGACGCCTTTGTTGTGATGAAATGAAACATAGTGTGATAAGATGTGCAAAACAAAAAGGTGACGAGGAAGAACACTTCTATTTTAGCTTTCATCTTTATAACTTCTTCAGAAACATCTGTAGTGTTACTCTTAACAGCAAACAGATTCAAAATATCATGTTATGTTATTTGTTATTTTGAATGTCTTTGCTGTTAAGAGTAACACTACAGATGTTTCTGAAGAAGTTATAAAGACGAAAGCTAAAACAGAAGTGTTCTTCAGAAACATCTGTAGTGTTACTCTTAACAGCAAACAGATTCAAAATATCATGTTATGTTATTTGTTATTTTGAATCTGTTTGCTGTTAGGAGTAACACTACAGATGTTTCTGAAGAAGTTATAAAGACGAAAGCTAAAACAGAAGTGTTATTCAGAAACATCTGTAGTGTTACTCTTAATGTTCAGCAAACAGATTCAAAATATCATGTTATGTTATTTGTTATTTTGAATTTGTTTGCTGTTAAGAGAAACACTACAGATGTTTCTGAAGACGTCATAAAGACGAAAGCTAAAACAGAAGTGTTCTCCTGCGTCATCTTTTTGTTTTGCACATCTTAACACACTACATATATATATGCCGGACAGGAGGGTTTAGTCTTTTCGCCATATTTTGTTTTTTTTCACATATATATATATATATATATATATATGTACATGTATATCAAGCAACTTTATCTAACATTCTTCTATCAAGGTGATGCAAATTGTTATTAAAAGTAGAAATGTATTATTTACAAAAAAAAAATCATAACAATGAGCAGGGTTTATTTTTTCTGGATTACAAATCCAAATACATACAATAAATGTCAATGTCCAGCATCAAAGGCAAGAATAGTTTACAGTACATGCATTTGCTTTGTTGTGTAGCAAAATCTTATTTCATGACACTGAGGGAATTATAAATTTTCACATTATTTATCATCACAAGAGTCGGCTACCAAAATACATTTTAATTATTCATAAATACAAATCATAGAACATGTTACTGTAGTTGGTAATTGAATCAAAAGTTCTTTTTAAGTAAATTTAGGAGTAAAAAACTTAGCATAAAAAGAGGTTTTGTAGTATAGCTTTAGACCCTGTTAAGAATTCAAGATGAAGTTATGAATATGTGGACTATGTGTTTGGCCATGTTACAAGAATAAATTGAAGTATATAGAATAACAAATAGATATCATTTACCCACAAACAGCAGAACATAATAGGCAATGCTTTAAAAAATTTCTAGTACTGTAACAACAAATAATATTTGGCCTGCTAAAAAAAGATGCATAAATCCTCATAATACTCCCCATGAAAAAGCCATCACATTATCAAAACTACTAATCATAAAAAACATAATTTTATTATCATTAGAAGTACTGTTCAATAATCCTGGAATGTGGCTTTTAAAAAAAAGATACAAAAGTTTTGCTATTTTGTTTTTACAGTAAAATGAAAAATGATAATAATAAACATTTCATCCTACAAACATGACAAGTAAATAATCGCTAGAGGGTATTCATTTGTCTTTTGTCATTTGACATTAATCTACTATGGTCAACGTATATCTACAAGCATGACAAGTAAACATAAAAAACCTGTTCAGTACTTACACGTAGAACTTGGCATAAGTTAAACAACATTGATTTACAGTATATATTAAAAAAAACTTTTGAAAAATGAATTTAAATAATTATGCAGATGAACATATAAAATATTGTCTACATGTAATGGATAATATTATTTGTTATTATAATTTTTCCCAAACTAAAAACTAGTCTGTTAAAGATGATTCTGCTACATGCTACATCATAAAACTTGTATACCTCATGAAATGTTGTAAATATAATTTTTTTCCCCCCAACTTCCTTTACATTTAGAATACATACATAATCAACAAGCATAGTATAACTTTCAATACTGCAGTTTGGAATGTATTCAGTAGACAATTAACTGAAGGGCAAACTCAAAAGAAACTAAAAATCATTCTATTAGAAAGAAAAGAGAAGCAATTATACACTTGTAAAATTGAAGGACATAATAATGAGAAGAAGAATGTACTTGAGGTTGAATAGTTTCTGAAGTAATTTTGCACATTTATTATATTATTGAAATAATTATGTCATTTCTAACTATTCAATTAATAATTTATCATACAAAAGGGAGGGGTCCTCCATTAAGGTGCTTATGTAAATTAACATCCACAAATATAAGAATGAATTTAAGCAGTCTGAAAAATCAGGAACCATGTTTTTTACATTAAAAAAAAATAGAAACATGTTATCAATACAAATTTGGCAAAGTTTGGATCCGCGCCTGTCCATCTTCGCAAAAATTTCAACTTGGACATCATAAGTCTATTCACAGACTCACTTTGACACTTAGAGTGGAGACTAGCCTCCAAACTCACTGTCTGTGTCAAATAGAGAGGAGCTATAGGAGTACACAGGTGAATCTAGTTCTTTACTTCAGACCCTCGTTAGCGAACAACATGGATTTGTGCCTGCAAACTAATTCATAGTAATGAAAACATCACAAAAAATGCAAAATTATTAAGTCATGAATTTCCCAAACTATTGCAAAATCGCGAAAATATCTGTACACAAAAAAGCTTTTACAGTATTAGATACAGGATTATGGCATCATCATACAAACATGGCTACATTATGTTAACCTCTTCAAATGTACATTAATTTCTTTTTTTTTTAAGAGGAACATGTGTTGTTGTTTTTTTGTTGTCTTTTTATTTAACTGAGAGTGTCCGTCATGAACAAATAAGCACCTAAATGATTGAATAATATCATAGCATTAAATGAGTACATTAAAAATTATACTACCAGCCAAAAAACCAGCAATAATCATTAACTACAATGTAACCTGAATTAACCTTAAAATCATTGCTCAGTAGAATCAATAGAATCAAAGTTTTTTTTAATCACAGAACAGACTAATTGCTCATAAGCTTTGGTATGGACTAATAAGGTTATACTACCCTAATTTGTAAGATACTGAATAAATTACAACAATATGTCTTAAAATGTTGTGCAATGTTGTACAATATCATAACAACAATACACTAATTTGATAATGTATTAAAATTCATTAATAGTACAGTCAATTTGGGAGGAGACATTGTATTTCTATGATGAGTGAGCAAATCAAAAACATACTGGGTACTTGTAGATATTGTGGAAAAACAAAGATCTATGACTTGTTCAACCTAACGTGTACTTACAACATGTACAGCAATGAGACTATCAAAATATTATTATTTTTTACTTATAAACAGGTTAGGCATTTAAAAAAGTTGTAGGCATTACATTTCAAAATTATGAATATTGATGTATCAAATGAAAATTTTAAATGCAAACTTTTGAGTGATCAATATATGTCAAAGTTTCATGCAACCAAATAATTAAATTCGTGAAATCTGTGGCAGTTTTCCCCATCAATGGCAGAATAAACAAAGTGTTTATATTATTAGCTAAATTTTGTTGCTTTTAACAGAAATATAATCAATTGATGTCTTCAGCGGTTTTTATGCTCTTAAGCTATGCAATATCAATACATGTATATTCCACCGATGGGTATCTGATATTGAACAAATGCATGGAACTAAAATATCGTAATCCTATAAAGTCCACAATAAGCAGTAAGGACTCAATTGTGTTTATAGCGAAAAAATTATATTTGTTCATATGTCAGATTCATCAAAGAACCCTCTATCCTGGGACTGATATGGAGGTGGTAATCTATAAAGAGGAGGGGGTTTATCATCTTGTGAATTAAAATCAGGTGCATTATGCAGTATGGGCTGGGAAGTGTACGTTGGAGGTTCCATTTCATACAAATTATTCTCATAGTCATTCTCAACATAATCCATTCCTAGGTTCACTCGAGCATAATCCGGTAGCCTGTACTGAGGCGGGAGGGGTCTAGGTTCGCGGGTAGGTTCATGGGGCTTGCACTTAAAAGGCCGCGATGATTTAACAGGGTCCACATCAATGGGAAGAATAACAGGATGGGAAGCTCCACGAGGTTCCTTGTCTTCTAGCTCTCCATCAAGGTAAACAGGCTTGCGGTTCTTTGCGTAGATTGGCTTCTCCTCCCGAAGTAAGAACTCCTCTCCGCCTCTCTTGCGCTTGTAGCAACAGCAGATGACAAAGAAACAGATTAACAAGAGGAGCGATACTAGACATGCTGGAAGAACAGTTACCAGCAGAAGGTTTGTCCCTGTCTCCAAGGATTCAGTCACATTTGTAACAGGTGGCATTGTTGTCATGGAACATAGATTTAAGAATAGCTTTTCAACATTAGTAACAACATTGCTTGGCAATAAAGCATCTTGAAAGGAGTCTGTTGGCGTTCCATTTGGGTAAGCCAGGCCGCTGTATACATCATCAATAACTTCATAGTCGCAGTATTTTGTTGAAATCGTCTTATTTGAGTAGGTAACAATCACAGAACCTTCAACTACTGAAGCTACACTGACAGCATCTGCATTCGCATCATCCAGGAAACTGGCGATGTCTTCACATAAAGACACAATATTCTGGCTGTCATCAACAAATCTTTGGAAGTCATTATCAAGGGCAATTACAAACATGTGATTATAATCCAAGGCACGTTCTTCCACTTTGACGATAAATGCATCATAAGCCACATGCCCCTCTGAATCAGTAGCGGACAACAGATACTCATTTCTTGAGGTTGTAAGGTTGCTGTCTAGCGGTACACCTGCCAGGGTCTGCTGATCACTGTCAAGCTGAAGCCAGTGGGATGGACTCACCTGTTGATTGTCCGTAGTAAGCAGATCAAGCCTAAGGTCAGGGGTCAAACCATCCTCTGGATCAAGGAACGTGTCTCCTGGGATGGAGAAGTGTAGAACATCCCCAAGTGCTACAATAATCTCATCAATGGGATACTGGATGATTGGTTCCTGGTTTACTGGCTCTGCGGATATGATTGTTAAAAAAGTTTTACGGTTTATGTGACAGTGAATAATATGCATTATGTATCTGCTGATTAGAGAATGCTCCTTTTTCATTCATCTACTCCAAAATCGAATTAAATCGTCTTCCAATAGTCATAAATACTGCAGTCAACCTTGCCTTAGTTGAACCTCTAGGGACTGAAGAAATTACTTTAACCTCAAAAATTTTAACTGATGAAGATAACTTGAAACATCCGTATTATAAAATTTAAAGTTCATATCTGAAATGGCTCTTGAGATGGAATGACGGAACTGTTGTACGGATGGAAAGACAACCAAAACACAAGATTCCTGCAGCACTACTAAAAGAGGATATAGAAACTGCATACATGAATTGAGTTTACAAAAATGGAATTACCTGTTGTGGTTTCTGCTGGTTGTGTTGTCAGTTCAGTGGTAACAGCTACAGTAGAAACAACCTCAACTTCACTGGAGTAGGATGGAGTTGGTTGAATGACAGAGGCAGATACAGGAAACGATGATAGCAGCAGGCTAACATCAGAGCTGGGAAGAGAAGACAGTCCAGAAGTTCGGCTTGATGTAGAGGAAGGTTGTACAATCCTAGGACTAGATGACAATGTGATAGTGCTGGAAGGCATGACCTCCAAAGTGGAAGGACCTGGTGATGATGTAGGACCTGGTGAGGAGCTCAAGAATACATCCCGAGTTGTGGAGAAGAGCTCAGAGGATGCCATGGTTGATACCAAACTGGTTGTCTCTGGTACTGAACTTGTGATTAATGATGGAACAAAAGTGGATAGAGAGTCAGAGAAAGCCCTTGATAGATCAGATGCTTCTGAAGATGTGAGTGAGAATACTGTAGAGGTGTACTGAGTACTCTGGGCATCCAGAGAAGACGTCAACATGTATAATGTTGATAATGAAGGTTGGACATCCATAGAAGACATGAAATCTGATTGTGAAAAAGATGATCCTATTACAGCACTTGATGATGAGGCAATTTGTTGACTAGTAGAAGTTCCAAACGATGACAATGTTGGTGTCTCACTTTGTACTTCTGAAAAGAACAGAGTTGTTGAGCTGTAATCAGATTCTAATCCAAAACTTGTGGTTTCCTGACTTGCAGTAGATGGAAATATAGTTGGTGTAAGAGAGTCACTCACAGAAGAAATAATTGGTGCCGTGGAGCTTGTAAATGATACAGATGAAAACGGTGCTGTTACAATTGTACTAAACACTGGAAAATCACTTACACTAGAACTGTAGATGGGCATGGCTGTTGAGAAACCTGCTGTGTTGCTGCTGGTTGTCAAGGTTTTTTCTGAGGGTGCAAGAGATATTCCCACAGAAGAAATACTTGGTGCAAAGGAGCTTTCAAATAATTGAGATGAAAGTAATAGTGTGCTCAGAACTGGGAAATCACTTGCACTCGAGCTATAAAAAGACATCTGTGAGGTTGCTGAGAATATAGGTGTATCTTGGGTCAATGTCATAGTTTGCTCTGAGGGTGCAACAGACACACTTAGTGTTAAAGAACTTACAACCATTGCAGATGATAGAGATGGTGATGCACCTGTGCTAAGAACAGGAAAGTCACTTGTACTTGAGGTATGGAATGAAACAAGGGTACTTTCTGATAAAACAGGTGTGCTTGAAGATAGTTCAGATACCAAAGTAGTTAAATCACTCACTGAAGAAATGATAGGTGTTTGAAAATATGTTATTGGCATCGTTGTCATTTCTGTCTCTGGTGCGCTGGTTTGGAGAGTTCCACTTGAAATTTCAGATGACTGTATCTGAGAGAGCGTTTGAGATGTACTGAAGGGTAAGGCAGTTGTGGGAAAGGAAAGAGCAGTGGACACTAATATTTCAGAGGTCTGCAGAACACTTGGGGACAAGAAAAGACTTTCAGATGAAATAACAGGAGCCACTGTCGAGGACAGAATTTCTGATAGATAGGTGCTCTCCATAGCAATATCAGTGCTAGAAAGATTATCAGATGGAAGAGAAAAAGATACCATGATATCCCCAGTGCTGGATAGGGTAGATACTGCAATGACAGACGACATAGAATTCATATCAGGCACCGCAAAACTTGAGGAAATCATACCTAATGTAGAGGGTGTCACAATAAGAGTAGATGGTACTTGCTGGCTGCTTAAAGTATCCAATACAGTCACACTTGAACTTGGTGATAATGCAGGTGACAATATACCAGGGCTTTCAGATAACTTGATGAGAAGGTGACCGAAGGTGCTAGTTGCTGTTGTGAGAAGTGTCATGCTCTCAAAAATCTGTGATGACTGGCTATCGGTTTGTATTTGTGAGTAGGAAGACTAGAAGCAGCAGTTACAATGTATGTTGTTCTTACACTGGAGGTATTCTGTAGATGTTGATAAAGGCTCTGTGTTGAAAAGATAACTGCTCTGAATTTCTAAAGTCACAGAGTTTGATTGTGAGATGTCATTGTGCTCTCTGAACTTGTTGCGATATATGAAGTAAATGTTAAGCTGCTTGATGTCTGCAGTGATTCAGTGGATGAATAATTGTTTCAGATGATGAATAAAAGTGGTCAACAAGGTGAAGAAAATATAACTGTGTTGACAACAAAGTGCTGGCAGAACTTGTGTGTGTGCGGTCTGGTGGGGTGTTTGATTATCTACCGAGGTAGCTTAAGGAAGTTATACTCTCAAAGTCTGAAGTTTTGAAGAGTTGAACTGAGAACCAGAAAAAGTCTTGGAAAATCTGTAGATGCGAGGGGACTTCCACTCTCGAAAGCTGAAGAAGTTTGAAGAATGAGAAGTCTGTGGTTTAGAACTCTGGAGAGTAGACAGGAATAGTATGGAAAGACATTGAAGAATCAAAGACAGTAGGCATCACTGATGAAACACTGCTGGAAGGTTGAATGCCTCATCAGAGGACATACTTGGTGATTCGGTCACTAGCAATGGAGTTGACATGACTGCTGTAGAGCAAGAACAAACTTGGACTGCCAACCAATGAAGTTTGTTCTCACAAACACTGTAGTATGGGTGAAACTGGCATTACTTGTCATGAACAGAGGGGAGCTTCAACTCATACGGTTGATTCTGAGAATCCACGATAGTAGTTACATATGAGCTTCAATGGTTGTCTCTATGCTGGAAAGTGAATGGAGACATTCGAAGATCAAAGACAGTAGGCATACTGATGAAAACACGCTGGAGGTGGAATGATCATCAGAAGGAACTACTTGGTGATTCGGTCACTAGCAAATGAGTTGACATGAAGCTGTAGAACAAGAACAACTTGGATAGCCAACCAAAGAAGTTGTTACTCACAAACACTGTAGTACTGGGTGAAACTGCATTACTTGTCATGAGCAGAGGGGAGCTTCCAACTCCTATGGTTGATTCTGAGAAATCCATGATAGTAGTTACATATGAGCTATCAATGGTTGTTCTATGCTGGAGCGTAGGAGATAGCTGAGAAACCTGAACTAATGAACTTGAGGATGTGACAACAGTTGAGAAGCCTGTCATAAATGGTGACTGTGAATTTGACATCTGTATACTCTCTGTGGCAAGACTAGTCAAAGTTTCTTGGAATGCAGACTGACTATACAGAGAAATTTGTGTAGAAGAATACCCCAGTGAAGTTGTTGATAATAAGAATCCAGATGGACTGCTTAAATGAAATGATATTGTTTGTTCACTGCTTGATGGTGAAAATAAAAGAGTTGATATGAATGGTGTTATGGTACTCTGTGTGAACTCAATGGTGGATGAGATGTAAAGCAAGGATGTTGCTGACAGGACTGATGCTGTCTGTGAAGGTCTAGGGGTCGGTACAATGGTCATTCCTGCCTCTCTTCTTGACCTTCCTCTACCTGTCACAACGTTATTTTTCAATTTTGATATATACCAGCTTATTACATCATATCCGGTAGTGTCTTTGAAATGTCCAGATGCAATATTTCGGGCCATCACCTGTGGAAACTGGTTGATGAGAGCTTGCGTTGCACAGGGAAGTGGCCAGGACACAACAACACCCTGTCTGCTTCCTGCACTGTCTACGTTACCAGGACCAGCAGCGACCACGGTATCCACCTGCAGTTTATCAATCACACTACTATGCTTTGAGCTTATCCTGAATTCCTCTAAGGGTTGATTAACAAACGGTGCCAATCTGGATATCAAGGATACTCTGCTTTCTCCATTAAGTTGATTCATATCGGCATCAAACACAACAGACATGAGAGTCTTTATTTCATTTCTCCGGCATGAAATATGCTCAGTCAGTTTGTGGACTGTGTACAACATCTGATGGGGTCTGGCACCTGCACCTTCCAAGATATCTTTTTTGGTCAGACTGGTGGATGTTTCAAAATCTACATCAAGTGCAAAGACATCATGAGCTTGAAGAGATGATGCATTTTCAAAAGATGCCACCAGAGACACCTTGATGAGATAAAATCCTTTGTCTGTAATCAACGGAACTCCTTGCAATGTGTGAGAAGTATTATTAAATACAAGCCATGTGGGAAGAGTACTGGTCCCGACTTCTGATAGCTGTGAGAAATGATTAACATAAAGAAGAAAGATAAGATTAACTCTTGCGGAAGAGAATAAATATTTTTTTTTAGTACAGGTTCTGCATCGTAAAATACATACTTTGTAATCCTTACAGCTTTGTATATTGCATTCCTGTATTGCATAGCTTTATACTTTACTGCATGTCAGATTTCCCAATTCTTATCTTCCTCTGCAGGTTGTTTGCTGTCCCTCCAATATCGACCGGCCAGTGATCACTCAAATATTTTCACCTAGATTTATATAATACCAAGAATTTTATGTATTCATCATCATGGTCCAAGGGGGAATATAAATCCTCTTGTTTCTTTCCAGGACTAACCTTTATTGAATGGGAGGCTCAGTGAAGTTTGATGAACATCCAACAAAAAGTTGTGATTAATCAAGATACACATATGGGACGTCACTTTGCCAGTGACATCACACAGTTGCTAAAAATGTCTTGATTGATTAGAAATATAAAAATTCAAATTTTTTTTTATCCTTCACTGACATAATTCTAATATAATTCTAATGATACCATTTTTCTGTTTTTGTTTTTTAACCAAAGTTACTTCCAAGTTCCATGGTAGACTCGCCCTTTAAGACGAACTAAAAGTCACTACCCATAATCAAGTTACAAATAGCTAAAATCTGTTTTTTCAATAGTTAGTGCTACCCATATTCACCTCATAATGGAAGTTTGTGTCCACTTTTCTCGATGGTGGAGGTGGAAGGCTGTAATTGAAGTACGCTCCAATGGCCACTTTAGTGTCATGGAGATCCAAGGACCAGGATCCTCCTGGGTCATGCTGGAGCTTGGAATTCACCAGACTCCATTGGAGAATAAAGATGCAGCTCAAGGCAAGAAGGACCGGTGTGGGAAAGAGATGGAGAGGACCCATTTCATCTGGTGGTTATCATCAGGTGGTCACCATTGCCTTGATTCTCTGATATGTTTCCAGTGGTGTGTTTCCTGGATCTGTGTGCAGACAACAAAATAGATACATTTATACTTGGAAGATTCATGACAAGTCAGGAGAGAAATCTACAGTTTTTTTCTACAGCCTGATGGAATGTTATTGACTAGATAAAACAATTTAACTAGAATATGTAATTAATGAAAACAGCCATTTATTTCATAACCAAAAAATATGGAATTGCATTTCCAGAAAGTGACCTAAAAAGTGAAGAATATGGGAAGTTCTTATAATATAACTCATCAAGGGTTGGTACAATGTAGGTTATAACTGCTTTAAAAGTAAATATTTCAATAAAATCTATCTCTCCTCTTAAACAGGACCCTCTTGCATTTAAAATTGTGATTGGGAACTCATGAATGCATTGATTGGTTGAAAGTTGAGTTGCATATTTTGGGTTTTCTGAGTTGCACTGAATTACCTGGTACATCTCTTTAAATGCAAGAGGGCCAAGATGATGATGATAAAAATTTGACATAAAAGATAGATCTATAGTCGAGGCGTAGATCTACTTTACAACTAGACATAATCTAGTCTCTAGATCTATTAACTTCTTTTTCTTCTCGAGTCCTTTCTCTCAATTTTCGTTTATTTGTGTTTGTGATTTTTTTTTAGATGAATTAGAATTTGATTCAGACTCTGCCCACTGAATGCAGGCGATCCCATTACGTGAAAGGGTAGTAAGACCAGCTGGGGAACATCTATCAGTTAATATTATGATAATTTATTCTATTTTTATCAACTGCCAATCGATATCCAATGTCTGGACTATCGATTATTCATCTAAAGGCTGAAACAAAGGTGTAGTCCCTGTAACTTTTTTTTTAGAATCCAACGCATTGCATTAGGTCTCAGAATATTAATAATAGTAAGCTTTCGCAAATCAATCGCGGACGGGTTCAAGGACGAATAGAGATCAGAATTGATCTGCGCATGCTCATTTTGCAATTGCTCATCCGTGCTTCAAATTCAAGAACGGTTTTCGGGCAATTTCACGTTCTGGACTTTAGCAATGGTAAGAAGTAGATCAGCCAATCAGCATTTTTTGTCGGTGATGCGCTATACACGTTTGTGCATAAGTTATGCGGTAAGCTTTAAGACCTGCGCACCCTTTATTGTGACGTCATATCAGTTCAACAATGACAATTTTCAAGCCTTTGTTACGTCATGCAAACCGTTCATTCTTGAATGTACGAAACAGAAGAATATTAGGACCGCTGACGAGTTCAACTATGGTCAAATCTAACAGTTCTTTGTCCTTGAGTGAGTCTGCAATTGATTTGCGAAAGCTCCCTAATATCTACAGAGCCGAGGATATACATTGTAAGAGAGATTTATTTATTTATTTATTTCTGATCTTTATACAGGGTGGAACATTATCACCAATATAGGTGGTCTTCCATGAGGACCTGTTGCAATAACACAGAAAACATAGAAAATCAATAACACAAAATAAGCAATATATACACATGCATACAGAAATTCATTGGTATCCTTATAAATAAGTTCATGGAAATTTATTAGCATTTGAATTTGAAAAAAACAAAAACAACTCAGATCATGAATAATGTAAAAAGTCACGAGAAGTTGTTCTATAATTATGTTTTGGAAGATTATAAATACTTTTTTGGTTTATGAAAGAATAAACATTTGTGATACGAAAACATTATTAGGTCTATAGATCTATACATATTTACAAAGAGCATAATTTCAACGGAGCAAAATAATAATGTAAGATAAGTCAACACATATAGTGAATTATTGTTGGAATATAGCCATGAAATAAACTTTAAAATAGTTCTATAATAAGAAAAGTAATGACAAGTCCGCTCTCCAATTTTACTTTTGGAAACGGATGTTTCAAAATCTTTTGAACATATATTTAAATGTGTTCACAGAGCTTGCCAATTTCATTGCTCTGTCCAAATCATTCCATGCCATTATTGAAGACAAAAGAGGACTGTGTTTAAAGCACTCTGTTTTATACTTTGGCACGGACAGTAAGCCTTCATCTGCCTGCCTCGTTTAATGCTGATGAACACCACTCAACTTAACCAAACTTTCTTGTAAATAAGATGGTGCAAAATTATGCCTGCATTTAAATCATTCAGAGATAATCATAGGGCTAGACTTCCTTTTGTACCAGCCACTAAAAGTATAATTGATGTATAATTGATTTTTAAGCACAAATAAATTGTTTTTAGGAATGTATCAATTTGCCAGGGTAACGATTATGTTTAAAGTAGGAAAACAAATCTAAGATTGGAAAGGCACTCACCGACTCGGACTGGGTCACAAGAGTTTGTTTTAATGACTTTAACCATACACATTTATACACACACGGGACTGCAAGAGCTTTTTTGTAAAATTAATTTATCAAATTTGGGGTTATGATCAGTTTATGATACACAAAGAAACATCCATATAAATTTTAATGTCTCATTTTCACGCCATTTTTAATTTCAGGTGAAGAAAGAAACAAAGTATATACGTACACAGCAATCTTTTTGTGGCAAAACTGCAAATGAATCCAAGTCACATTCCAATCTCGATAGTTGTCAACGGACGCTTTTTTATTACCTAATTCGATAGCACTTACAGAGTCAAACAGGCCCACAATACACCGCGCTCAGTACAGCGACTCTGTACGGTATATGACAAAAAATTATGCGAACGAGGTAGCTCAAGAGAAGATTACGCAATACCTATGTTTACAATCGGGCAAACAGAGTACTGCAGTGCCAGGGCAGGGCAGGGCATTTTATTATTAACAGCAGGAATGTTTAGGTTTAGTATAGGAACGATATCCAATGGAGCAGTCTGAGAAATCTGATATTTGCTGCAGCATGGAGAATGTTCCTGTCTTTCCTGAGTGTGACCAGCTTCTTATTCCACATTTTGAGGTACAAAAGATGATTGAGTCCCCAAGTTTATGTGAATTGATTCATTTTTTAAATGATTGAGATTGAATGATCAGATTGTGCTTGAAAAAATGAAGTTGACTTGAAGTTTGAACATGTGACTTGAAATGAATGAAAGCATGTTGAGTGTGGCTATATCCGCCAATTTGTCTCCTCTCTGCTCGCTCACTGTGTACAAAGTCAGTGGCGTGGAACGATGTCTCCGCCACTGACGAAATGAACGGGAGTGAATGGACTGGTGACTTATAACCAGATTATGCCTTGAGTGTAATTTGAATACCTGAATTCTGATTTAGTTTGCATATACTACTGTATTCATTGCTCTTACTCTTAGATGTTGGCAACTCTGACATTGAAACTAGTTGGTTTAGTGCAGAGTTGAAATTTCAAATTCACTGATTGTCAAAATAAATTAGAAAATTTTGGCTTAGTTTCCTTTTAAAATTGTAGGCCTATTATGACTAGTAAAAGTCCAGACATCAGCAAAAAATGAACATGCAAAATCAATTAATTAAAGTATGTGTTTATGTTAACAATTAAGTTCAATTATATTAAGATGTATTGGGAAATGCAATATAATTAATGCAATATCCCCTACACTCCACTCTAAGCTACCCAACCTAAAAACCCTAGTTGGCGGGTTTCGCGGTAAACCGTATCCCTTCACATCACCAAAACCTTATGTGGAATAAATTAAAACTGCAAAGCACCATATTTTGTGAACCAAACAATGATATAAATACATAGGGACAATTCCAAGTATATTCTTACATTATATATTTTATTTTTCAGTATACTTCATCAAATGTTCTTGGGCCTGGACTAATTGGAACAGATCCAACAGAAGTGCAATACTGTGGGTGCTCCTGTAAAATTCCATCATGTGGATCATCATGTTCTTGCCTTGAGCGATTTGGTCCAAACTACACACCATCAGGAAAACTGATACAAAATGAGGATGAATCCCTAGCTAATCTAGCCAAATGTCAGCCAACAGCACCATCCAAACCAATACTTGAATGCAATGCATCTTGCAAGTGTAGTGCAGGATGCGTAAATCGCTTGGTCCAGAACGGCATACGTCACAAAATGGAGGTATTCAGAACTGGCAAGAAAGGCTTGGGTCTGAGAACACTGGAGTCCATAGAGCAAAATGCCTTTGTGTGTGAGTATGCAGGGGAGGTTTTAAAGAAGGCGGAAGCTGAGAAAAGGACACGAAATATGAAAGTAGGAGACATGAACTATATTTTCATTCTCAGGGAAAACTTTGGGGGACAGAGCTTGATGGAAACTTTTATTGATGCCCGACTGAAAGGTAGCATAGCAAGGTTCATCAATCATTCCTGTGAGCCAAACTTATTCCTAGGTGCTGTAAGAGTCCACAACGAGGTCCCTAGAGTGGCCATGTTTGCCAGAAGAGTTATAGACCCTGGTGAAGAGCTGAGCTATCAGTATTGTTTGGGTGTTGCCGATATTGATGGTTCAGTTAGTGGAGGCGACAATCAAGTACACCAAATTAGAAAACTCTGCATGTGTGAAAGCCCATCTTGCCAGAAATATCTTCCTAGTGATGTGTCAATCTATTCAACATGAATCATGTGTTGTTTCTATATATTTGAAAAAATGAAGAATTATTTCTTTATTTATTTTAAGACAAAGTGTCAAAGTTGTTGATCATTACAAATTAGACTACATGATCGCTTTTCCAGATTAAATATCTTTATTTTCCATAATAAATGGTTTGTTATTGTATATTTATGTTGTCATTCAATGTGCTGTATTTGATATAGGCAACCATATTCTATGTCAATCATCTCTGCTCTGTGATTACTCTACATGCGTTCTAGGAAATCTCGACTTCCTACAAACTCCATTTGGCTATTTTCTGGAGATACGTTATTCACTTTCTTCCTCTTCCTTTCCTTTAAAGCTGGTGTATAGATTTGGGAGTAAGAAAAAATAATTTTGATTCGCATTTAGATAAATTGTGAAAGATTGAATCCAATAACAATAATAAAGCAAATTATAGTACATGTACTTGAAAACTCGTTTTAGTGTCTCTATTTCATAATATAAAGGATCCGACTCATGTTAGCGCTTACGTGGAAAACCAATGGGGATTCTCTTGTGTGCATGTTACACACAGATCATTCGCATTATTCACGCCGTAACCTCCGGCGTGCGAAACTCTCAGCAGAGAGTTAAACGGCAGTTACATTACACTTCATTCAAAAATTTTCAATGAAATTCATCAGAAATAATGAAAGCGATGTCACAAGATCTCTCACACATATCTTTTAGTGCAATGTGGACAACATGAGACTATATTTGGTCTGTTTTGTGCCAATTCCTTTTTTGTTACCAAAACTATACACCAGATTTAATCTTTGCTATTAAAAAGGTCTATATTTCAATTCCTGATTTTCGGAGACCATGTCCAAGAAACTTGAGTTGATAGTCCTGATTTTTATGAGGAGTTTCCTTTCAGTATATGCACTGATCAAGAGTACTTATGGCCCACACAACTTATTATTAACAATCTTCTGTGAAACCACTTCTTTTGATGCATTAATGCATTTTTTATTCATGAATTAGTTTCCTTGTAAATGGGGACATCTGTGTTCCAATTACAAGTTGTTGCTTTGTTGGTTTTCATGGGAAATAAATACTAAAACGAGTTCAGTACAATAAGAGTACTTTCTTTTCCAGAAGTATACAGAAATTTAACAATTTTTCTTATTTTTTAAATTTAGTATATCTGATAAAAACAATGAGCTGTCAATATGATTTAACATTGCCTTCCAGAAGGTGCAAATAATTATGTTCTAAGAGAATAACAATCTATGAGCATTAACCCTAAAAATACTGGGGGGCATCATGCCCCCCCCCCTCTCAACATTTTCCTCAACCATTCCGCCACTCAAAATTTTTTGATCGCGCCACGTGCTGACTTTTTAAACCTTTTAAATCTTTTTAAACTATTTTCGCGAAAACCAGACAAGTTTACAATTACAATAACTCGCATCAGACCGAAAATGGATTTTGAAAAACATCTTGTGTACAAAGTCATTGCAAATGGAGTTTTCTCACCTTATTCTTAAAGATATGATTATTTTCACTCTCATTGGCTGAAATCAATTTATTTTTGCGTAATTATGCTTCAAAAAGTTCTGCAATAATTTTCGTGAAAAAACAAAAACAAAAGGTAAAAAAAACCAGAGAAATAAAAAATGAAATACATAAGAAATCTATTGCGCTACCAGAAGTTTACATACCCCCAGGAAATTCACTGGAAATGTTCACTTGCCAAACATAAAATTTAATAATCATTTGGTTTAATGGACTAATGTTCTTGTGACACATTTTTTGAAAATCTTATAAATTTATATTGTGTAATGGGAAAAATACAGTATGTTACACAAAAACAAAACTAATAAACAAGGTCTTGAATTATATCAAAAAATTTATTGCAAGTGTTAGAGTACTGAAAAATAACCACATAAAAACATAAAATATTGTGTTAGACACTATTCCCCGAAGTATCAAAATATAAAATTCATGATTTTATCATTCCAACCATAACAAGTAAGTCCTATATATTAAACTAACTCTTTACCCACTAGTATTCCGCGTGAATGATTTTATGTACTAAACAAAAATCAGACTGCTGTCTGTGTAAGATGCAGATTCGTAAGACATTAATATAACTTCATTCCAACATACTTAAATAATAGAATCATGTTTTGTTAGAGTAGCACCACCTAACCAATGATTTACATTAAAATTATTTTTAAAAATACAAATATATATGATAAAGATGTTTGAAACAATTTCATTCTTGAATCAGTATTAATACCTGAATAGCTATAGTTCAATTAATAAAATCCTATAAATCTTATGTTAGAGAATGATGAAGAATTGATGCTCTATTAGTATTCATTATCCCTTCCATATCACAAATAAAATTTGTTGAAAGCTTTTTTATTAAGTGCCAAATTTTCATTGTTAATGTGCTTTAAAGCTGAACTACTCATACAGTCCAGTTTCCTAACCTACAAAACCTTCATGCACCACTGTGACCATGTAGTCTCATATGCCCACTTAACCAACTGAGAACTAGAGAAAAAAAATTTAACTAGTGGAGCGTGGTTGCCAGGCATGGTTGCCCCAAATCATTCTACATGAATTTCTAATAAAATCATATCCAATGTCTTATCATTCGAATAATTTCAGGTTTTATTTATTTTATGGAACAATGTTTGAAAAAGTCAGAAAGAGGGGTTCTCAATTTTCCCATGCTTTATGTATGGGGGCTTAGGCCTCAACTCAAATTTAGCCTCTGTTCTTTACAACATTCATACATGTAGTTACCAAATTAAAAATGAACATAATGCCCATCCAAGTATTCCTGTATTCTGAAATAAATCTTAGAATTATTAAGCTAAGCTATACTGAAATATACAAAGAATTTTCAATCATTGTATTGAAAGATATATTAGTCAAGACTTCCAGTCTTATTGCAGACCCCTCCCCCAATAATTAAGTTTAATATCAAACTTCACATTACATGAGCTTCAAGAAGATCAACAAGTATCTTTATCTGTAAAGCTATTACAGTGTAACCTTGTTGTACAGAGCACTGTTTTTTTAAATAAATCCTTAGTATAGCAAGAATTGCCCTTCCAATTTCTTTGTACAGTCTTCTCCAATTATAACAAACATGGATACGACATGATTTTGTTATGAGGCAATTGTCTTGGTCCTAATTTCAGGACGTCTGATGATTATACACGTCCGTCTATGTGCTACATTTATGTGTGTCACTAAGTTTCTGGTTTTACAGTATTAATATTTAACTCAAATTATTAGGAACTGACAGTCTACTCCAGTTATTATGAGATGCTTGCGACTAAGCCAATTACCTCATAATAAAATCATGTTATACTGAACAAACAGGCACAGACACATATGTGCACATGTTTGGACCAAAATAAGAACCTCGTTATAACAATATCTAGTTGTATTTTATGCTCACTATAATAGGAGTGGACTGTATTAAGATCAAAAAATAAAAATCTGAAAATATTCCTTGCACAAACCCTTTTAATTTGTCCAAATGAAAGCACATAATTTAAACCACATGTGTGCACTATGATGCTACTATAGAAACAATTAGTATGATTGTGTACTATGTACATATCAAACAAATAGTTACGGACTGCAGAAATATTGCTCTTGATTGGATGCATTTCAATACGTGATGGAATTATACATTTTATTCACTAATGCAATAAAAAGTTCAAAAATACAATTAGTATTACTGTGTACTCAATAGCTAAAATAGAAAAAAAAACTTATATTGATTATCTGCAGATTTATAAAATTCATATTGATTAGAGGATACACCTGTGCCATAAATAAATAGCATCAGCAGAGTCCATGTTTATCTCTAAATCAAGAGTTTACCTGGAGTAAATGCAAACAGTAGATTGAAAAATACTGATGACATATAAAATCATAATGCAATGGGGATCTTGATCTAGGTCTACATTTAGTGCTTTTTAAAGCAATTAAAATTGTAAAATATATATGTTGCACATTTAAAAAAAAAACTTTTAGCACCTAAACCTCCCGAGACCGCATGTCAGCTTACTCACTAAACCGCCCCAGACTGCCCCTCTTTTATGCAAGCTATAGTCACGATAAAATTAAAAAAATATGTGATTAAACTTGCCCATACTTGTGCATAACCTATGGGATATGTGCTGTCAAATTCTGCACAAAAGAGTTTTGTTTTACGAGCATTTCTTATCAAAACACCACGATGCAAACACAGAAAAACCCTTTCCGTTAATGAGTAAGACACGGTTCATGCAGTCTCTAGGAGCTAAAGGATTTATAATGTGAAATAAGGATTATTTTCATAATTTCATCATTCTTGCAATGCCATATATTTCAAGTTAATAGTTAAATTCACATCTTATTTCTTAGAGTTATACTTAAAATAAAAAAGTAAAGAGCAGTGTTGTTCATCAAGGTGTCACAAATTAAAACAAGTGGATTAGTAAATTACGCGATGCGCAATATATGTCCCCGCCGATAATGTAAAATTCCCATTATATCACGATCACGTCTAATCACATAGCGCCAACAGAATCAAAATCGGGTAAAAATGGAAAAAACGGAAAAGAAGTAAGCATTTTGTAGCCAATGTACAAATATAAGGTCAAAGTCAAGGTCAAGAGGGTCAAAAGTCAAAATTCTGTGAAGAAGTTTTGTAGTCCTCACCTAGTGCTATCACACAAGCAAACGGAATCGATAATCGGATGAAAAATGGCGAAGAGTAGGAATTTTTGTAGCCAATTAACAATATTAAGGTCAAAAATCAGATCACATAGGTCAAAGGTTCAAAATTCTGTGAATAAGTTTTGTAGCCATCAACCATAATGCTATCACATAAAGCAAGCGGAATCAAATTGGATGAAAAATGGTGAAGGAGTTAGCATTTTGTAGCCAATGTACAATATAAGTAAAATCAAGGTAAAAGGTGAAAGGGGTCAAAAGTCACAAATTCCGCGAAGAAGTTTTTGTAGTCCTCACCTAGTGCTATCAAATATGACAAACGGATCGAAATGATGAAAAATGGAGGAGGCGCAAGCAAGTAGCATTTTTAGCCAATTAACAATATAGGATTATCAAAAAATCAAGGTCCAAAGGTCAAAAGGGTGAAAAGTCAAAATTCCGTGAAAAAGTTTTGTAGTCCTCACCTAGTGCTATCACATAAAGCAAACAGAATTCGAGCGGAGAAAAAATCGGGGATGGAAGAATTCAAAAATATGTGTGGGGAAGGAGTAGCATTTTTGCTACCCAATAAAGTAAAAGTCAGGTCAAAGGTCAAGGGTGTCAAAGTCAAAATTCCCACAAGAAATTTTGTGGTCCCTCACTAGTGCATCACATATTGCCAATAAAGGGGAATCGAGAATTCGGATGCAAAAGATGGTTGAAGGAGAGCATTTTTTAGCTCATTATAAATATAGCGTTCATAAAATCAATGGTCCAAACTGTCAAATGGGGTCAAAGAGCAATTTCTGTGAAGAAGTTTTGTGTAGCCTCACCTTTAGTGTATCAATAAAGCAAGCGGAATCGAAAATACGGCATGAAAAATGGTGCGGAAGGCAGTAGGCCATTCCTTGTAGCCATGTTGCAAATATAATTAAAGTCAAGGTCAAAAGTCAAAGGGATTCAAAAGTCAAAATTCGCCGAAGAAGTTCTCGAGTCTCACCATAGTGCTATCAAATATGCATAACGCTCAGAGAATCGGTATGAATAAATGCGCGAAGTGAGTAGCATTTTTTTTAGCCTATTAACCCAATATAGGTCAAAACAAGGTCAGGTCAAAGGGTCAAAGGGTCAAAAGTTCAAGTTCCGTGAAGAAGTTTTGTAGTCTATCACCTCAGTCGCTACACTAAAGCAAATCAGAAATCCGAGAATCGGTATGAAATAATGGCGAAGGATGTAGCATTTGTGTAGCCAATTAACATTATAAGGTCAAAATCAAGGCGTCAAAGGTCACAAGGTCAAAATTTTCTGTGAGGAAGTTCATTTGTAGCTTATTACCTAGTGCTAATCATGTAGGAGAGCCCCAAGCTGACACTCGAAATCCGTGGGACTAGAAAATGGCGAAGGAGTAGCAAATTGAAGATTTTGGTCACAATAACGGAACGCAACGACGGAGGATCTTAGCAGTTGTTGCATGGGATATCTTCTGGAAGCACGATGCAGCCACACCTGAAGCCCAGATGTCAGGCTGAGCTGTCGCGGACACGTTTCTCGAGCGCGGGCTTCACAGACGGTACCTGTAGCAGTAAAGACTGGACCAAGCAGATAAAAATATTCATTCATTTGGATTATTCCATCTTAATCATTCATACTTTATTCTTAGCAGGTTTAACCTCTGTCAGTGGGTCTTTAACTATCCAATTAGAAGTCTAATGACAAATATAATTGAATTAATGTATAGTGGGAAGGTTGATTTAAAGAACAAGCAAGGTTTTTTCTCATCTTAAGTACCTTTAAAGTGGAGCCAGCTTACTCCCATTATAATATGCATCTGTATGACAACATGAATTAGGTGATTTCTATTGGTCTCGATTACATACATGTACATGTAGACATATGGTTATATTCCTCTTATTTTGTGTAACATATTTTCACTATTTCTGACAAGGTTATTAAATGAGTCTTAAATGCCTTTTTATAATGGGAATACACTGTACATGTATCTAAAATTGTATATCATGTACTTTGTATACATGTTCTGTATAAAAGACTATTTCCCTTACCAATAAATCAAAAATAATTATATTCATACACACTACTACCAACTTTTTATTTCATTTAAGGTATTGCTGTGTCTCGCACACGCATTACAAATATAATGAGTAATTTTAGAGGGATAAAGGCGGAGTGAAAACTTCCTGTTATAATATACAGACATATGAACCCATTTGAAGAGCCAAATAAACAGAAAAACGAACTTCTGCTGGTACTATATTATAATATCCTCTAACTTTTGTATAAGTTGTGTATTTAATGGTTTTGAGAAATCACAATAGACATGTTGTATATGCACTTGTTTAGAATGAAGTTGTGCACATTTATATATTCTCTCTCTCTCTCTCTCTCTCTCTCTCTCTGTCTTTAATACTCTTTTGTCATATTGTCCTTATTTTGATTTTTATGCCTCTGTGACAAAGTCTCACTGGAGGCATTATGTTTTCGGGTTGTCCGTCCGTACGTCCGCCCACTTTCGTTCTCAAGATAACTTAAGAACCATTTGACGGATCATCTTAATTCTTGGTACATGTATGCATACTGGGATGACAATGATCTGATTAGATTTTGTGGTCACAAGGTCAAAGGTCACAGAGGACAATAAATAGGAAAAAATAGCTCGTTCTCACAATAATTCAAGAACCTTTTCACTAATCATCTTCATACTTAGTGTATGTGTGCATACTTGGGTGGCAATGATCTGATCAGATTTTGGGGTCACAAGGTCAAAGGTCAAAGGTCACAGAGGGCAATAGATATGTTAAAATAGCTAGTTCTCATGAACCGATTGACAGATCATCTTCACACTTGGTACATGTGTGCAAACTGGAATAACAATGATCTGAGTAGAATTTGGGGTTACAAGGTCAAAGGTCAAGGTCAAAGTTGTCTTTTTATAATGAAAACAAATACATGAATGTGCCATATATTTCTGATCTGGCAATGGCGGAGGCATAAATTTTGACCATGCGTGGTTGAGGATTCATCTAATTCTCTTATGGACTTCAACCATTTTTCTCTCTCTTTTCATTCTTCTTAAATAGTAAAAGAAAACCATTTAAAACTTGGGCACAATTTTGATGTAGCAGATTATATGACAATATTATTCAGATATTTTTTTTATGCCTCCGCCACCGAAGGTGGTGCCGGAGGCATCATGTTTTCGGGTTGTCCGTCCGTTCGGGTTGTCCGTCCGTCCCGTTTGCTCGTTATCGCGATATCTCAAGAACCACTTGAGAAATCAACTTCAAACTTGGGGATGGTATGTATCACCATAGGAAGATGATCTGATTAGATTTTGGAGTATGTAGGTCAAAGGTCAAGGGTCACAGAGGTCAAATTGTGAAATTCCATGTTTTGAGCTCGTTATCGCGATATCTTAAGAACCACTTGAGATATCAACTTCAAACTTGGGGATGGTATGTATCGCCATAGGAAGATGATCTGATAAGATTTTGGAGTATGTAGGTCAAAGGTCAAGGTTCACAGAGGTCAAATTGTGAAATTGTGAAATTCCATGTATTGAGTTCGTTATTGCGATATCTCAAGAACCACTTTGCAAGACAGACAGGTTAAAGCTGGTGTATAGTGTTGGGAGAAGGAAAAATTTAGTTTGGATTCACAGTTAGATAATATGAAAGCCTCAATCCTATAACTGTAACAAAGAAAGTTATATTACATGGAATCTCGTTTTAATGTCTTTATTTCACGATATTATAGTATAAAAAAGATAAGACGGGGACCCGACTCAGCTTTGTGTGCACTAGGCGTTCACATGGAAAACCAATGGGGATTCTCTTGTGTGGGTGATACACACAGATCGCTACGGTCCATTCATGCGGGAAGTTCGGGGGACAGGACAACCCAGCAAAGGTCTCAAAACCGTTACAAATTGTGTTTGGATTCAAACATTTCACTGAAATTCACCGGAAATCGTGAAAGGAATATCACAAAATCTCTCACACATGTCTTTTAGCGCAATGTGAACAACATGAGACTATATTTAATTGGTTTTATGCCGATTTTTTTTTTGTTACCAAAACTATACACCAGGTTTAAGGAAAAGTGCAATTCCATATTTTATTGGCTTACTGAATGATTATCATTCCAACAATACATAGGTTATTTTTTCATTGAAATTTAACCCTTTACTTTTATTTTTGTCTGATCTCGATTGCACCTCTACATGTACGTGCATCTTTGATACCTGGTCTTTTTATACTCAACACCTTACATGTGTCTGTTTTGCATTGTAGTGTTTTTGTATTAAGCATCTACATGTTTTATCTGTGCAATCTATCTATTTTAACCAATTTTTCAGCATGTTTAATATCTCTAGATATGTATTGAATAGGTTTTCGTTGCGATGTTGCTATTAACAACTCGTTTAATCAACATTTTGGCCTTTAGGTTGATCCTACAATTTTTATGTACTAACATGTTACATTTTTTTTTTTTTTTTTTTTTGTAACTAAGTAACACAAAGCAAAAACAGAACCAAATTCTTTTAAAATTTTTTCACAATAGTATACATGACTCTCCAGGTGCATGCGAACACATCTACGAGATCTTTTTATAAATGTGAATGTACAGCATTGTTGTTGTTATGATGTAAGCAGGGAAACCCCTTACATATCCCTGATGTAAGAGAGTGTGTATGAGTGCTTTCCTACTTCTGTGTGTGTAATTACAATGTAGTTGTATGAGCAACGGATAGCCTCTGGTCGGGGCCCGCTCTCCCCACTTGGATCGTCGCTGTTCTCGGGACTCTGAGCTGTGCGGTGTATCGCGTTTCCCCATGGCTGCGGGCCCGCAGTCTTGGGGATCGCGGTGCAGTGCGTGGCTCTGGGTCTCGAGGGACGCGATGGTTGTGGGGAGCCAGCGGGCCTCAACTCGAGGCTATGTTTCACACGAGAGTGTGCAAGTGTGTGAATGAGCGTGTCGGTGCTGTGTTCGCCTGCATCTGGAACATCATCATGTTATCTTTTGTGTTTTCGGACTTATTTTCTTCTGTTTAATAACAACATCGTTTTACAGACCTATGATTTCTTAATTTCTCAGTCTTAGGTTGAATATGAATAATTTATGTATCATGTTTTGTTAAAATATTTTGTTTGTTTTACTTTGTACATTGAATGCAATTCAGCCTTTGGGCTGCTATGTTCGATTCTTAATAAAACCTTTTTAATTAAAAAAAAAAATATTAACTTCAAATTTAAGGATGGTATGTATCACCATAGGAAGATGATCTGAACAGATTTTGGAGTATGTAGGTCAAAGGTCAAGGGTCACAGACTTCAAATTGTGAAATTTCATGTATTTTGTTAGTTATCGCCATATGAAGACGATCTTATTATATTTTGGACTGTGTAGGTAAAAAATTAAGGAGGGACTATGATCTAATAAAGTTTGGGGTCACAAGGTCAAAGATGTCTTTGTATAAAGGAAAATGAATAGATGAATGTGCTGTATATTTCTGATCTGGCAATGGCGGAGGCATATATTTCCACCGCCCGCGGTCGAGGATTCATGTTCTTTTTTTTGGTTTTTTTTTATTGAAGGGGAGATAAATGAGTTGAAATCAATTATTCCTACATCAACTTACGATATGACACATGTAGGAGCCACCTTTCTTGACTTTGTCTGTCCCTTCCTCAGGGCCAACCTGCAAAAAAATAAATTGAAAAGTTGCTTGCAAATCATTTTTAAATAAGCAGAATAAAAACATCATAGTATTTTAACATCTTTTGACCAGTTGAGTTTGCAATAAGTGCTCTTCACTGGCCACAAAGTTTTGCTCTGAACAGTGTGAGACACAGACGTAGAGCTGGACACATTTTCTTTTGTTAGTGGGGGAAGATTAATAAATCACCCCCCCCCCCCTCACTAACAATTGAAATTAATGCATGTCTATGCCCTTGTAAGATAAACTCTTGGAAGGTGAAACATGTAATACAGGTAGAAAGACAATTTTGATAGGAGTATCACCTGAGATGCTCTCACAATTTAGCAAATTTAATTGGTTTCTAACTCAATAGGTTGTGCTACGTTCCTACATTCATACATTTAACAACCACACTAATGTGACACTGATGTAATGTAGAACTTAATTATGTTTACGGTAATGATACAATACTTTTTCACAGGGAATCTCTTCAACTTTCCAATTATTGTAAAGTGAGACATCTTTAGAGATATTTACATGTATTTTTAAATTTTAAGGGATTTTCCAGTTCCACTAAATTCCTTTGAACATCAAAGCCTGAAGTTATAGCCTAAAGGTACTACTATTTTTTTTTTCATTTATTTTTTTATATTTTCATATGTTATAGCCAATAAGGGGTTTGTTCTCGCAAACTAGTTTGATGCTTGACTTACCGGGTTGTTCTGAGGCTCGGGGCTATGTACTGTGGTCCACCAGTCGGCTACCCATTCCCATGCGTTACCTACAGTGTTGTACAAGCCATAGCCATTTGGTTCAAATGCCGTTACCTGTATCACGCCAGAAGAAATAAGCAAAGATTACAACAACCAGTTCTTTCATCAATAACTATAATTTTATTGGGGGGGGGGGGGAGAATATTAAAAATAGAAAATTGTATCAAGAATAAAAGGATAAGAACATACAATTTGAATCTCGGTATATCAATAACATTCAATTATTATTTTTTTATAGATAAAATATATAACATTTTCTCAAAGATCAACATCTGCACAAAAGCATAAAGTTGCTCCCCACAAGACTTAAACTTGATCATTACTGATATAACTCCAGATATGAAGAACATTTCAATATACTTTTTTTAATTGGTATATAAGTTATTGAACTGTAAGGCTTTTAGATTTGAAAACTTTAGTAAACAGTTTTTAAGAACGTGTATGAAAAACAAATCTTAAAATATCACATATCCTTTTTCTGCCCCCACCTATGAAAAATATGACAATATAATATGACATAAACATTGGAATACTTACAGGGCAAGTTCCTTCATAACCATCCTCTGCTGTATTAACAGTGGGAAATTCCCCTTGCCAGATGTTGACCCTATGTTGACCTTTGGGCATCAACTTGTTGCCCCATGGAAAGAGCCTGCAATATAATAATCATTTATCATTATGGCAATTTCCCCATTTTCATGAGTAATTAAATTAGTTATTTTTATAGATTTGATTGGACTCTAATATTCTAACTCATATTTTTCTTCAAACCTGCACTCATACTGTATATATCCTCTACTGTTCTGCTTTTTAAAACACAATTAAACATCATGGGTAAACCTCCCCTTTAAACACAAAATATGTAGGCATACCTATTATTGAGCCCTCCCCTTGCTGCATTCTCCCATTCGGCCTCTGTGGGTAACCTCTTGCCTGTCCACTGGCAGTATGCTGTAGCATCATTCCAAGATACATGAGTTACAGGGTGGTCCATTCTGGTAGAAACAAAATTTTGGTATTCAAATCATGATTCTTTTTATGAAAAGGGATTCATTGAGAATCAAACTCTTTTTTATCACAGTCCATAATAATGTTGCCAGTCCCACTTTTTAAAATTTTTAAAAAATAGTAATTCATCATCTTCAAATACAATAAAATGATTGATTAAACCTATTATTTAAAAAAAAACAAAAAAACAACAACAACAAAAAAACAAAAACAAAAACAAACAAACATTTATTTCCCTCTGTTTGCATAATATCGTAAGTTTTATGTTTATTGTCTTTAATTATTTATTTCTTTTCTATTAAGTTCATCTCTAGATAAACTTTTACTTTTAGACTTTACAATCATTTTAAGTCCAGATAATAATAATAATGACAATATTTATAATGCACTTACATGTAGATCATATTCAATGATGACAATTGACAATGTATTTCCTCCAGAAAATTCAATAGGTTTCAATAGGTTTCGATTCAAGATGTTTATAAATAGATACCAGTGTCACATATCGAAATTTCAATAAAAACACAAAAAGGCAGAGAACTCTAATTAAATACTTGCTTTAAAATATATATTTCGGATTAACATAGTTGCAACGTAAGGCTTAAATCTTAATCTTATCAGAATAAATGCATATCACAGTTTGAAGCATCTTTGCCAATCTTACTTTTATCTATACAAAAAATCCTTGCTCCTCTTACCTCAAAGTGATACTAGAGTCTGGACCCTCTGGATGTCTCCAGTCAGCTCCTTTTACAGGGAGCCACCAAGGAGCGGCCGCAACCTGCCAATCAAGAAAAAACATTGTTGCCATGAGTGACACAGTATGACAAATAAGATTATTCCATTGTTGTATTTAAAAAAGCAATGTGCCAATTATGATGGAAGGTTAATTAGTTCCTTTCCTGGGCTCCTTGTAACAATGTAATCAATTAACTCATTATAAATAAACTGAAGTACATCTTTAGAGTCTAGAGTTTAACATACAATGAATGTTCCCAAAATATATTGAAATTCTATTTTATTGAACTTGTTGCTAAGTCTGGTAAGACTCTGACAAGTTTTTAGGTTGTTAAGGATAGCCTTTGTTTAAGAATTATAAATATGAAATTTTAAGTTCATATTAAAAATAAAAAATAAATATCTATTGAGTCATTCAACAATTCTTCAATTTATGGGGTCAATCTTTATTTTTTACTTTTACTCTCATTTATAACATTGATTTCAACTTCAATCTCACTTTACAAGAATCATATCAACAAAACAATTAAACAAATCTAATTCCACAACAATTATCAATCATAGTTAAAATGTATATGAAATGTTTTCATACTACCATTTTGTTGAAAAATTTATGAAAAAAAAAAGCGATTATAAAAAGCGATTATAAAAAGTGATTATAAAACAAATATTATAAATATTGGGGTCTACTGTTTTTTTAAACAGAGATTGAAAATAAGAATAACGCACATGAAAACAAACAAAAAGAAAGAAAAGCAAAAAATACACAATTTGCCTGCTCTTTTTTTGTTTTCTTTCTTTTTTTTGATAAATATATTCTTGCAATTGCATTGCACTTTGCTGAGAAATATGAATGAAGATTTGAGTAAAAGATCTGGGTAGTTAAAGATTACTATCCCTCAATAATTGAGTTGTGGGGTAGGAATCTATTCAAGAGTATATTGTAATATTGAGAATAAAATACACTTACAACTTGAGTGATTTCCTTTTTAACATCTTCACTAAGTCTTCCTTCCAGAACAAAAGAATCTCCAAATGTCTCTGCCTAAAAAGTAAGACAAATACATTTACTTGTATTTCATGTAACACAATGATGTAGGCACTTACACTTGTGCATGGTCAATTCATAATTGACCTTGCACTGGGAAGTACCTTACTGCAGCAGTTTTCTTCCAATGGAAAGTCAATGCAGAAAAGTTTCTTGAGCAGCTCAAGCCAAGTCAAGGTGGCATATCCAAAAAAGGGTCTAAAAATTCTACTAAACAAAATTTGAAATATCTAATGGAAGCATTATATTGCAAGGAGACTATAGATTATCTTAATTTATTTTGAGGTAGGTTTAAAGCTGGTTTCGCTTATTATTATTGAGAGTTTCCTCAGCAACCAAGAGGGCGACAGACAGCCATTTTTCAATACTGACTAATGTTGGTTTGCAGCTGTATATGTGATGTAGGCTAAGATGTAGCAAAATGAGAACTGAGATATTTCACAAACTATTTAGGCCTAAATAAATAATTACAATATATCAATAGAGATGCAAACTTTCACACAAATAAACTATCTACACAAGTCCATTTATTTTTATAAAGTTTATATTTTTCTTGCTTGTAAATGTTTAATAAACCCACCAACATTTGTAGGTTCACTAGGTTGACTTCTTTTTCTATACTTCAAAATGGACTTTCATTTATTATTTTCTGCATCATAGAGACCCTCTTCATTCTTCAGTTGACAAGTATCTATGGTAAAAAGTTTTATTGAAGTGTATATTTGTCACAAACTCTCAATCACTTCCCTTTAAATTATCAAAGTTATTGTTAAAGAAATACGAAGTTTACCACTTATCAATTTTAAACAGTATCAAATGAGAAAAAAAGTGATCATCACGAACAGTTGACAAGTATAGATGGTAAAAAGCTTTATTGAATTATTTGTCACAAACTCTCAATCACTTCCCTTTAAATTATCAAAGTTATTACAAACTCTCAATCACTTCCCTTTAAATTATCAAAGTTATTGTTAAAGAAATACAAAGTTTACCACTTATCAATTTTAAACAGTATCAAATGAGAAAATAAGTGATCATCATGAACAAAGAAAACAAAAGTTATGCCAATTTTTTTTTTTTTTTTATAACTTAAAGAAAAGCGCGAGTGTGACTGTGAAAAGTGAACGTTTGTTTTATTTATTTATCTATTTTTCCCCATTTTTTTTGTTGTTGTTGTTAAGTTACCTCTGTTACATAACCAGTTGTGTTGAAAAACAATTCAAACTCAGAATTGCTGACTTCGTGGACATCAATATAATAGGGCTCGAGCGTCACCAATCGGGAAGGGCTTTCACCATCGAGATAAATCTTTGCTTCATCGGTTCCCATTTGAAAAGATCCTCCTTTTATGTAATTCATTTGATTTGTTCGAGGAAATGTTGAATCAACAACATGTGTTTCAGAACTTCCGGTAGCATCGTTCACCACCTTGGAATATTTCAGGGCTGGTTGTTCAGAGCTATGATCGTGTTCTTCGTCGTGATTCCTGTTCAGGGCTGAAGATCCACAGCCGCATCCCTCGCTAGGCGGGTCACTGCCGATCTCCTCGCCAGGAACTCCGGGTGACTCTTCATCGGTGGTTGCGGCGGTGTGTGACTGAGTCTCCGGTGGACTTTGATGAAAATCGTCATTTTCCGCACTGTCCTGAATGAACGAAAGGGCTAAAAGCAACGTGAAAATCCATACAATGTACTTCATGATGGTCCGACCAAATGACAGTGAAAGATTGTCAAGGAAACGACTACAGAAATCAACAGTATTTTTGAAGGCTTAATCACACTGTGCCGAGCCTTTTGAGTTGTACACGTAAACTATGCATGCACCAATGCATTGATCCTATCAGTGCAAAGAGCTAGCTTTTGGGCGGAGAGAAAACTTAGCAAACAAATTACTGAGTAGCAGTACCTATGGTATCTTTCAGCGATCTTTCGTGGGATGAAATCGTTGGTTGAAATCAAGTTTCCCACTGGAATCAAATGAAAACATGACATCCACGAATCACAAAAGAGTTTCATCGAAAGCTCATCTATTTACTGATTGTGGAAACAAGAACAATTTCATAAAATGACATTCAAGATTCAAGTTCATCACCAAAAATACGGCTTAATTCGTGAACAATAACAATTACTTATAGTGGGGGGGGGGGGGGGTGGTGTCTTTTGCCTCATTCACATTTCATCCAGTGGGAGAAAGGTCCTTTTCCTATTGAGTCGGCCATCATCAGGGGCCCTGCCCACTATGACCTCCGATTTTTTAGGCACTACTAGTAGTTTAACATTTGGGGGGGGAGGGACGGTAGGGAAGGGGGGGGCACGTGTTCCTGGATTGCCACTGTAAATATAAATAATGATAAGATCTACATAAAATATACAACAAATTGTGTGAGATGAATAGTATTAATATAATTATATTTGCAAACAAATAAAATGTGATATAAAATTATGTAAAGTATTTTTAAATTGTTGAAAGTGAAATATATATTTCTAGTATGATATAAAAAAAGAAGCAGAAGGGCCAGAAGGAATCTCTATCAGTGGCGGATCCAGGATTTGATGACAGGGGGGGGGGGGGCAAATTGGAATTTTATATTTTTGGTCCACCAAAACCGGGAGCAAAAAGGTACATCATTTTTATTTATTTTTTTTTTTTTCAAGTTCAGTCAGTTCAGTTCAGTTTTTATTTACATATTCCAATCAAACAATAATGAAAACAACAATTATATTCATTTCAATACTATACATTATTTGATAAATCTTAAAACGAATGACATCAGTAGCATAAGATAGAAAGAAATATGAAGGAGCCTAAGTTAAAAGCTAAGCTTCTTACCATTATAGGCTCCTTTTGTGAAATGATGTATAAAATACATAAAGAAATAAATAAATACAAAGATATATAATAGGAGTAACTGAAGAATGTGCATTAACATATCTTTTTTTTACATTGAACTACCTAACGGTACGCAATGGTAATAGTGAGGCGTACCGAGATGATGTCATCATTATTTTGATGTGTAATGACGACATCATCTCGGCACTACATTATAATCATACATTAATAATGATTACGCAATGGAAAAAGTGAGGGGTACCGAGATGATGTCGTAATTTGTTGTAGAATGACGACAGCATCTCGCACTGCATTAGGCCTATAAACATACACTAATATTGAGATGACCATACATGTTTATGGGACTATAAAAACAATTGCTCATGTGTCATTTTCCGCCTGTGTTTTGTAACCTTTAATAAATGCCATTTAGCTTACATTTAAAAGTATGCAAAGAGGTTGATTCAATTATTGTTTTGGGGGTCAGACCATAACTTAGGACCAGTATATTTTTGGGGCAAAAGAGTTCGTGTACGTGGTAAATGAAATAAATTACGTTGACGTGTGGGGTATGAATGAACTGAGCTATTCTTTTCAAAAAGTTGGCTATTTCCGCAGGTATTTCATTAACAGACAGTTGGTGCATGAATATTCTAAGTTGTAAATATAAATTCGTCGATACGAAGCAATTTTATTTAAAGAAACAATGGTCTTGTATGAAAGGAATCCAGCATGGTTAATGTTTCTAAGTGCTTTTTAATCATAAGAATTTTCTCCTGTTGAGTTTTAGTCCATTACCCCAGGCAAGGATGCCGTATGATATGGCAAAGTCCACTGGCCGGGCGATAGGGGGGGGGGTAGTCCAGTTCAGTTCAGTTTATTTAAATTAAAATTTTTTTTTAAATTTAAATATTTTTTTTGTGGTATTAAAATTTTCCGGCCTTTGGCAAATCAAGTAAGTCGTCACATATCAACCACTAAGTCATGGGGTCGGTCGGTCAATTTTCCTCTTTTTATTCTTTTTTTTTCCATATACACTCTAAAAACTGAAGTGCTGTTTTTTTTAGCTCTTCAGAGGCTGAAATCAGCACTTTTTAAGAGCTTGCATAGTGACTGCACTCAAAGTGCTGTTTAACTGCACTCAAAGTGCTGTTATAGCACTTTCACGTGAGCTGAACTTTCAGCAAAAATGGGCAAAAACGGCGTGACATCGTTGGGATTCGAACCTGGGTCCCCTGCATGAGAAACTATGAGAAGCGCTGACGAGCAGGTTAGACCAATTCATCACATCTCACGATTGCTAGCAGATCATATTGTTGCATGATGAACTTTCTTCAAATTGGCCATAATCATATGCTGTCATAATTAAATCCAATTAGCGAAATCTCCGTTGGTCTATTGGTAACGGTCAGTGGTACTCTTCCATGTCTATAGGTGAAACCCTGTTCGAATCCCATATCGACATTCAACATTTTTGTTGTTGATAAATTAAACACTTGGGCAAATGCTAAAATAGCACTTCAGGTGCTGATAGAGCACTTCAAGTGCAGTCACTATACGAGCACCCAGAAATTATCACTTCATTTTTTAGAGTGTACTGATCAGAAATTTGGAAAGAAAAAAACAACAACAACAACAACAAACCTGTATCGAGAATTTTTGGCCTTTGCCTCCCCTCGCTTGGTATGTTTTATTCATTTATTTATTCTATTCTATTGATGACCGTGACGTAACTTACCCCTGAAAAAAAAAGAGAGAGAGAGAGAGAGAGAGAGAGAAGAAAGGGGAAAGGAGAGAGGGAGAGAAAGAGAGGGGGAAGAGAGATCAGCACTGTAAACATAAATTAGTCATTTGACTAATAAAAATTAGTCCTGCCCTATGTCTGAAATGACTAGAATTAATTAGTCGAATGACTAATGTTTAGTCATTTCAGACACTTTTGGATTTAGCATGGAAAATATATTTATAGATTTGTATTAGACTTTTCCATACTTCTCTATCCTGGTTTCTCTCTTCCTCTGTCCTTCCCTCTTGTTCTACTTTCACTTTACTTTGTGTCTTCCTCACCCTCTCACTCTCTTCCTCCTATGCTATTTCAGTGTATTGGCCTCACAAATTTGCCTTTTAGTAGGCCTACAGTAATAACACTATGATGGCTTGGCAGACTATTTATTATGTAATCATCATTACAACAATTCAGAGTATCTGCTATCGTGATAATGTTAACTATTCTATATATTTTTATAATTTATGTTGTACTATGTAAAAATTAAATTTTGTACATTATTATAATTATTAATATGCATATCCCGATTATGTTGAAATAAATCTGTTTTAAATCAAAAAGAGATTTAGTTGCTTCATTTCTTTTGTGTTTATATAAAATGTGGCCTTAAAATGATGACCAACTAAAATAAGGCACTAATATTTAGCTTTGTCTGACTTATTAATTCTAGTCATCTGGCTAAATCCAAAAGTGTCTGAAATGACTAAACATTAGTCATTCGACTTATTAATTCTAGTCATCTGGCTAAATCAAAAAGTGTCTGAAATGACTAAACATTAGTCATTCGACTAATTAATTCTAGTCATTTCAGACATATGGCAGGACTAATTTTTATTAGTGAAATGACTAATTTATGTTTACAGTGAGGAGGCTCTTAACCTACCGCCTTGTTGAAAGGAAGATACACTGGTCCTTTTTCCACGTGCACTTGGAAAAGATGAGTGTAGCATGTGCGTATTCTGTGAAGGCTTTAGGGGCCCGGGCCCTTCTGGTAGGCGCCAAAAAGGGCGCCAAATTGAGCAAAAAACACAAACAAACAACAAACTATGTGGAAAATATACATGATTTAAGCCGACTGACCCTATTAAACCTACCCCCACTGGGTACGCCACTGCATATCCCTATGGTTGTTATGTGAATAATGATAACATTTTGGATCCTTACCCCACAAATTTCCTCTTTTTTAATATTTTAAACCAGCGGGAGAGGGCCACTTTTTTATTTTTGGTTTCACCTAGCCTGTACAGCTTGGATATCGGAGCCTGATTTTCTTTGTTTTAATTTATAAGTATAAGCATGACAATTTTTCTGTTAAATTGCCCTTTTTTGTGTTAGTATAAATATAAACGAATCAATTTGTCAGAGGCAGAGCAATTGAATTTTATCATTTTGTCATTTAAAAACTTTTTTCTTCTTGCTTTTCTATTGTGGGGTTGGTCAAAACACACTATGCAGTATGCACACACATGCTTTTTTTATTGATGGATTCCAAAGGGATTCCCAATAAGTTATCTTTGTCTTTCTCCACTTAATTTTAGATTCGTAGGCTTTACTGTTAGATAGTCAAATAAAATTGTTTATTTTTGCCAATTTCAGGAACGCGAACTACAGTGACGAATAGTAAGTCAAGAGGGAAGACATGCTTTTCGGGAGCTCTCGATTTTCACGTGAATTGGACCATTTCTCGGGACTTTGTAAGAGGGGTGACATGGTCTGAAGCGGAATTATGGTGACTACTACATTAACTTTGATTCTCGTATTTTCGTTCATTTAGAGGATTTGAGTGTTTATGTGAATTTTTCGAAATTTATGAAGGAGTAATTCCAAAATTATCACCATCGCGTGCTGTTACTGTAGAGCATCTTAGTTGCGCATTGGCAACACAACTACTGCTACTACCATACTATACTCGCTACTCTACATCCTGTGACGTCACAATGACCGGTCTGGAAGAAAAGATTACATCCAATTTGCCAATCGACAATGGTCTACGGCTATGAAAGAACCAGAGGATGTTAATGATAACCAGCTACTCATCTTTATCAAGGAAGAGATGGCGAAGTTATCCAATCGTTGGACATCAAGCTCCAAGCACTTGAAAGTGCCATCGAACAGAGATGAAGAGAGGGGCAAAACAGCATGTCAATTTCTTTGTCTTTCCTCAACGAGCAATTCGAGAACTGAAAGTAAAAACTGAGAAGTTAGAGAAGACAAATAAAGATCTGGAAAAGAAGAACACATATCTCGAGAGAGAGACTTGTAGAAATCAATGGCAGGCTTAATGACTTAGATCAATACCATCGGCGTATCAATCTAGAAGTTGTAGGAGTTCCCAGAACAACGAGAAGAGGACCCGGAGAAAATCGTCCAACGCCTGGCAAAGCTGGTCAGCCCAGAAATCACGGCCCGTGACTTTCGACGTCGTTCATCGACTGGGGAAGAGCTCAAGAAGAGACAATACCCACGACCGATTATTGTTGAGATTCACAAACGACGGGCACGTAACACATTCTACGACGCAAGGAAAAGCTGAAAAAACATACAGTGCGAAGGATCTGGGATACAGAAATGATGCTAAAATCTTCATCAACGAAAAATCTCATACCCTCTACAAAAGAGTTGTTGAAGAAGTGAACAAGCGGCGTCGAGATGCTGGATACAAGTTCCTGTGGACACAGAATGGCGTATCTGCTTGAGGAAGAATGACAAGTGTCCACCCATCGTCATCAACTCCAGGGAGGACATTCTTGTCAAAATAAAGTAATTTATTCTCATGTTATAAACCAACTTCAACCCCTTTTGATTTTAATGAATGAATCCAATTCATCCACTCTCAAAAAGAAGCAATAGAATGTGATAACTTATCTTTTGATGTGATATCAACGCCTTTATTACCCAATGATTACAATTTGTATAAAGATCACTTATTTGAAAATTCACTGTCTGTTTCACATGTGAATATTCGTTCTTACAAAAAACTTTGATTCATTTATAGAATTATATGAAGATGTATTTCAAAGTAAATTTAGTTTAATTGGCCTTTCTGAAATTTGGAATGTAAAGATATTAACCAATTCACGATTCACATTACAACATAGAATACAATGTAGAACAGGACAAAGAGGTGGAGGTGTTGGGGCTTATGTTCATCATTCCTTAAACTATTCTCGAATTAATGATTTATCATTACCAATGCTGAGTGTCTTTGGTTAAAATACATGTTCAAAATGTAAGCATTATATTTGGAGTAATATACAGAAAACCAGGAACGAATATAGATGAATTCAATTCAGAACTTAAAAGTTTATTCGCAGAAATTGAATTTAGACAAGAATCTATGATCATTGTGGGTGATTTTCAATATTGGATTTATTGTCTAAAGAAGATAAAGTAATTATTTATTACGCCTTATGCAATCGTTTTGGTTTAAAAGCCAGGTGATCTCTTCACCAACACGAATTACTAGTTCAAGTGCAACCCTTATCGATCATATTTATACAAATATTTCATCATGTTGTATTTCATTCAGGTTGTATTGAGGGCTGGAATATCCGATCATCTTCCAATTTATGCCACTTTTGAGAAATTTCATGCAATTACAGGAGAGAAAACAATAATACTCAGGAACTTCGAAAATTTTCAGTCGATTCCTTTAAAAATATATGATGAATGTAAATTGGACAGATGTATATTGATTGTTTTCGAGCAAACGAGGCGTATGATAAATTCTGGAGATGTTTTTAGAGGTATGCGATCAAAAATGCTCCCATTGAGGAGATACATGTGGCATCAAAGAAACACAATAAACCATGGATAACACGCTCGATAAGAAGTCAATTCGGAAAAAGCATCAATGTATTCAAAGCGATCAAGTCTGGTTTTAGTAAAGTTCATTTCGATAAATAAAGAAATATAGAAATATACTTACTTTCGATTGTTAGACCTCAAAAAAGTGTACTATGGGGAGCTATTTGAAAAGGATAAGTCTACAGCAGAAAAACCTGGAAACATATAAACGAACTATTGAACAAGAATAACTCCTTGATAAAGCACAAAAATAGAAAAAAATAAAATCTGAATTGATGGTGTACCATGTTAATACACATTCCAAGGACATTGCTAATGTATTAATGACTTTTTTGTCAACATAGGCAAAAAAATTAGCTAGTAAATCGATTCAAATGTTAATCATACAGATATTGAATGAACGTCAATCTAAATCTTTCTTTTTCTCACCGGTGATCAGCTCGAAGTGAAAAACTTAATTATGAATCTTGATCAATCAAAAGATGTGGTTATGATATATACCTGCTAGCTTTATTTAATGCAGTAGACTATGTCTGTGAACCACTTACACATGTATTTATGTATCATTCTTGACAGGTGTTTTCCCAAAAATATGAAAAAAGCTAAGTGATCCCATATATTATAAAAGGATTGAAATGTTACCTGGCCAATTATCGACCTATTTCGATATTACAATATATAAGTAAACGTATTTGAAAAAATAGTGAATGCTCGCTTGATGAAGTTTCTGAATACAAACAAAATTCTTCGCGAACATCAATATGGTTTCAGAAATGGTTATAGTACAAAACTCTCGCTGAATAAATTTGATAAAGGAATTCCATTTCACTGACGAGGGTAGAATAACTGTTGGAATTTTCATAGACTTTGCTAAAGCATTTGATACAATCGTATACAGTGCTGCAAAATAAGCTGAATCATTATGGCAATACGAGGACTCATTAAACTGGTTTAAATTACCTGGATAACAGATATCAGTATGTTTGTTATGATGGTATGGAATCTCAGAGAAAAGAAATTACATTGGGTTCCACAGGGTTCAGTCCTTAGGACCAACTCTCTTTTTACTATATATAATGATTTATCAATTCCTCTTCATATTTCAAATTTCGTTTATTGCTTTGCTGGTGTGAGCCTTTCAACACTTTGACAAGGAGAAAATAGAATACAACTAGGAGAAGTAATAAACACTATCAGATGTTGTCACTTGGTGTGAAGCTATATAAACTTACTATAAATGTATCCAAACAAATTATATGCTTTTTAAGAATAGAGGTAATATATTACTTCAGAGCAGTTGGAAATAAAAGGTAAGTTTTGAACTTAGTTGTCACAGTTGTCTTTATAAGGTCTTTAATATTGATGAGAACTTAACTGGGAGAACATATTAATATGTATGTAATGTTGCATGCAAAAAGCAGGTTTCTGTACAGAATCAGACATTATGTATCGAAAAAGTATTGTTATGTTATACAATGCATTTATTTTACCGCACATTACTTAGATATAAGAGTTCTGGGGACTGCAAACAAACATCCTTTAGATCGAATTGGTCATACAAGAGGACTTCTGTAGTATATTATTCAATCTTCAATCATCACTCAGCTCCTTTGTTTCTGAGTTATTCGATTCTAGATGTTTTTAAGCAATACGTTTCAATGATTGCACATTCGTGATGATTGTATGAATAACAACTTCCTCATCGTTTCATTGATTATTTCTCATTTTGTTAAAACACCCTTCCGAGACAAGAGCCAACGAAATAAGAATTAAACACTCATCAAAGTAAGGACAAAATCTTGGAAAAAACAGTCTGTTTCGTATTCAGGTGCTGTCATATGGGACGCTCTTCCAGATGATTAGAAAAATTAATACGAGAAACTTTAGACAATCAATATAAGCGGGATCTTCTTGCAGAGTATATTCATGATTTAATTAATTTCGTATTGTAAATAGTGTAATATGTATAATTACATGTAATTTGTACATATGTTTTAAATATGAGTGTATACATTTGTACATATGTTTTTAAATTGATGTAATAATTTGTACATGATGTTTACTTTATGTATGTATATATCACAGTAACAACTAGAACGGGGCCAACTGATAGCGTTAGCTATTTGTTGGCTCATTTACAATGGCATATTTATTGATTTCTGTTTATGTATAGTTTTTGCAATTTGGTAAAAATAAATACAATACCAATAACAATACAATACAATCTCACCAGCTGGCATATTGGGAATCCCCCTTCCATTTTCAGGTTGGCGTGCCACTCGTTTCAAGGCGAGTTTCTGGTCGATTTACTTAGTCCTGACTGGGTCAAATTTGGGATTTCGTAGTAGTGGACTGTAAATCTATCGTTTGCAGACGAATACCTCTTTGAAAAATTGTTCTTTTGTGGGAGTTTTCCATATCAGAACTAATTTGGGATCTGGTTGTCTCACTGAGTGCCTTTTTCACTAGAATGTCTTCACTGCCAGCGGATTCATCACATTGAACTCAATTAAAACGATATGGAGAGTCACCCAATCGCATTGTGGCAATTGGAACGTCCGGGCTCGGGAGCTATGGAGCAAGTATTGGTGAGTAGATATCCGCTAGGAATTGAAGGGAGAGTGCCTACTATGTTGCGCACCTAAAACCTGTAATTTCAATGCAAAGTTAAAACATTGTTTTAGAGATTTCCACATGTTTTTCATATCTTTTTAGGTTTTTAAGATCATCGAACAGTAAAATACCAAGAAACATATTGTAAAACTAAAACGGAATGTGCACTTTGTCGTGGTTTTAGAGTAAAACCACCAAATATCGGAGTGTTAAATATCAGGACCAATTGGTCTTTCAACTCCCCAAGACAGCTTAATTGGGCCCGCACGGTCGAGGGTGACTTGCATGCCATTGATACGATGGACTTACCTTCTATCATGCACTGCAAACACAGCAGAGTCGGTTGAAGCTAAAAAAATATATTCAGGGGTTAAATCCCATGCAGGGGTAAAATCCATAATTGTGATTTCCAGAAATCCTTATGACCCAGGTTAATTTTGGACTCCAAAAGATCGATGACCCCAAAAAAACTCCGAACGGGAGATACGATCCTTGCTGGAAATAAACAGCTGAGATGTCACATGTTCGCTGTATCGCAAAAAAAAGTGTAATCGATACCGGCGGGAGCTACCTGATGGAATTTTCCAGACCCTTCTAAAAATAGCCACTTGCCTCATAACATAAGTCATATCGGACATCGGTGCCGAGTCAATGGGAAATGCGTGCTGTACATCGCGCATGCGCTGGCTTTTTTAGGGCGCAGGCGCATTGAGCTCATCAAACACATCGGATATTTAGAGACGGAAGAGGTTCTTTTGGTAAGTAAATAATTATTATTTACCGATTCTTTCATGTTTTTTTTTGTTTGTAATTGATAAAATCGGCATTTGCGCAACAGAAATAAGTTGCTGTTTCAACAATCAAGCAATTATTTCATGTTGTTTAGAGCGTGATTTTAACTGCCAAAATCGATCACGGCGAATCGCTGAATATATCCGATATTCAACGAGCGCATCCGATATTTAGATAAAAACAAGCCTTTATTAGAAAGCAAATAATTCATGTTTACCATATTTTTTATCAATTTTGTTTTTTAATAAGATTATTATTGAACATTTGTACTACAAAATACCCATGAGTTTTATATAATTTGGCGATTGCAATTTTTTTTAGAATCCAAAAATGCTTAAGTGTCCGGTATTTGGTGGTTTTACTCTATGGAAAAAGAAAAGATTAGACCGAGGTTACTCTGTCTTCATCGTAATTCCCTCTGAAGACAGAGATCATGCATTACGTGAGCTGTTCAAACTGCAGTGCTGTGATTCTCTATTAAATTTCCCCAAATTTCATGGGAAAACGATAGACAGCGCGTGCTGTAGTTAGAAGGGAATGTAATATAGGTCTACGTGGTATACGAAAAAGCAAATGCTGTGACCTTTTGCTGGTGGGCTGACCCATAAGTAGAGCACATCGCTGTGCTTTTGAATAAACATAAAAATGGACACCCCTTCTTAAATCAAAGAAGATACAGAGGAAGAGAAAGAGAGTGAGAGGGAGAGCGAGAAAGAGATCTACAGTTGATGCCAAAAGTTTACATACACCTGGTAAGAAAACATATAACTAAGATTTTACCACCATATCCATAGAACATCGGGAATCATTTATTTTGTTAAAGATGATTAGGTATGGTATTCACTTTGTTTCATGAGAGTGTGTTTCATAAAAGGAATTTTAAAAAAAATGTAGAGACATATTTAAATATGGGTGGTCTTAATTTAGTCTTGATGAATTCAATGAGTCAAAAGTATACTCTAACCAAAATTACTGATGGTGCTGCCTGTATTTTGCTTTATTTTAAATTTTTTTCACTTGTTAAAGCTGTCATTAAGCTTTCTGCATAAATGCTCCGAAGATTATTGTTCATTTCTTCAGCAAGATTACAACAATTAATGCAGTCCAATTTGCATGTTTCTTTACGCAAATACTTTTTTTTTTTTTAGGTCTGCCTACAGCATTTCTACAGGGTTCTGGTTTAGGCAATCACTCCCTAAACTCCACTCTGCTCTGTTTTGCCCACTCTAAAACTAATTTAAATGAATGCTTAGGTAATTGTGGTGATTGAGGACTCAATTTCTGTAATGGTTCCAACTTTCAGGCTGGCAAATTGATGTGATGCTATATATGCTCCATCACACTTAACACAAACAATAATTAAACCCATGATTAACCCATGATTGCTATGAAACTGTTTATGTAGGACCTGTGATGCTATATCAATATCTCAAGTCTACTTACTAACTGGTTGTATTTAGGTCATTGTATCATCACTTGATGTCAACATTCACTTCATCAATTTCAGAATGGGTAAAACAGAGGAGAGTGGAGATATGTATGATGAGGGTTGTTCACATGTGGTATTGGAAAAGGCCTATGTGGGCAGACCTAAAAAAAAAAAAAAAAATTCAATTTGCCCCAATAGGAGCCTCTACAAAATTTTATTCACTTGCCATATCAGGCATGTAATTTGGTTTTGCTTGCCCAAGAAAAAAACACTTGCCCGGATTTTCTTTTCATTTTCAATTTTATAGACCTTAATTCATGATTTTATTTTAATCAGCAACTACATCTGAGACCTAATAGAGAGTCTATAAATGGCTACTTATAGGAAGATTGCATACACAAATATTTAGCCACTCACCCTAATGATTTGAGCTTACAAAAAACAAAAAATTAATTGTAAAATCAATGAACTATTTTGTCAAGCGAGATATCATGTTACTGATCAGATCGGAGGACAAACAAAAAAAAATCTTGAATAAATTAAACAAGGTACCTGTAGAAAGGAAAAATAGTCATCCGTTCCATCTCTCGGGCCTAAAGTAAATGAGCTCTGCATATTTTGCACTCAAACTCGAAATCATGGTGAGGAACTATCGACAGGTTGGCTATGTTTTGAAAACAAACTCACTTTATCAGAAATTTTGAGGATTGATGTTGCGACGTGTTCTTGATTAAGTTTTCTCAAGAATTATATCCTTGCTGTGATTATGTTTGTCTGATTTGTATTCATAAACACATATTTTATTGTATTTATGAGGTGAAATGTTGCACATATACATTGTACATATTGTAGGCCTACATGTATATCTTACTCTCAAATCATGGCTTGCCCGATCGGGCAAGTGACTTTGAACTTTGCTTGCCCACCTGTGGTTTTCACTTGCCCAGGGCAAGCGGGCAAGTGGGTTTGTAGCGCCTTGCGCCAAGGAAAACTGCAAATGGGACCAATTTTTTCTTTTCTTTTCTTTTCCAAGAATTCTGAAATATTACATAAATTTTTTATTGGAGTATCTATGCTTTTGCTCATGTTTTGTTTTGTCTTGTTTAGCGTACTGTCATTTGGTGACATTTAATTTTTAGAGTAATTTTCAACGAAATGCTATATCCTCTGCTTAGTGGATTTCTGGTCTCTGGAATTGCTGCGACGTCTCCTGAGTCTCCAGGAAGTCAAACATGTTTGATCTTTAAGTTTGTTTTTTTCAAACATAATGGTGTTGCAGTGCTCAATGCATCCTGGGTCTTCTCCTGGGGGGCATTTCATCAAAGGACTTGTTGGACGTTTTATCCGACAAACTGTTATACGCTACTGAAATGCTTGCATCTGATTGGCTGAGAGCAAATTTGTCGGATAAAACGTCCGACAAGTCCTTTGATGAAATGCCCCCCTGATATTACAGAGAGGTCATTGCAACTGTTCCTCATGTCTGGAAAAGTCCTTTTAAAGATCAAACATGTTTAACATTTGTGTGATTTTCTTGAGACTCAGGAGACGTCACAGCAACGTTTCCACAACTTAAGAGACTCAGAATCGTGAAACCATCTCCAGGCCAATGAAAAATCCACTTTATCAGAGGAGATAACAATTGATTAAAACTTATTGTAAAATTTGATGTCACCAAAAATTTGCAAAAAGTTGGTTGCATACCCTACAAACAAAAACTTGGAAAAAGTGGGTTTTGTACCTTTCACCTTCCTAACTCTGTGACACGTGACAACGTTGACGAAAGCAGTGTCTCAAAGCTGAAGAGTTACTTAGTATTTCAGTAAAGGAATTACAAGAATGATCCATGTATTCATGAAATACTGACCTTTGAACTTAGAATGTACATACAAATTTGAAATTTGCGAGAAATCATGAAATTATAAATATTCAACACAAAAAGTATGAAGTAAAACATTATGTAACAAATTTTCATGATGATTTTGAAAATATATGTACACAGTGATGCAATTTTCTGTATCTTATTATTACTTATTGATTATTCGTATAAGTATGTATTATGGAGTGTGTGTGGGGGGGGGGGGGGTGTTGGGGGATGGGTGGGTTACATTGTAATGTATTTAGTTGATAGCACCTGTAACATTGGCGATTATCTGTTGTGGTATGTACATGTTATCTGGGATTACTGCAAAAGCAATTAGTGTGTGTGTGTGTGAATTCCTGAATTACTTATTGCAGGTTGTAGTGTATTGGACATGTTTCACTATTTTTTAAAAGCAAAATCAAATTAGGCCTACATTTAAATTTCATTTACATTTGTTTGAATTAAAATAAGTTAATTATTCCTGTTTAAAATGATTATGAGCGGATGAAGTTTAAAGTAAGAACAAAGCCAGGATGAAGTGCATATTCTTTATTGATACATGCACATACATGTATATCTTCATCAAGATAATATCTGTGTGAAAAATAGTATAATTTGTCTTCACAAAAATATGTACATGTACAAAAACATGTATTACTTTAATAAAAATAATACAATAGAAATCAGATATTCAAATATACGGATAAATTGTTGTTTTTATAGATGTACATGACTTTTATACAGGTTCTATACATTGATGGTTGATTGCTTGTGAGTCATACATGTAAATGCAATGTCCTTTTTCCTTTCAAACATGGTGTGAAATAAGTAGAGGAAATTTGCACTTCCAATTTCCTTTTCTGACCACTACAACTTTCTAGTTCCATTTCTGACCTCAAATTTGCATATTCTTAAATATTTTGCTCCTGGACAATTTTAAAAACAAGGAAAAGAATAGTATAGAAAGCTTTTTAGATGATTAAAGAAGGCCTCCAGGCTGGAGTTTGTATTTTAAGAAAAAAACAGTAAAACATAGTAAAATAATGTGGATTAACAAATATTCAGATTTCTGCTCCAAGAACATAAAAACAGGGATGACTCCTTGTGGAATGTTTAAGGTCATAATTACTTTTACTTATTTCAATATGAGGGATAGAATTTTCATATGCAACGTATAAAAAATAAAATGAATACCATTCATATAATAAAATACAATTTTAGAAGTAGTGGAGCTGTGACATCATCAGCCTGGTCATTGAATATGCATGAGACTATGCACAGAAATATACAAAAAAATGTGAAACTTAGAAAAATCATAAAGTTTCTTCGTTATTTTCCATCCGATTTTGTTGAAATTTTCCGTGTTGTACTTGTTATAATTTACTGTACATTCCAAACCATCTGAATTTCAGCCTGGAGCTCTCCTTTAAGAGATTCCATGACAAGATGGCGACAATGGCTCCAGTTCAAATTCCATACACTACTCAAACCTGAACTTCACACTATACCCTAACCTAAAGATAACCCTAAACCTAACATAAAACCCTTTTGCAACCATTACCCTATTATCCTACATCTTACACCACATAAAGCCCTGAGTAATTGTTGCAGCCTGTGCAAATGTTGTGTTACCGATTAAGAATGATTTTATTCATTTTTAATGATGCCAGAATGGTCAGTAGCCTACCTATTTTGACAACATAACAATAAATTGGTTCAGCCCTTAATTATAAGGGTATTCTTATCAAACATTACATTTATTTTACATTTTAAGATTTGTGTAAGGCCCTTGATCAACTTTGAATAATTTGAGAGTTCAAAATCTTAAAGGGGAAGTTCACCCTGGAATTTTATTGGTCTTAAAAAATGCAGAAAAATAAAAGAAAAATATGAGTGAAGGTTTGGGGAAAATCGACCAAAATATGATGAAGTTATGAATATTCAAAGTTTTGATTCTGTGACGTCACATGCGAGCAGATCTCCTATGTGTTATGTAGTGTAAATTCCATAAAATGTCATTTTTGTCAGAAGAAAATAATTATGTCGCCTGTGCGGTTGATATATCATCAAACATATTTTCATATACATGACTATATCAAATTGACCCATTCCTTTATCAAGAACCATGTCAAAAAGACAAATTTATGGAATTTACATACACAACCAATGGGAGAGCTGCTCGCACGTGACGTCACAGAATCAAAACTTTACATATTCATAACTTCGCTATTTTTTGGTCGATTTTCTTCAAACTTTCACTAATATTTTTTAAATATTTTTCTTCATTTTTTAAGACCAATAAAATTCCAGGGTGAACTTCCCCTTTAATGTATTCTTTGCTCCTGCTTAACAGTACCAAAAACAAATCATCTTACTGAAAGTGGTCAGATTTTTTTGTATTTCTTGTGGACTTGTCCAGCTTTCACACTCATTCAACTCCCATTCTTGTTTATATGCAGATGGTGATCTTTCCCTTTTTATCAACAACTCATGTACTGTAGATGCTTTTAATACATAAATGACATATTTATATAATATTGGATGCACTTGAGTGCAATATGAGATGTATTCCATTCATCAGTATGAATATTGCAAGAGTCGAAGACGAGTGCAATATTCATACTGATGAATGGAATATATCTCATATTGCACGAAAGAAATCCAATATTATTATTATTATACATACAAACCATTTTCCATGGCAACAGCAACGCTATCAGTTTAAACAAATAAGAGGTTTACTCTCCTGTATCAAATCTGCCTGAAGGAGAAATCCAAATGATCAATCTATTATGATGTAAATTGTTGCTCCGCGTATCCATTGTTAAAGCTGTTGCGCGCAGCATTTTACTGGCATCGCGGAGTGCAATATTGTAACAATAATGCACTCCTTTTCTCCATTGATACGGGTAATGTAGAATACATAGGACATACATTATGCTAACAATATTGAACGCCGACAAACAAACATCTGGAAGAGTATTAATACATGGTTTTAATGTATCGAAAAAGAGACTCAAACGTATAATAATAACTAATAAATCACATTGACATCTGCCAATGCTCCCTCCCTGTTTTAACATCAATTTGTAATATCCCTCCTGTACATGTATGTCAGAGAGCTTTGGCACTCCGAATAAATTATTCAATGGTTCATGGATGTCATAAATTTTGTATATGTACCGATTAGTTGCAGTGCATATGAAATACATTTATTAGCATGATTGCAATTCTCATTTTGATGGAAACAAAATGAGGGTAGTATTTACCACTGTGACTGGTACACACCCTAAAATTGTTTGTAATTGAACAGAAACCACCCCCCCCCCCATTTCTGCTAAAAAAGATGTGTTATAAACCCCAATCAGATCTCGGCCACCGAAAGCGCGATCACATTAAAATTCGGTTCACAGGTTATTTGGAATATAAACTCTGTATAAAGTCTGTATAATGATAGTAAATTTTTTGAAAATACGTAATTTTGTAGTTAATAGGAATAAATTTAAATCAATTAAAACAACCCATTATTGGCCCTTCATTGTTGACAAAAAGTCATGTGGCACTTTCCTATTTGTTGCAAAGTTGGTTTCAAAAGATTTTTGAGACTTTAAAAAAAGTCACTAAATTGTGTGGCGATACTCTCATGCATTTCAAAATGTCGATGGGGGCAATGATGCGGTATTAAGACACGCATTATTTAATTCCTGCAAAAACATTAACATTTGTCAAGGCTTTAATCTATAAATATACATTGTACAAGCTCTTAGCTGCCCAGGCACAAAATTACTTTTACACTCATAAATATTTGGAGAATGTCAAAGTGATCTTGTATTGAAATGAAAATATACACTGTGGACTCTATCACATGCTCTACATGTACAAACTTCCTTTAATTTCATAATAGACTGGTATGTAATATTTTAATAATGATGACTACAAAATTACTATTCAGTAGGAGTATTGGAATTCTTCCAGATTGACCTTTTCGATTTATTTCTGCATGATCGACCAGTTGCATCTTCAATTGCCCCAACCAATCTTTTGCTCCAATAACCCAACATTCACGTCATCTTATTTCATAACATCCTCTCGCTAAGCATTCCACATCTTTCCCCTTGCGCATGTACATGTGTTGCTCTCCGGAGCAAGCAATATGACATGTAATTCAAGCGCTTTTATTTCTTCAGCTAGGCGAGGGGACTAATATTGGGAGGCTTTCCCCTCTGGCCAGGGAAACCTATGATTCATGAGGGAGATGAAAAGATTGGCATTTGCTTGCAATGGAAGTGCTATGGAGTGGTCGTTGGAGACACGATGGAGTACCTCTGCATATTATTCCATCACAAGCTACATGTTAATGTAGTCTAGGTTGTCAGGCCAAAAAGGCACTGCTTACATACTAGAAGCATTTAAAGGGAATCTTTGTACGCTAGTGGGAAAAGTGAACAAAGTAATTGCGAGCTTTCAAATTCTTTTTGTTTTTGTTTTAGGAAGAATACAATTATAAAAAGTTCAACTGGCAAGGACGCTCTCATGATATAATGACAAAAACAAGTTTAAATGTTTGGGTCAAACATTTTGTGTAGTCCTATATACATTTTAGTGTGTAGTTCATATGCAACTACACAGAAGTGGGTTAAATGTACTCTTCTAAAACCTCACAACATGCAACAATTCTTAGGTGAAATTTTATTGACCTTTCCAAATCACTTTGAGACATTTTCTTCCACAAAATATATCATGATCACAACAGCTATTTTTCTAAACATTAACCCTTTGGCTGCGACGGGCTTCTACAGAAGCCGAGCGAGGTGTTCAGTCTGCGACGACGGGCTTCTACAGAAGCCGAGATAATTCCCTAATATATTGACAAACTTATTCAGCTTTTCACCAGCTCTTTGGGGCTAAATTCTTGAGGAATAGGACAAAGATATATTCATTTTGAACATCCATTAAAGAAATAACCAAGTTACGTGGAAAAAATCGAGAACAATTCACTTCATTTCAACATTACCATAATTTTTTTTACATAAGAAACGAATTCCCGATCTTAACTTTTGGCGTACGCGTACGCGTCCGGAGGGGAAGAAATAATCAAATAAAGCTAGCTCGAGAGGAGAAATGCGAGAGATAAAGATTGAGAATGAGAAGAAGGGAGAGAAATAAAAAGGTTAAGGGGTTAAAACAATGTTCATTATTATAGATATATATAAAACATTAGTTGTATGGAGATTAAGCCTGTCATTTTCCGATTCTCGCTAGGTTATATATACTTATCAAGATAATGAGAGGGGTTGATTATCTGACATTTTGCTTCAACTATTTTGTTGTAATTATAATGATGTAATGAAATGTAAAGTATGTCAAATGCAGTAGGTATTATAAGTTAGAAGTCTCATTTTTATTTCAAAACTTACACCTGCCAAAATTCCTGTTTTTCTTTACCAAATAACGCGTCTTATATTTGGTTTTGATGACTATGCCTTACAGTGTTAGATAGAAAAATGTCTACCCTTTCATGTTTACATTTACTACAAATCATGAAAATGACCGAGTTAAATGCAAGGAGTAATGAAAGCACAAAACATGACAAATTTCTATAACGTTGTAAGTGTACAAGAAATCGCTCCGCCGCAGGGGTAACAATCGCGTTTCACAGGCCCGCGCTTAAAGGGTTAAACTATCTCTAGGTTGTCCCAATTAAATTAAATGTTTCATTCATACATTGTAATTTGCCTCTTGAGAATTAATCTGAAAAGATACATGTAGTTTATGTACGTAGTATGTGTACACTATACAATGTAGGCCTATATTGTGCCATTATTTGTGATAGCATGGATATAGTGACCTCAACATATCCAAACAATCATACATAATTTTGTAGATCTAATATTACCACATACATGTATACTCCTTGGACTTTTAATCTGTTAAGTATCAATAAAGCTGAACGATTATATTGTTGGACTTTTTGCCTGTGGTGGTCCTAGTAACTAGGCATTTAGAATGATCATAAAATTAATATACCGGTACCAACTAGGCTCAAATTCCAATGCTGTTGGAGAATCTAGGTCACAATCAATGTTTTTGATGAATCTGATTGTCAATTTCAGGGACAAAATTTGACCAAATATGTTATTTTTTTATATCAAGCTTTTGTTAGTGGTTTGACTACCATGAATAAAAGAAGTGCAAAATGAGAATAACATTTTATTGTTAATTCAGAAAAGTGCCTTAGCCAACAAAGTATTATTTCATGTATAATGATAATAATAAGAATGTATTCATATACATGTAGCACGTTTTCCATGATATTATATATGTTCAAATGTGCTGTTTACATGTTTAGAAACTACTAAACATTAATATAATACACAATATTTATGACAATGTACAATTAACTTTAATTCAATCATTGTTCAATGGAAGTAACTACTATACAAAACTTTTTTTCACCCAGAGCTAGAATTTTAATGGCTTTTTTTTTTTTTTTTTGGTAGCCTTTAAAGCAGTCTATCTTCTGTGACTCTGTAACGGATGATAAAAGAAAGTGTCTGTATTTCTAGACTATGCTATTGACTGTAGTATCAAATTAAATGCATTATTCTGATCAGAGACTGAGGCAGGTGGGAGTGAATCTGGAGGGCTTGCATGACGGTGGCATCTCAAACCAAATACATCAATTGAACTCTCTTTCACACAGGAAATTTGTATGCAATTCTTTTGATAAAAATATATGAAAATGATACTATGAGGATGAATGTTACTCACATATTTGCTAAACATGACCCCAGTCCAAAGAATGGGTAGAAAAGGAGGGGGGGGGGGGGGGAATAAGGAAAAGATTGGAGGAAATAGAAGGAAAACAGTGTTTTACAATTTTCCTCTATTTGCAGATTATTTTATTTTATTATTTTGTTCTAATAGTGTCAATATTTCTAAATCTAGTTGGTCAACTTTTATTTTATTTTATTTTATTTTCTTCTAAGGAAGAAATTGATTTTAATCCGATTTTAAACTAGATTTGAAGTAAATTTTAGTACAAACTTATAGCTATCATGCAGGGGATATGACTATTGTGTGCTAACAAGCAGAAGCTTGTGGATTTCATTTGAATATTGATATTCTACATGTAGTCAGGTGATTTTTTTTTTTTTTTTTTTTTATTGAAATCAGAAGAATATCAGTTGTGCCCCACCTTTTTCAATCTTTTGAGCTGCACTCCCTCCCCCATTTTCAAATCCTGGGTCGCCATTGTATATTTGTACATGAACAAGTGTTTTGTATCATATAGGGCCTAATGCTATGTGGGTATAGTATTTCCTGTGTGAATGGGACATTGGTCTCATGTACTTTATAAAGCTCTAGTTATCAAGCCTACATGCTGATATGGTATCGTCTCAATATACCTGTAGCTGTAGGATGTTATACATGTGTGTATGAGTCATAGGCAGTCACCAACCTGTATCTATTGCATGGAGATTATACAGACACATTATTTACATTGACTGATATGAAAATTACCTATCTGGTCAATTAATTTTTCCTTCAATGAATCAAAATTAACATGTATGATAATTATGTCTGTTTTAATGTACATTGTACCTGCTAAATTGCTCTTTTAATATTTATTCTATTTGAATAATGATTCATGTGTAGTGTACATGGGAAAAGTTATTGTTTTTGGTACATTGTACCATAGCTACATATTTCAGAATGAAATGGAAATAGGCATGTTCATTTCTGTTTACATGTACCATTTGGATTGACTACGATTCATGTCAATTCTAGCATAAAATTATATGCTCTGGGACTTACATTAACTAGTCATTATAATGATTGATTCTTCTGTTAATACATATCCCATACCTATTTTTTTTTCTCCTCTATTTTTATGGATACAGCTCTGCAGTAGATACCCATCAGAAAGGCTTGAAAGTGGCCATCAAAAAGCTTGCCAGACCGTTCCAAACAGTCATTCATGCCAAGAGGACCTACAGAGAATTACGCCTCCTCAAACATATGAAACATGAAAATGTAAGTAACGGTAGCGTTAAGTACAATAGGCTTTAGAGCACTCTGTGAATATATTCTTTCAGTGCAATTAGCGGCATACTGAAAAATTCAATGCATTAATGAATTTTTTTCTGATTCATTTTGTTGTCTTCATCAATGAAATGTCATTTAGAATCAAGTTTTGTTTTCTATGAAGGTTGTAAGAGTAAAATTAAAAATATTATTGGTGTCAATTTGAGGATCAAAAGGTAGGCCATGTAGACCTTTAGAGATCTTGATGTCTTAACATTATGATTATGTATACAGTATGATTCTTGTTCTTTTTTTCTTTTTTTTTTGACTGAAATTGAACGCATCTTAGGTGATCAGCTTGCTTGACTGCTTCACTCCTGACCCAGTCAACTTCTCCAATGTCTACATGGTGACCCATCTGATGGGAGCAGACCTTAACAATATTATCAAGTGTCAGAAGCTCTCCGATGACCACGTCCAGTTCCTCATCTACCAGGTCCTCAGGGGACTGAAGGTTAGTTTGGAAATGGTCTCATTTTGTATAAACTGAAATTCATACTCGGCAAATTATTTTATTGGGCACCTTTTTTAAGTTTAAGACTTCCTGACTTGTTGCCATTCACATAATTAAGATGTTATGAGTGTGTGACATGATGTTATGGTGTTAGGAATGTTGAAAAGATTCATGAGAGGATTTCTGAGGAGAGACTTGCAGATCGATCATCCGATCTAACATACTGGGAACTGCAGATAAAAATTATTTTGGGGTAAATAAGTAGTTTAATTGTATGTTTGAAAGAAAAGAAAATTGAATTGAATTAGTTGTTCTTCTTCTTGGAATTTCAGTGAGATGGGGAAGGGTTGGGGAGGACCTTTCTCCTGTTGAGAAAAAATGAAATCATTCATGCAGGATGACAAATAATGACATCCATGTACTTAATATCAGATACTTCCTTCTACTACTTATCATTGAGATGACCCGAACGGCTTTTCCAAGATATTCTCTGGGATTTAGCTATGGACGTGTTCAGATTTACTTTGTTTCTATCACATAAACCTGCAAGAGTATTGCCATTATACTGGGGAGCCCTTTGATCTGTTAAGTCATGGCTCGTCGGAAATTACGGTGTCAGCTGCAAATAATACACATACATGTATTTGACATAATAGCGTCTGGAAGGTCCTTGATGAATAGGTTAAAAGTTATGGCCCTAGCATGCTCCCTTGGGGTATACCCAGAAGTTGACCTCTGTGAGTACCTGAAAATGTCACCTTACATACACTACTGGTCAAAAGTTTGAGTACACCTGCTGTCAGCTGTGTTCAGGTCATTTTGGATCATTTGTATGTCCAGCATTTCAGTCAAAGGGTGTTTCCTTTTTGTTGGGACATGTTGCCACCTGCCAGATTGAAATGAACGGATCCAGAACCATGTGTCACTGGAGATGTTACAGAGTGCTAACTTCTGCAGAAGGACATCAAATGCTGTACCAGAATTTTAAAATATGGCATCAATGCAAGGAGGTTTACGCTTGTCCAGTTCCTGTAGCCAAAGTCTTTAGGTTGGAAACATGAACTTTGATGAACATAACCATGTTAGAATTAATTGAGGAGAGAATTTGATTTCAGGTGGTCAGAGAACTATTGGTAGGGTTGGGCGAATCTCAACTTTTTTTTTCAAACGAGTTGTTTCTATAGTAAAATTCGATGTAGAAACTGAAAATGACAATTATTTTTGCGTACGATGACGTCTTACGTCGCTAAAGTGCAAAAAACCAAAATGGCCGCCGAAAGGGCGTATTTTGCCCAATTATCACACTTTTTATAGGTATAAACCACTTTTATTACGTTTTTATATGGATTTTGGCTGTCAGGGTACCCAACATGATTAATCCAACATGATTAATCCTACCTAAGTTGACTGTTAGTGTAGTTTGCTAGTAAGTTTCAGTCAATATCGAGCAAAAATCACCTCATATCAAAATCACTAAATAACACCTATAACATATACTAGGTACATTAGGTCATGATAAAATTGTCAGATTTGAGCTTTTAGACCATCAAAATCTATAAAGAAACAAAATAAACCGGTTTATACCAATAAAGTGTGTGATGAATGGGAAAAATACACTATTTCGGTTTTTTGCACTTTAGCGACGTCAGACATCATCGTACACAAAAACAATTGTTATTTTTGGATTCTACATCAAATTTGATTATAGAAACAACTTGTTTGATATAACTTCTCAGAAAAAAGTAATTATTTGCCCAACCCTACTATTGGTTTAATGGAGGAGGGTAGATTGACTGGAAGAATATTCCAAAGCTGTGTGATATGTCACTAAGCTTATTGATAACTTCTCCATGGATATGATGTATACGATGAAGCGCCTCTTGTTATCAGGGATGGTATTTACATGCATCCATAATTAAGTAGTTCGCATTGATCGCATTTTTTGTATCGTTGCAGACGGTCATGCGTTAAACTTTGAGATACCTAAATAAATTATGCTTCTTCGTGATCAGCCTCTTTATTTCCTTCATTTTCAGAGGGTTCGACCATGATGTACTAAATTTACGGGAATCGTGTCATAGGAGGGAGCATGAAAAGGATACCTCCCAACTTGCATTGATGATTTTGCTTTTTGGTTAATTTTGTGATTGTTTCTCTTGCAGTACATCCACTCAGCCGGTGTGATTCATCGAGATCTCAAACCTAGTAATATAGCTGTCAATGAAGACTGTGAACTCAGGGTAAGATTATTAAATTATTATTAATAATCATGTGATTTACAATGCGCCAAATCAACTCTGCAGAGTACTCAAGGTGTATCTTAAATCTAATATTCCATTGAAAATGTCCCAATAAATCAAGGATGCATAATAAAAAATTACATGTGTGAATGAAGGAAAATTCAATGCCGGAGGTTTGGCAAATTTCAATAATGTATAAAATGAATATTTATCATGTCTCTACATATTTGTTACCGGTAAGTATTCTAAAACTGTCATATTGTCATTATGTAGTTGGTCGTATCATGTATGAAGATAAAAGTTACAGATGTATGACCCCTGAGCACTTAAAGAGGGGTGTTTCACAAAGGGCCTAAGTAGACTTGAATTCTAAGCCCATCCTGTATTTATTGATAGACTTCTCAATGGCACGCATCCCCTGAGCATGATCTGTTGTTTTGCTTAGATCCTGGAATTTGGATTGGCCTGTAGCACTGACGATCCTCATTACCAATGCAAGTCCCTCATACAAGACTGAAAGATTAGGAACCCTGTCACTTGCTTAAATTCAAATACCTGATTGCTTGCTTTACAGTCTAGTAAACCATAACATTCAATCACTTGATATTATGAGTTGTGAATCATTTTGTTTTGCTTAGATCCTGGACTTTGGATTGGCCCGTAGTACTGATGATGAAATGACTGGATACGTAGCAACCAGATGGTACAGAGCACCTGAAATCATGCTCAACTGGATGCACTACTCTGACAAAGGTAGCTTAATGTTGAAATAGTGTCGACCTTTGAATGAATTGCGATACTGGATTTTAACAACATTAGAGTCATACGCAGTGGTAAAATGTTGAATCCTTTGATATCTCATCCATGCTACATTATTTATCAAAGAATTTTGTATTTACAATAATGAATTAAATGGGTCAAGTTTATCTTTTCACTTTAATCAATTTCCTTCACGCATACATTTTTCTGTACAAATCATACTGCAGGCTGTATTATTTTAATCATTGAAGAAAAACAAATAGTTTTGTTGATTTGAATGTTTTTTGATGAATATATTTTTCTTTGCATTTGACATATGCGCCCTGTAACTTCATGAGTTAAGATCGGTTCTATCTCGGTAGCCTCATTTGGAGTAATGTTAGGTGTTAGAGTTAGATAAAAGCGGGAGCGAACTGACCAACCCTCTCATTGGCCATGTGTTGTAAATAGCTAGTCATAAAATATACCTTTTGAGATAACCATTAATAATGAATTGTATGAATTAGCCTATGATTTTATTTGTTAAGTGACACTAAAATGTTTTGAGAGGAAAAGTAATTGTTTTGATTCTTGGTAACATGATTATTGTGGTATCAATATATTGAGTGGTGAATTAGTGTGTGTTGTCACTTAAATGGGTCTGTATTTCATACACTGCTCAGAATATTGCTTTGTGGGTGAGAAATCGTGTCAGATTTGAGGTGGTGCAATACAAGGCTGCTGTTTTGTATTGGCTTTTAGGGTTAGGATTGAGATTTTTGAATTTCGGGCACCTTATCCACGATTTTACCTGTTCTACAGCATAAGCTACCACAATACAATCGATACATATTTTTCATGAAACACTCTGTAGGCTACATCATTGTGCAATGGTAAAATGTCTTTGTTGGTTCTAGGACAACTACCCCTTGGACAATTACCCCACTCCCACCACAAAATCTACCACCTAACCCTAACCCTATTTCTGGGGGATAGTTGTCTGGGGGAAATTGTCCGGGGGGAAGGGGGTACTTGTCCTGATATGGTCATGATTATAAGATAACGTTTCTATATTTTTCTTTGCAGTTGATATCTGGTCTGTAGGCTGTATCATGGCTGAGCTTCTCACACAGAAAACACTTTTTCCAGGGAGTGACCGTATCCTTTACCCCTTGTCTGAAAGCCTAGAAACGTCTTTGTACATGTACATGTTAAGATTTTTTAATAGACTGTTTAAGGGAAATAACTGTTGCAATCTGAATTGTGTATGTATGTATTCTCTTTCTTATTGACTATGTTTTTTAATTGGAACTCTGTTGCAAGATCAGTTCCTCTTCTCAAAACCAGTAGATTATTTAATACAGAGAAGTTTTGATGGCTCAAGATATGGGTTTTAGAGATTTGACTTTGAAATTACAATATGAAATTCCTTAACATATTTCAATGTTCAGACATAGATCAGCTGAATAAGATCATCTTGATTACTGGCAAGCCTGATGATTCCTTCTTACACAAGATTGCAAGTGATAGTGTATGTATCAAATATGATATAAATATTTCATGGTCTATCATGCAACATACCGAATTATGTGGATGTCTGTTTCACTGAGGTGAAATCAACTTTTATGAGGGATTATTCAGTATTTACGGTTCATGAAGTCCAGTAATGTTGAAATAAAATGAAATTGTAAATCAGAATCTGAACTTACTTTGAGAAATTTTCCTTTTTTTCCTCCGCTACATTTCGACAAGTGCTCTTGTCATCATAAGGCTGTAGAATGAGTCTATGTCGAGTTTTGGAGACTTCTGTTGGGCCTGTGACAAATCCTCCCGCCACAGGCCAAACAGAAGTCTCTAAAACTCGACACAGACTCATGACGAGAGCACTAGTTAGAAACGTAGCAAAAAATTTCTACAATTGCGTTGGATTTTGATTTGCAATTTCATTTTATTCTGATCTCAGAGTACCGAATGAACTTGCATGATTTTCTTGAGTAATGTTGCATTAATAGAACTTGCAATATATAGACCCCTGACCTAGGTGCCCCCTTTGCCACACAAAAATTTCATATTTGTCAAAGTTACAATGTAGTTCCTTTTTTAAAGCTCTATTTTCTTTAAAGAGACAGGTATTTTGTAATTTGTGTTTTGAATTGACTCTAATATGTAATTCTTTTTATTGTTGTCCAACAATTATATTTGATTTATATTTTTATTAGTGCTCATGCAAACAAAGTAGCACAAAAAGTACAGTGGAAATTATTTATAACAAGGGCCTCGGGAATATGGAAATTACCTTATTATATCAGGATTCTCTTTATTTCAGGGTAAAAAAGACAAGTGAATACAAGGAGCTGGGAGCAGCAAAATTGCCTTGTTATATCCCGAATCTCATTATATCAGACCTCTTTATAAAGAGTTTCCTTTGTACTGTCTTGTGCCCGTGAATCTGTATTAAGTACAGGAGAGATGGCCGAGTGGATAAGTCTGCATACAGACGATCACAAGGTACGCGGTTTGAATCCAGTCCATTCTGCTAATATCCTTTGGCAATACATTAATCTACAATTTTGCCACACTTGACCCAAGTGAGATGAATGGGTACCAGAAGGAAGAAATTCCTTGAATGCTGATATGCCTTGAGCACATTATAGAGTGGATTTGGAGCAATACAAATCACATTATCATTATTGTTTGTTGTTGTGTTATTACAGGCAAGGACCTACCTGTCGAGCATGCCCTTTTCCCCAAAGAGAGATTTCAATTCCATCTTTGTGGGTGCTAGTAAGAATGCTGTTGATCTCCTAGAAAAGATGCTCCAGTTAGACGAGGATATGAGGTAAAGATCCACATTTGCAATATACAAGTTCCGCCCTTTTCCATTATAAAGAGAGCAGATTTAACGAGATTTTATTTAATGAGGCATATTGATATTTCATTTGCTGAGTGTTTTGAGCTAGAATATACACTGTAGATACCTCTCAGAAATAATACACTAATTTGCAATTTAATTCAGGGCATTTCTGCACTATTTTATCCAGCTTTTTACTTGTCTATCCAAACAGCAGCTGATTGCCAGAAATGCACTTAACAGGGCTTTATTTTCTTAAAAGTGTGACAGTGATGACGCACCATCAAGCATCTGAAAATCAGTCGGGGCTTGCAATAAACTGTGCTCTTAGTTTTTTTTCCAAAGAAATCAGCACATTGTTATAGTCCGATTTGTTTTGTTTCTTTCCCGAAAAATCTTGTTTGAAAGGATTCTATAGGACTTTTTCATTATTTAAAAAATTGTAGTGCGGGTAGTTTATTTTCCCAGTAAAGATATGTTTTGTGATGTATAGTGCCTTCAAATATTGCATGAAAAATATATTTTCTGTATGTATAACATTGATGATTTTATTATTGAATATAGGCTGAGTGCTGAGCAGGCTCTTCAGCATCCGTACCTCTCAAAGTATCATGATCCAGATGATGAACCCAGTGCACCTATGTTTGATGACAGCCAGGAAAACAGTGAAAGTGAAACCACAATAGATGAATGGAGACGTAAGTATCGGCTTGGCCTTGGCCAATTTTTTTAGGGTAAAGGACATGACAAAAGGAATGGTCTCTATCCAAGTCACTCTGAGGGAATGAATAAGTAAATCCCATAGGGGTAAAGAGTTGCGCAGGATTCTTGATTGAATCCATTTCTTGTTAAAAGCATTGGAATCATGGATATTTTTTTTTTCATTAATTCAAAAGCAGTGAGAGTTTGAAAAATACTTCACAATCATGGACACAGTTTTAACAAAGGAATGATTATATGCATTATATCCTTTTTATGTATATGCCTCCATGTTCAGTATATCCAGCTCCCTACAATTTCATTTTGACCACCAAAAAAAAAAAAAAAAAAGATCTTGAATTTGGTACCAAACATATTGAGAATGATAGTTGTATGAGACTTTATTCACCCTTCTTTTCTTTCTCTTCTCTTTTCTTCCCCCATAGATAAAGTTTTGAAAGAAGTGACAGAGTTTGTTTCGGACCAAGTTCCTATGGACTGAATTGCCAGTGCATCATTAGTCAAGTTATTAGAGCTTATATTATTATTATTATGCATTATTATACAGAGTCCATCAAATGTTGCTTTGACACATCTGTGTTTATGGAAATACTTATTAGCTGATTATGTGTAAAAAATTGAGAATTACAGAAAATCGACTTGAAAAATCATTTGTTGATCTGACTGTTCAACAAATCATTTCTCTTGTCAAATGATGTGAATATTATAGTTATGAAGATCTAGTATAGCATGGCATTAAACATGTTCGAAGGGTAGGGACATGTGTGGGAATTGAGGATTAATCAGAATAAAAAACATCTCTGAAAAAAAAACCCTTGCTGTACATTCATGTAATTGAGTCATTTTAGTACATACTAACCCACTATGCTCTGGTTTCAATCCTAACGTCAAAGCTTTGTGATAAAATTGACAATTTGGACAACATTGCAGGACATCAGTGACAAGGGGGGGGGTTGTGCCATGCTCAAGAGTGGCAAGAAACCTCTCTGACTACAGACTGGAAATGTGTCGTTTGGTGTCAATGAGGGCTGTGTTAAAGATTATTCATTATCTCTCCCCCACTCAATAGGATAATATTCAGGTACATTCATTATCCTCTCCCTCACTCAATAGGATAATATTCAGGTACATGAGTTTTGCAATAATGATGATAAGTGTGAATATTAGATTGTAGAGGTTGTCCATATTTCTTGTAGCATTTAGTAGTAATTTCAATTAACATTAAAATTCACCTGTACATACACAGCATGTTATGCTTACTAGTTGCTGCTTTCATCTTCTATTCTTTAAAGATTAAAAATTGTGTGTAACTTTTTTTTCTGCATCCTTTTAGAATGTCTTTCTTAATGGAGTACTACAACTTCAAAGCAAATAATATCAATAAAATATTTGTAAATGTAGATTTTAAGCATAGTAAGGGAAATCAGAAATACAATGTAGCATGCATTTTTGCCACAATTGCCACGTGTAGGATATGAGAGTGTAAATTGCATGCACGGTTTCCTTTTCATGTAATTTTCTTTGTTGAGAATTTTCCCTTTTTTTTTGTATGATGTGAAACCTTTAATTGGTTACATACATATCCCCATGATTAGTGCATTAATATTGTACTGCCAAATATGTAAATGTTATAATTTGTTGTTTGTTGTTAATACTGATAATTACATGATTGTTAATTACATGCATGATTAAAAGCATTACATATGCCAATATATTATTGAGCTAACAGAATAGGGGGGTTTAATAATATATAGTAAAAAGTAAATTATCTATTGCTTAGAATGTTACTTATGATATTTACCATAATTACCCCACCCTGATACCCTTATTGCCCGCCGAACGAGTTCGAGCAGGGGACTATGAAACGGGCTCCGTACGTGTGTGTTTGTGTCCGTCCGTCCGTCCGTCCGTCCGTATGTGATCAAAATCTTCAATTTGCTACTCCTTCGCCATTTTTCATCCGATTTCGATTCTGTTTGCTTTATATGATAGCACTAGGTGATAGCTACAAAACTTCTTCACAGAATTTTGACCTTTGACCTTTGACCCTGATTTTTACCTATAATGTTAATTGGCTACAAAATGCTACTCCTTCACCATTTTTCATCCGATTTCAATTCTGTTTGCTTTATGTGATAGCACTAGGTGAGGACTACAAAACTTCTTCACGGAATTTTAACTTTTGACCCCTTTGACCTTGATTTTTGACCTATATTGTTAATTGGCTAAAAATGCTACTCCTTCGCCATTTTCCTCCGATTTCGATTCCGTTTGCATTATGTGATAGCACTAGGTGAGGACTACAAAACTTCTTCACGAAATTTTGACTTTGACCCCTTTGACCTTTGACCTTGATTTTGACCTATATTGTTAATTGGCTAAAAAATGCTACTCCTTCGCTATTTTTCATCCAATTTTGATTCTGTTTGCTTTATGTGATAGCACTAGGTGAGGACTACAAAACTTCTTCACGGAATTTTGACTTTTGACCCCTTTGACTTTGACCTTGATTTTTGACCTATATTATTAATTGGCTAAAAATGCTACTCCTTCGCCATTTTCATCCGATTTCGATTCCGTTTGCTTTATGTAATAGCACTAGGTGATGGCTACAAAACTTCTTCACAGAATTTTGACCTTTGACCTTTGACCTGGATTTTTGACCTAATTGTTAATTGGCTACCAAATCCTACTCTTCGCCATTTTTCATCCGATTTCGATTCCGTTTGCTTTATGTGATAGCACTAGCTGAGGACTACGAAACTTCTTCACAGAATTTTGACTTTTGACCCCTTTGACCTTTGACCTTGACTTTCACCTATAATGTACATTGGCTACAAAAATGCTACTTCTTCGCCATTTTTTCCCGATTTCGATTCCATTCGCCGTATGTGATAGCACTAATCGTGATAATAATGGGAATTTTATTATCGCGGGACATATATTGCGCATCGCGTAATTTACTAATCCACTTGTTTATTTCTGTTTTTTCATCCCTTATTCTGCTTTCAGACTTATTTTTTCGCTGTGCTTTACCATAGAAATCAACTCTGCTTTAAAGAATGCCATTTTATTTTTACACCAGTCCTGTAAATACAGATATGTGTATAAGTTGATTGTATCAACCCACTTATTGTAAATATGTTGGAATGTTACCAAGATATGTTTTTTACATGTAAGAAGTGAAATTAGATTTGAAAAAAAAAAGTACATTCTTGAAAATGTGATAATATTGTGAAGTTGTGAAGTATACAATGTAAATGATCTCCTTTCCTTAAAGCTATGATTAGAGCCCATTTTGCAAATTCTTCTCTCTAGAAAAAAAAAAAGTGCTCAAACTGGTCAACATAGTTCTTGCTTAGGTGTTAATTACTTTTATACAGTAGCAAAGTTTACTGTAAAGTACAATTGAACTATATGTATTTAGAATAGGTCTTTTCTGTCTAGTACCTTGACATATTTAAACAAATGAAAAAATTTCAATTTGTTTAAGAATAACAAAAAATGCATAAAAATTGAAAATATTTCTTATAGTTTAGCCATGTACATTGAAGTGTTTAACACAATAGAAAGTGCAGATATTGTATAATACAAGTGTGAGCAAAATTGTAAAACAAACTAACCTTTTAAAACACATAGCACTGAGCTGTTACTCTAATAAAATATATAGTATATCTTTTAGATTGAAGTATACAATGATTCATATTCAATGTTTGTCAGTATTGTTCATGAAAAGACAATCACACTATAAAGATTTCAATTGTAACACATGTCAGAGAATTTGCTTCTTGTCAACCGTACGTTGCAAAACATTGTAATGGAAAATGATATTTGCATAGGGATGTATACTACATGTAGCTTTAAAAGCAGAGCAAAATTGCCTTGATTGTTATAATCTTCTCTGTATAGCTCCTAAATTTCAATTGAAAAGTTCTGGTAGCAACAAGCAATACATAGGAAGGAATCTATTCAGATGTCCATGTTAGAATCTGGGGGCCATACCCCGAAACCGTCATAAGTCTAAGTTCTTAGACAACCCATAGGGACACGCGTTTCAGTGGGTTGTCAAGAGCTTACACTTTGACGGTTTCGTGGTATGGCCCCCTGGTTTATTTTCACTGTTTAATTCTAAAACCTTTTTAAAAGCGATTTTGAGACAAATCCTTTTGACCACATGAACTTAATGAGTACTATTCATATCACTTACAATAGTAGTAAAAACTGGTATTACATAATGATCAGTCTTTTGTGACCCCAAATTACAATATACTCAGCAATGTTTGTCAAAATATATAACGATCACTCTTCTGCCAATAGTAGACTTCAGGAATATGTTCTGGGATGCTTTTAGTGAACTTTTTGCAAGATGTCTCTCTAATGTCTGTGGAACAATGTACAGTGATCAATTCAGAAGTTCAAGCATAGTCCAAACCCAATGTTTATGAAACTCAAAGAAAGCATTTTAAAAGATGACAGTTACTAAATTATGCAGTGTAAATGAAAATATTGTTGGACCAGCTAACTTTCCAATGGGGGGGGGGGTTAACTACACTTTAAAACAAAACAAAAATATGTCAGTTTGCAATATAGCTTGGCACTCTTCAAAATTATGGAAGCATATTTATCAATGGAATCACCAAATAAACGATTTGCAAGCTTTCCTTTGTAGTAGAAAGTACTAGGGAATATTGGGTGTTCTGAATTATGTGAGAGGTATTACCGGTATGTATAATGTTATTTGGTATTTTAAGATAACTGCATCAGACCTATTGTCTGGTTCTTGTTGCAATCATGAGGAATATTGTAAATTACATATAATTGTGTACAAGTGTTCATGTCATGTTAGATTACATGTATATGAAATGTTCATTCTGCAATTAAATAATGAGTGGATATCTTTAATAACGAGTGTGAGCTTTATGCCTCCTTTGTCATTTTGTGTATTTTCGAATCAAACTGTGTGCTCTTGTCATCAGACGTATTCAAAGACTCCAACCCCAAGCAACGGGAGACTCGATGCACACCTAGACCACATAACCTGCACAAAATTTCTTTGAGGTTATAACAGCTCTTGATAACTTTTGTCAAAGAGGTGATTAGGCAGGAGAAAAAGAAGAGAATATACATGTACATGTAGCTTGGGTGTGATAATTTTAAACTAAAAAAGTCTTTAGGTGGGAAGTCTTTTATCTGGAAGTTGTTATTGGGAGGTTGGTGAGAGCAATGATAATGAATGCAGTCCACTCCCGTTATAATGAGCATGGATATAATATTTCTTTACAAGGCAGTTCTCTCCATCCCTATTTCAAACATGTTCACATGTCTTCAGTATAATATGTATTGGCTGAATCTATGAACTCCTTGGCCCATATTCTGGACTGAAGACTGAGTTTGTATGAGTTGAAGTTTGTGCGTTGCTTTTGTGCAACCCTTTTGTCTGATATTGACTGTTGCATCAGATAAAAGGATCACACAATAGCTTCCAACAAACATACAAACTCAGTCTTGGTTTTAATTTAGTATGACTACAAATAATTAAAAGGAGAAACTTTTCAAAAGAAACAAATCAAAACTATTAAAAAAATGTGTAAATAGCTCAATAATACATTTTAATCAATTTCACTTACTGTCATACAGATGCGCATGAACTCCTGAAAATATAATTGAATGGTTTCATATTGTGATGTATTACATATGGTTGGCTGTTGTATTTCCCCCGCTCATATAGGCCTATAATGGTTTTAAAACAGAAATATAAATACTTGTAAGATGTACAAGAAATTATTTGCATCAAAATTATTTCTCTAAATACCCTATTAATACAGCCCAACTCTTGTTATAACAAGCTCAGATATAAGGAAATGCTTTAGGCCCCAGTTAATGCAAACCTATAGGTCACTGTTCATGAAAACAAATTTTGTTACAGTGAAATAATTGGTTTGGTCCCAAGCACCTTTTTTTACAGGAGAGGACTGCACACCAATTTATTTTTATTCTTTTTTTTCGGGGGGGGGGGGGTAGGGGATATCAAATGCTGACATTCGTTTAAAAAATAATTAAAAATAACATGGTCGATATCAACAATGAAATATCTTTTAGGTTCATAGTAAATATTTAATAGTTTTTCAATTTAAAAATTGAAATTGTTTTCACATTTAATTTGTTTGCAGAAGAGGAATGCCAGCTATTTGCCCAAAGGCTATGTCTGATAATAGGATGCTTAAAAATATAAGCAGAATCATAAAAATGAGAGATTCTAAAACCGACAATGATATTTTCACTAATCCTATAAATGACTGTTTGATCATATTCTCTGGCTTGGACATCATGGCATACTCCCAATTTATTTGAGACCATTTTTGGAACAAATATTTAGTGTTTTTTTCTTGGTCATTCCATAGGTTTTGCAGAAACAGAAAAACAAAATGTGGCAATGTGATGACATCACTTCAACATACCCTACTGTGCTGTTCACGATCATCATTTAATCAAAAATATTTTGTAATAACAAGAGCGTTCATGGTGTGATATAATCACAAAAAGATGGAAAACCACATCTTGGGTTATAACCATCAAATGTCTTAGAATCCATATATCTTCCTTTGGAATCATCGAAAGAAGTCTTGTTTGACAGCTGTAATTATCGTCGCCATCATCATCGCTGCTCCTCGACCAGATTGGAAGAAATCAAAAGCCTGAGTGAGTTCATCAGAGAGAGCAGTGGCCAATTTATCTATAGAGAGAGAAGAAAAGTAGTTGTTGTCAAGTGGCTGCAATTAAATATTTATATGGTTGCAGCACACGATTGGAAATTGAATATAATTTGATTGAGCTGCAACATCTCATTTTTTTACTCTGAATAGACATTCATCTGAATTTTGCGCTCTACTTCCTTGCAAAATTTCTTGAATGATGTGTGAACAAATGAATACTTTATTCTGTCAGCATGTTGTTCACATATATCTCTCTTCTTTT
>CALNVZ010002100.1:11015278-11028245 GCA_940671915.1 Paracentrotus lividus
AAGAGAGAGATCAAAAGGAAGGTGCAGCGTCACAGATGTGGAAAGCTCTCGCAAGGCATACTACAAGATTCAAGAAGGTCCTGAGGCATCTGATGTAGTGATTGAGGTCCTGGATGCCAGGGATCCAATCGGCTCCAGGTGCATCCAGCTGGAGAAGGCTGTGCTTGCATCAGGGACCAAACAAGAAGCTAGTTCTGCTCCTCAAACAAAGTTGGTAAGGGGTGGAACCAGACTGTCATAATACTTTTGAAAATAGAACATGCTAAGTGAATACAGTCTACTCCTGGAAATGATGAGGTGCTCAGGACCAAACCAACTACCTTGTTAAAACAAAATCTCATTAACTGAACACAAGGGCTCCTGATGCAAGCCCACATGTTTGTATTTGGGATGGGGAAAGTCACCTTATTATAACAGAGCTCTGTTGTGTCTGTGCTTGCTATAATGGGAGTAGACTACTAGTCTGAGTGAAAAGAACATTGTATATTGTAAGAGACAAAAGGAATTGAAGTCCTGACTCTGTACCCTTCATAATACGTGAAAAACTTACAAAGAATTTTTTTTTTTAATGTCTGTTTGGTAGATCTGAATTTGTGAATCCTCCAATTGCATTGTTTTGACTTGTTGGATGAATTTATAATTTTTCTCAACTTTAAAAAAGATAAATCCTGAGTATCACTGGAGGTATATATTAAATTATTGATATGATGAATCCTGTATTCACAATAATATCTTCTCATTGTTTATTGAGGAGGGTAAGGCAATTAATTTGTTATCCCTTTTGGCACTGGAATTATTATAAATTGGAATTGTAGATTTATAGATGCATCTTGGCATTGTCTTGACTATTTTCTCTGTCTTTCACCTTTTAGACCTTGTACCAAGAGAGAATACAGAAAAGTGGCTGAAGCATCTCAGGAATGAGTTCCCCGCTGTGGCCTTCAAAGCTACCACACAAACTCAGAGGTCAAACCTTGTAAGTCTTTTTCCCATCCCTACCTGCATTGCTTTGCCAACATACAAGCACAGAATTCAAGAAATAAACCTTGGTTCCCCTGAACATCCCCCTTCTGAATGAATGTGGACTATCATTGTGAACATTTGTTTTTATGATTTTTTTTATTTTCATAGCTGCTTAATTAAGTTCAAAACAATATACAACATTCAGACTATAATCCCTGTGAAATTATAATTTCTTTTGTTTTTCCGTTCTGTCCACATTTGTCCATAATATCAAAGAGGGTTCAGAGATACCAAAATTTACATTGAGCATATATTCTAGAACAGATGTATACACTACTGATTTCATGGCTATTTTTGAATTTGGAGTGGTCCAAAGAAGAATCATATCTTAGAACATATGAATATCATTTGCATACAATATAAAACTTGGTTCAGCAGTCCATTTAAATACAACTTTCCACCTTTTTTTTTGTTGCATATAATGTGCAGTACAATTGAAACGATAGCCACATCGGGCATGAACAAGCAATTGTTGACAGCTGGGCATGTCAACAAATGCAGGAGGGTCCCAAGTAGGCCAAAAAAATTAGTTTGTTGCTGCCCAAATGCCTTGAAAAAATTTATACTTGAGAGTTAAAAAAAAAACTAGTAGAAATCTTCAATTTAATTGAGGGTTCAGTTAGAAAAGTATATCCAACAAACACATGAACAGCAACAAAAAAGGCCTAAATGAATGTGTTTACTATGTTTTTTTTAAAAATCTGTTGTCTCCCGGAACTCTTGTTCACCAGTCCCAGTCCAAGGTACCTGTCTCTCTATCCTCATCAGAACTCCTTCAGACCAGTCACTGTCTAGGAGCAGACTCTCTCATCAGACTTCTCAGTAACTACTGCAGGAATGTAGACATCAAAACATCCATCACAGTTGGCATAGTAGGTAAGATATCGTGCTCAAAAGGGCAATTCCATGCATTTGTCTCTATGTTTTTTTTCTGTTATTTCTGTGTCCTGTATGACGCAGTACTATATTTCATTTCTATTGTACAGGATGTGTAATTCAGTCAAGTCAAGTCTTGGTTTTTGTACCCCTTCTGGTATTACTTTAGGATCACCATCAATCTCACAAATATATATATTTTTTTTAATTTCGAAAAGAGGTGAAATGTTATAAACATGTCCTGCACGACACAGCATAGAATCGCCCAAAAGTATTTTGATGCCTTGTTGATGGTAATACACACTAGTGTACAAGGACAGACTCTATTTTGGCACCTGAACTGAACTACATTAGGATTAGTTTTGCTGTACTGAAATGTATGACTTTTTTACACAATTTCATTTTGTCATTACAAAAATTGATTTTTTTTTTTTAAATTTATTTATTATTATTATTATTTTTTTTTGCCAACAGGTTTTCCCAATGTTGGAAAGAGCAGTGTAATCAACAGTTTGAAGAGGAATAAAGTGTGTACAGTAGGAGCCATGCCAGGAGTCACAAAGTAAGTTTGCTATCCTATCTATCTTTTTAATATAATATGATTCACAATGGAATGACATTTTATATACATTTTGAATAGTGGATATATAACATTAGAATAGGAAGTGTTGGAAATGTTTTTTTTTAAATATTGTGTGTAGCACTGACAATTCTCGAGGACTTCACCCTGAGAATAATTACACTTAATTAGATTAAATTCATGCTGTGGAAAAAAAATATATCATGGTGCTTTATTCTATTCCATGCATATGATATGGAGTTGTGAGTTGCCTACAAATTTATTTCTGATTGGATTTAAGTTCAAATACTTTCACTTTGATCTTGTGTTGAACATTTGTGTACTCAACATCATTTTTCAGAGCTAAGCAGAGGTGCAACTAGCCAAGATATCAAACTATTTAGACTGTGTCCGGGTGTTGTCATGGAACAGGCAACAGCGAAGCTGCCATGGTCTCAGAAATTGTGTCAAGGTATGATGGAGACTTCAACACTGAAAGTCTAGCAGCATACATCTTATATCATTACATCTCACAAGTTAGTGATGGCTTTGGGCCAGGTGGATTGCATACTTCCATTGGCCAGTGGTCACCCAAAGAAAAATGTTAAGCACAAGCCCTGCTTACTAATGTCAAAGTCTGAAATTTAACAAATGGACACATGTATAATGAAAGACAATTATATATGGTTGTCTAACATCACCTTGTAATGTGCAACTGCAAGTACAACTTAATGATAATAGAGGAAGTACGTACAAGTGTGTTTATGATAAAAGACGTATCTCTCTCTGATGGTTTTCAGCATTGCATAAAGATGTTTAGATGGGGATCTGGAGGTTATAAACTAAAAAGAATTAGACCTAAAGATTTATTGCATTGCATGGTCATGAAAAGTAAAGTTGGTTTGTTGTCAACCACTCTAACTGATAACCTGTTCATATTTTTATATGTCTATGATTTAAACACAATTTCACACCCACTGAACCCAAATTGATGTTTAAAAGTTTTTCCACCTCAATTTCTTTGTCTGTCATCTGCAGCTTGAAACAGTATCCGATCCTGTCGTACCAGTGGAAGCCATTCTTGAAGAGATGTACTAAAACAATCCCTAATGCTGCATTACAACATCCCAAACTTCAGCAAGTAGACGATTTCCTCTCCCTAACTGGCCGGCGGTATGGCAAACTAAAGAAAGGAGTGAAGTGGATGTGGAAGGTGCTGCAAAGATCATCCTACAAGACTGGAACACGTAAGGAGAATAGCTATTTGAAGATAGTAAAGATAAGTATTGGATAATACCCCCTCCCCCCCCCCCCCAAAAAAATAAAATAAAATAAAAAAATAAATAAATAAATAAATAATAAAATAAGTAATAATAGATTTTAAAAAATAGAAAAAACTCACATGTGATATAATCAAAGGACATTTACACTAACATTTGGAACAACAAATAAATGATAGCTGCCGAGTGTCTTTTTGATAAAATATACAGTCGAGAAATTGAAAAATAATAGATACAATATTTTTGGGCTCCACTCAAGCAGCGACTGTGTACAAAGCATTTGGGTTAGCTGCAGGTCCATGATGCACACTGAACGTGTAATAATTTGTGTGGAGAAAGCTGGCCAGGTATCATAGAACTCATAGCCTCAGTTGAATTCAATATTTGCTAATAAATTCATTTGAAATCATACATGAATATCAAAATAACTGGTATGGAAAAATATGAGGACATGTTTAACAGAATCGTTCCGAACTATTAACTACAAGAGCTGACATTTAACTATAAATACCTCTAGTTGGTTATTCAAAGCAAACAAATGGCCCTTTCATGGATTATATGCATAACTATTGTGTCGATTTGCTTTTTTTTTCTTTTTGATTGTGTTCTTTCAGTGGTAAGATCACCTACTACACACATCCACCTGAACAACATAGCCTACCTAGTCACATAGATGCTTCTATCGTCACTCCACTAGGACAGGAATTCAATGTAGCCTCATTAGAGAAAGAAGATGAAAGGTCCTCAAAGGTATGTGGAATTTAGCATAACATGTAATTTCAGATTTGAAATATATTTATTCAAAACAATAGGCATCTTTATGGAAGGGAATTAATTAGAACGGATAAAGCAGAATACTTTGATAAAGAGTTTAAAACCGTAATTTTGTATGATCTATCATGCGGCAAACCGCACATGTACAGCAAATAGAATCAGAAGTGTCTTTATGTAGTTATGATGATAATATTTTCCTCATAGAAACTTCCAACCCCTCCCCATTGTGCATGTATTTTTCTGAAATTATTGATCACACCACAAAAAAGTATTATATAGAATTCAACAGTGCCCAAGACAAATATTGGAAACTGAAGAAATGTCTTGACTAAAAAAAAAAATGACTTACAAAGGTTTAAAAACAAAAGAATAAAAAAAGAAAAGTTGACTTGAAAAGGTTTTGTCGAAGGTGATTATTCAACTTATACAAGTAATCGCTACAGTCACACAAGACACTTACGTTGAGTTACGTCGGTTGCGTTCCAAAAATTAATTTTCTTTTCTGCGGATCCCCAAGGATGCCTACCCATCATACAGTCAGCAGTGGAGAGATATGATAATTTTGTCCATCCAGTAAAACAAAGAAATACATAAGAAATGATAGAATAGAAGATGAAATAAGATTAAAACAACACAAACGTATCTAATACGTAAGTGTCTGTGTGACTGCAGCATTAGACCTGAACAAGAAGGCTGTAATGAATATGCCAGTGGTATTTTTGATGATATTTATCTTATTGAATAAGATGTAGCACACAAATTGTTGTTTTAAATGTGGGTCCATGTCCCTGTCAAAGATGTGGCTAACCAATTGATGAGTATTGAATTTCTTGAATTGAACAGGGTTAAAACCTGAACCAGCAGGTACAGTGATGGAGATAGAGACCATCGGTCAGATCGAGGGAGTCTGTGGATGATGAAGCCCTTGAAGCAGAAGCAAGAGGAAGAAAAGATGAGATGGATGAGGAGGATGAAGAAGAGGAAGATAGGAGGAGGAGGAGGAGGAGGAAAAGTGAGGGAATGGAAGAAGATGATGAAGAGCAAAAGGAGAGGTAAAAGAAAGAATTGTAATCATGGCCCAATGTTCACAAAGGTGTCCTAATGTCAAGCTAGCTTAAATCCGTGGTTAACTTTAGGGAGCAAAATGGGATTACATATCCAGAACAGTAGATGTTCGATGATCAGAATTATGGTACTGAAACTCTTAAAATTTGCCTGGGAATAGGTAAAAAAAAGTTTTCCTTGCATTAAATAGTTCCACAGCCCAGTAAACATGTAGGAACATAACAATGTTGGCAGATGTGTCGCATTTTGCTGCTGCTATAGTGAAACCACAGATTTAGGCTAGGCTTAACTTTAGGACACCTTTGTTATATGGGCCTAAGTGTTCTACATGCAATGATATTACCAAAGGATGTAGAATCAATTTTTTAGACAGGTTTAATGAGGTTAATTGGGAAAAGCATTTGATCAAACAGATTGGCCTCCCGTTGCATAAAGAGTTACTACCTATAATTAATTTTGCCATCAATGTTAACTACCATGGAACGTTGCTCCACAGCTAAGCAAAACAGCCAGTATTTCATGATGGCAAAGTTACCATAATAGTAACTTTATGCAGACTGGGCTTACACTGTAGGATAACTATTGCTATGAAACTGGCAGAGATGGCCATGATAAATTAGAATGTCATGGCAATCAAATTATAAAAGAACTCAAATGGACATGGAATCCACTGTGCTGATTGTAATATTCAAGGGAAAGTAACAACAATGGATTTAACCTAAAAGGCCTGGGGGGCGGATTCGCCCCCCCTCAACGTTTTGCGCAAGCCTCGGCGAACGCAAAAGCGTCGACACGCCGTTTCATGACTTTTTTTCAAGTCTCGCGCAACTTTAAGACCAAATTTGCGACATCCGGTACGAGGTTCTTAAAGTTACGCAACTTTTAGCATGCTCGTCAGACCAAAAATTGCTCAAACGTGATTTCGTGTACAAATCCAATACAAATGTATTTATCATAAAATGTATTATTTTGCTTTTACCTGCTTCAAATTAATTAGTTTTGGTTCTTCATGGTCGTGATAATGTCGCCAACAATTCCCATTGAAAAAAACAATAGAAAACAAAAAGTCGAAACAAAAAATACATAAGAAATTAAAAAACAATGAAATACATAAGAAATGAAAATTGATACAGAATTTGTTTTGAATATCCATTTCATCAGAATCTCACTAAAATAGTTTTTTAAAAAAATTAGCAACTTTTGAAGCTAATTTAATGAATTAGAGCAATGTGTAAATTTATGCATAAATTGCATAATTAATTAAATACTGAAAATTTGACGATGCAATTTTGGATATTAACGTCTAGGTGACGCCGTGGCGATTTTGTCGGGCGATCGCGAGGCTCGACAGCCAAGATCTCAGTGGGGGGGCGGAAATCAGCCCACCCCTTCACCTCCCAGTTCAGAGATGAGACCAAAAAAACAGACCTTTAGGGTTAAGCCTAAATAAATTTTATGCCAACCGCCACCGAATGTGGTGGCGGAGGGCATCATGTTGTCCGTCGGTCTGTCCCGTTTGTTATACACCTAACTTATTTAATTTGAGTAAAGTCCTAGACCGACCTGCAAATCGAAAAGCCAAACTAAAATCAATTGTTAGAATTTACAATTCAATTAGAGTGTTTTTGAGGGCCACTCCTACTGATTACCTAATTGAAAGATGAACCTTGCGAACGCTCACACGCACCAATTCTCCACTGGTTACTTGTGGTGATTAATGAGATACTGTAATACCCTAATTTAAGTGCATGAACGCCACTAAAGTTAAGGATGTAGTGCAGGCATGTCTAGACACTTTATGATAGCAGGCCAGCTTACTGATATGTAGAAAAACAGTTCATCTGCTACAGGATGCTGTAGATTCCCATTAACATTTGAGTCATCACTCGCACTTTTATTGGGTAATTACATCGGGAGGGTGCGTGTCGAGTTTCACTTTAATATAACTTTTCTATGCGACAGTAAGATTATTGATATTGTTGTATTAAGTAGCATATTAGCTTCGTTTGGCTTTCTTGTCGGTCCGGTCTGGGCTTAAGATTTCTAAGGGAGCACTATTATCACAAAGTTTCATCGGCATAAGCTCGTAAACATGTATTCATTATTCTTTATATGCAGTTAGTGAAGTAACTGTTACTGCTACAGCACCAAAAGCAACAGAGAGAGAGCAAACAAGAGAAACTGGGAAGATGAGAAGGCAAAAAACAACCAAAAGTGGACTCCAACCGCCCATTGGCACACCAACAGCTCAACAAAGCACCTAACTACTTTCAAGAAAATGCTCAGGAAGAGGAAAAAGTCAGGTAAGATCGTGGTTTGAGACTTTGTGTCATTTGACTCCAGACCTGTGAAGTGAACATGTGCTGCAAACTATCTAGAAAATATTTGAGAGTCATATATGCACATATTTACATGGGTCAAGTAAAAAACTTATGCGTGTAAGAGGTAACATCAAATTACTTGTAAAAGTTATGATTATTTAGATAATATGTCAATAAACTGAGTAAAATCTACTTTCAAATGACTGTGAAACAACAGTTGCTGACAGATAAGTATTCATTTTTCAAGCATCATCAAAAATTTGGCAAAGGAAGAGACGCAAAATTCAGAATGAAGTCATTCATGAGTACAAAAGAGAGTTGCAAGCTAATCAAATTAATATTCAATTCCAAATCGTGTGCCAACCATATAATATAATTGCAACCACTTGAACAACAACTACTTTTTTCTTTCTCTCCTATAGATAAATTGGCCACTGCCCTGATGAACTCACCTCAGCTTTGATTTCTTCCAATATGGTCGAGGGCCGATGATGATGGCGACGATAATTCAGCTTCAACAAGACTCTTTCGATGATAAGGAAAGATAATGACTAAAAATTGATGGTTATACCAGATGTGTTTCCATCTTTTGGATTATATCACAACCATGACGCCTTTTATTACTATGATAAAATTGACGTGAACAGCACAGTAGGGTAGTGAATGATGTCATCACATTGCCACATTTGTTTTTCTGTTTCTGCAAAACCTATGGAAATGACCAAGAAAAAACACAAATTTCCCCGAAAAATGGTCTCAAATAAAATTGGGAGATGCATGATCCAAGCCAGAGATATGATCAAACATGTCATTTTAGGATTGAACAATATATCTGTCGGTTTTAGAAATCTCTCATTTTATATTCGCTTAATTTTTTAAAGCATCCTATTATCAGACATTTTTTTTATCTTTTTTTTTGGGCAAATACTTTGGCATTCCTCTTTTTCTTTCTAATACAAATAAATTGAAAACTAATTTCAATTTTTAATTGACTTTATAAAATTATCTATGACCTAAAGATATTTCATTGTTATACGACCATGTTATTTAATTATTTTTTGAAACGAATCAAAGCATTTATACACCCCCCCCGAAAAAAAAAGATAAAAAAATTTGGTTCGCAGTCCTCTCCTGTTAAAAAAAGGTGCTGTGACCCAACCAAATTATTCACGTGTAACAAAATCTGTTTTCATGAACATGACCCTATAGGTGGGCAACGGGGCCAAAGCATTCCTTATATCTAGCTGTTATAAACAGAGTGGGCTGTATTTATAGGTATTAAGAAATAAATTTTGATGGCAATAATCGGACATCTACAGTATATATTTCTTAAACCAGTTTATAGGCCTATATGAGCGGGGGAAATACAACACCAACCATGTAATACATCACAGAAACCATTCATATATTTTCAGGAGTTCAAGGCGCATACTGTAGGACAGTAAGTGAAATTGATAAAATGTATGGCTATTACACATTTTTTTAAATAGTTTGATTTGTTTCTTTGAAAAGTTTCTCCTTTTAATATTTGTAGTCTTAAATAAAACCAAGACGATTGATGTTTGGACAGCATTGTGTGATCTTTTATCGATCAACATCATATCAGCAACAAAGGTTGCACAAGCACGCCAACTTAACTCATACAAAACTCAGTCTTCAGTCCAGAATATGGCAAAGGAGTCAAGATTACACATACTGAGACATGTGACATGTTTGAAATAGGATGGAGAGAACTGCCTTGTAAAGAAAAATATTATATCCATGCTCATTAATACGGAAGTGGACGCATCATTTCATGGTCCACACCTCCCAATAACAACTTCCAGATAAAAGACTTCCCACCTAAAGACTTTTTAGTTAAATTACACACCCAAGCTACATGTACATTATATCTCTTCTTTTCTCCTGCCTAATCACTCTTTGACAAAGTTAACCAGAGCTTTATATACCCTCAGAAATTTTTGTGCAGTTATGTGGCTAGTGTGCATCGATCCCGTGCTTGGGTGAGCCTTGAACTACTCTGATGACAAGAGCACACATTGATCGAAATAACAATGACCAAAGGAGGGGCCAAAATAAAGCTCACACCGTATAAAGATATCCCTCATTATTAATTGCGAAATGACATTTCATATACATGTAATCTACATGAATGACACTGACACAATATATGTATTTACAATTATTCCTCATGAGCAACAAGAACCAGACAATAGTCTGATCGTTATCTAAAATACCAGAATACATTAAAATACATACCGGTAATACCCTCACATAATCAGAACACCCAAATTCACTAGACTTTTGCTACTAACAAAAAGGAAAGGCCCTGCCAAATCGTTTATTTGGATGATTCCATTGATAAATATGCTTCCATAATTTTGAAGAGTGCCAAGCTATATTGCAAACTGACATATTTTTTGTTTGTTTAAGTTTTAACCCCCCCCCCCATTGGAAAGTTAACGTGGTCCAACAATATTTTTCATTTACACTGCATAATAGTAATCTGTCATTTTTAAATGCTTTCTCGAGTTTCATAAACATTGGGTTTGGACTAATGCTTGAACTCTGAATTGATCACTGTATTGTTCCACAGACATTCGAGAGACAATCTTGCAAACAAGTTCACTAAAGCATCCCAGAAACGAGTATTTCCTGAAGTCTACTAATTGGCAGAAGAGTTGATCGTTAAATATATTTGACAAACATTGCTGAGTAAATTGTAATTTGGGTCAACAAAAAAGACTGTCATTATGTAATACAGTTTTATCTTGTAAAGTGATATGAAAATAGTACTTTCATTAAGTTCATGTGGCCAAAAAGGATTTGGTCTCAAACGCTTTTAAAAAAGGTTTAGAATAAACATTGAAAAATAACCAGGGGCCATACCACGAACCGTCAAAGGTAGCTCTGGCACCCACTGAAACGCGATGTCGCTAATGGTTGTCCTAAAACTAGACATTATGACGGTTTCGGGTATGGCCCGCAGATTCTAAACAGGACACTGATAGATTCCTTCCTGTATTGCTGTTGCTACTAGAGCACTTTTCAATGAAATTAGGAGCTATACTGAGAAGATTATACAATCAGGCTTTTGCTCTGCTTTATAAAAGCTACATGTATAATACATCCTATGAAAATATCATTTTTTTCCATTACAATGTTGGCAACTACGTTGACAAGGAAGCAAATTCTCTGACATTGCTGTTACAATTGAAATCTTTATAGGTGATGATCTTTATGAACATACTGACAAACATGAATATGAATCATTGTATACTCAATCTAAAATGATATACTATATATATTTTATTATCAGTAACCAGCGTCAGTGCTGATGTGTTTGTAAAAGGTTATGTTTGTTTATACTAATTTGCTCACATTGGTAATTAATATCATAATCTGCACTTTCTATTGTGTTAGACACTTCAATGTGATCATGCTAACTATATAGAAATATTTCAATTTTTATTGTCATGTTTTTGTTTTCTTGAAAACAAGATTGAAGATCTTTTCAATTTGTTTTTAATAATGTCAAGGTACTAGACAGAAAAGTACTATTTCTATATAAGTTCAAATTGTACTGTTAACAGTAAAACTTTGCTACTGTATTAAAAGTAAATTAACACTAGCGAACTATTAGTTGAATTTGAGAGCACTATATTTTTTTTTCTAGGAGAAGTATGCAAATGGGGCTCTATATCATATAGGCTTTTAAAGTGAAAGGAGAATCCTTACATTGTATAACTTCAACACTTCAAAATATTATCACATTGTTCAAAGAATGTACGTTTTTTCCAAATCTAATTTCACTTCTTACATGTAAAAAACATATCTTGGGTAACATTCAACATATTTACAATAAGGTGGGGTGATACACAACTTATTACACATATCTGGTTTCAGGGACTGGTGTAAAATAAATGAGCATCTTTAAAGCAGAGTTGATTTCTATGGTTAAGGCACAGCGAAAATAAGTCTGAAAGAGAATAGGATGAAAAACAAGAAATAAACAAAGTGGATTAGTAAATTAGCGATGACAATATAGTCTATTCCAGACATAATTGTAAATCCATTATATCATCGATTATGCTATCACATACGGCGAATGGATTCGAAATCGGGAAAAATGGCGAAGAAGTAGCAATTTTGTAGCCAATGTACATATGGTGAACAGTCAAGGTCAAAGGTCAAAGGGGTCAAATCAAAATTCTGTAAAAGTTTCGTAGGTCCTCAGCAGTGCTATCGACATAAAGCAAACGGAATCGAAAATCGGATGAAAATGGAAGGAGTAATTTGGTTGCAATAACAATATAGGTGGTGTTCAAAATCCAGGTCAAAGGCCAAAGGTCAAAATTCGTGAAGAAGTTTGTAGCCATCACCTAGTGCTATTACATAAAGTCAAACGGAATCGAAATCGATGAAAATTGGCGAAGGAGTAGCATTTTTTAGCCATTAATAATATAGGTCAAAATCAAGGTCAAAGGTCAAAGGGTCAAAAGTCAAAAATTCCGTGAAGAAGTTGTAAGTCCTCACCTAGTGCTATCAACAAAAGCAAACAGAATCAAATATTGGATAAAAATAGCGAAGGAGTAGCATTTTTTAGCCAAATTAACAATATATGTGTCAAAAATCAAGGTCAAAGGTCAAAGGGGTCAAAAGTCAATATTTCGTGAAGAAGTTTTGTAAGTCCTCACTACGTCTATCACATAATGCAAACGGAAATCGAAATCGGATGGAAAAGTGGCGGATAGGAGTAGCATTTTTTTAGCCAATTAACAATATAGGTCAAAAACAAGGGTCAAAGGAGTCAAAATTAATTCCGTGATAGAAGTTTTGTAGCTCCTCACCTAGTGCTTATCCATAAAGCAAGACAGAATTGAAATGCGGATGAAAAATGGTGAGAGGAGTAGCGATTTTGGAGCCAATTAAGCATTATAGGTAAAAAAGTCAGGGTCAAAGGTCATAAGGTCAATTCTGTGAAAGAAGTTTTGTAGCTATCACTAGTGCTATCATTAAAGCAAACAGATATCGAAATCGGTGAAAAATGGCGAAGGAGTAGCAAATTA